>BLSH010421709.1:362419-402396 GCA_018402905.1 Glandirana rugosa
ATTTCTCACATATGGTAAATGAATTTTGGTGATGTTTTGTTATAACGCGAACACAATTTTTATTTGTTAATTTACGTTTATTTCCTCGACGTTGTTTATACCATAAAAACTTTTTCTCATCACCCTGTAACCTATACGGTTTACTCTTGTCTTAGTTTTATTTCGAGATATGACATATGTAAAAAAAATGTGTGTTTTTGTAACAGTATACGTGTTATAATTGGTGAACTGTTGACCCGTGAATTTGGGGGAAGGATTGGTCTGGTTAAAAGTCGAAAGTCGCGAGAGTGTGAAACTTACTGTTCAATGTTGCATGACTGAGTAATTGTCATTCAAAGTGTGAGAGCGCTGAAAGCTGAAAATTGGTCTGGTTAGGAAGGGGGTTTAAGTGCCCAGTTGTCAAGTGGTTAATATTGTGCATATGACAATGTTTTTGTGTGTAAAAAAAATGTATACAGTATAGAGCTTTATTTTGATTCTGTTCTCATTTGGCATATCCAATGTCCCACTACTCTTTTTCAAAAATACCATATTTGTTGCAGCTCCTTTATTTGCATTTAATTGTTTATTTTTAACACAAGCGCAATATTGTTTTGTAGTGGTTTTAAGTAAATGGTATACACTCTTTAAAATGGTAATAGGATAGGTAATTATGGATAAAGCAAAAGCGAACACAGATTCACAAGTGTGTACTATATTTAACTTGCAATTTCACAGTTTTTGCATTTAAAGCCCAATTTACACAGGCACATAGACCCATACCTCTATGCAGAAGGTAGTGTTTATTCGCCTTGTGTTCTGTGCAGCACCATGCAGGCAACCTGTCAAAGTCAATGACAGTCTAAGATATGCAATGGCTGTACGCATCTTCCTGCAAATGCCAGTGTTTACATCCGTACAGCTGTGGATGCAGATTATCTGTGAAAACAGCTGTGCGTCCAAACCCGCATGGATGTAAACACTGGCATGTGCAGGAAGATCCGTAGAGCCACCTGGTCTCAGGCTGCTTGATTCGCCTGTCATTCCAGGGCCCATAAACATGACCCTGCACAGAGGTATGGGTTATGCGCTCATATGAATGAGGTCTTAAAAAGATACTTAAGTTATGCCTGCTAACTGCTTATATAAAATGGCAGTTAGCATTTCCAATGTATTGAAAGCACAACTTCCCTCTCTCATTCAACATTGACTATATTTATCCTGCTAGCATTAGTAAATAGATAGGCAAGTATATCATATTTAATTGTTTTAATTTTTTTTTTTATGTTTCTTCAGTTATTTCCAGGCCTTACTCAAGATGGCCATGGCCAGAAATGCTGGTGGATGTTTTTCAAAGTGATCTCTTAGCCAAATAAAGAATGGAGACATGGATGGATGAATGAATGAGCTTGCACTGAACATTAAAAAATAATTAAATTAAAGTCCCAAAATGTAGCTGAAATGTGCTTCAAACATTTTTGGCGACGTTGCCAGAAGTTTTCTGAAAGCTCTGCAAATGTGTTCTAAAATAATGTAGTACACATTGCTTTGAAAAAAAGCTGAAGCACGCATGCACTAGGCTTTAAAATGAACCCATATTTTGCTCATGTGTGAACAGCAGGTATTTTTTTTTTTTTTTTAGTTTTGGATGGGGGGGGGGGGGGGAGGATTTGAGCCCCTGTCAGGTTTGACGGCTGTCCAGGGCTCAGTGTGAGAGATTTCCCCTTACTAACAGTCACAGGGATGACCTTTCACCAGACTGGAAGTGAGGGAAACTCTTCAACAGCAACACAGATGGACATTAAAATGCAATTTGTAAGTTAAATAAGAGAATGCAAGAACTTCTGTCCACTTTTCATTCCTGCTGTTTTTCTGTTGGAGAGTTTCCTCATTTCCTGTCTTATAAGAAGTTGTTCACAGAACAGTCAGGGGAAAACTCTCTATCAAAGTCCCAGAAAGCATTAAAACTTGACAGAGGTTCTAACCCTTCCCTACTGTATCCAATATATATATATGTTTTGGCTACAGTTCCACTTTAAGCAGCTGGGGATCTACAGACAATTACATTTGGATATTTTAATTGGCCATGCATGGGCAAAGTAGAGGTGAACTATAAGTTGAGAAAAAAATAAGTAACACTCTGGAGGTAAACCCTGTGTTTGAAGGCCAACTCCACCATAAAGAAATATACATTTTGGATGAGAAATATGAGACACCTTTGGCTATTTAAATTTACAAACGACTTCAGTGAAGAGATTGTCCCACATCAGTTTGGGTTTCCAAAAACCAAAAGAAAAGTGACCCTGTATCATAGATGGGTTCACAAATTAGCTGTCAATTAAAAACACGGAAACTCTAAAATGTGTAACACATTGTTTGGCTTAGTAATGAAGCAGTTGAGCAGACAAATAAGAAAATGGCACGTGCAACAGATTGTTAGCTATCAAGAAAAATGGATTATCAGTTTTAGGTGGAGTTGGCATGTAAGAACTTACTACAAAAAGACATAGGTAGACATTTAGGACTGTTATGTATTATTAATAATACAATCTGTTTTAAGATATAGAATTTTGCCAGTTAACTTGCATAATTTGAAAGGTGGTTGAGAGATGGAACACCTAGTTATAAATGTTTTCCCACTGAAGCCGGCTGGATGATTTATGATAGCGGACAAGTTAAATGGCTATAGAATGCTTTCAGTGGTAATTTTCATGTGAATGCCATGATCTGTGTGGCAGTACATTAGTAACCACACATGATGGGGGTGTATTAAATACTCCTGCTTGCTTAGTTATACACAGGTCTTAAATAACCTGCATAAGCCTTCATTTTGAACATGCCATGTGTCTTACAACTTGAAGATCTGCCCAAAATAAAGCAGTAACAAACAGAATTTAAATAATTTATCAAAACAACTTCAGCAAAAATAGCACTACGGTTAAACAAAATTATTTGTAAATTTCAAGTGTGGTGTACGTTTTCGTCAATTCCAATTTCATTCCCATTTGGCCCCTCTGTTTTGTACTGCAAACTTCTAAAGAGCAAGGGAGTAATTTTCTTTTTAATTTAAAAATGTGTGTGTGGGTGTATATATTTAGAACCAAAGATCAAAAAAATGGAATGGAATGGGGAAAAAAAAACAACTGTGACGGTTCCTTGGAGAGCTGCCATATGACTGACACCCGTCACTGGATGATAAATGACTCCATTTTCTGCCTCTCTTGCCTTCTGCCACTCCAAGAGAGGGTCGTTTATCATAATCTCTGTCAGCGAGGGAAAGTAGCCCTGACAGTGCAAGTCAGCAAACATTTAGCACACGGAACCATGCAACGCAGGGAAATTATTATTGTCAGAATAATAATGGTTTAGCATAATTTATTACGGGTCCACCAAATAAGCAAGGGATAGATGTTATTAGACAGATGGATGGGTAAAGCTTGGCAGGCATCCACTCAGGATCAGGCAACGCTTGATAAGGGGAGGGGGTAGAGCGGAGGGGAGGGAGGTGGAGGGGTTTACATCTTCCAAACCAATCACCGGGCTGGCAGTTCAATTACAAAGAAATAAAGGGACATTCATCATTCAATTAAGCACCTGTCAAGCTTCACAAAGGAGGAAACTTCTAACCTGGTACTCCTGGGAGAAGATGCTCAGCAGAGTGGACTGCGATTGACTGGAACAAAATAAAAGATGGACAAAGTTAATTACTGGAGTGCATGGGGGGAGACAAAAGGCTAGTCAGCTTCAAAGGTAGGCCGCGCTGCCCTGTAATCTAAGAAAACATGAAAACAAGTGCGCAAAAGTTGTTCCAGACACACACCTCAGACAAAGGCTAGGTCAAGAAACAGGCATGAGGGGATGATGGAAAGACAGGGAAGAAGCAGGAAAGTTTACAAGAGATAGAGTAGGAAGAGAGTGTGGTGGGGAATATGCAGCAGATATAACAGCCTCATGTGTTGCCAGGATCTCCTTTCACTTTCCAGGCCCACAAAGCTGTATTAGTGGCATGTCCTGCTGGTAACAACACAAGGAGCAGGAGGGAGGGGGGACAGAAAGGAAAACAGAGTACATTTCCTATTAATAATGGATGGAAATTCAGATCCATTAGCAGTTGGGAACATGCCGCTTAGCTCATTGGCAACATATTGAAATTCATTTTGTGAGCAGTCAGGGAAACCTCTTTGGTAGCTGTGTCTTATTAAAGGGTAGCATGAAAAAAAAAAGTCTGGGAGGGGGGACAGAGGGGGCTTAACTCAATGTCAGTAGCAACATATGGGACTCTAACATTCCCACTGAAACGGATGGGTCTTTGAAAATAGAAACTCTCTCTGCAGGAGGCTCCTTTTCCTTAGAGTCGGTCATTTCCAAAGCTTCATCCATCCAGTATTCAACTCAGTGTCAAGCACCTGGCAATGAGCTACATAGAAAGCAGCTCTTCCAACAGGGATTTCCTCTCCGCCTGTATCTCATTTCTCTCTTACACTTCTCAGCATGACGCATGGTTAACTCTTTATGCAGTAAAACAGAATATCAACAAAGCCATTCAAGGACAAGTTAACCACAGCCGGCAGTTTACAGGTTATCTCTGAAACACAGGACAGTTAGTACCAATTCCAAGATCTCATGCCGGTGGATAAACTGGACTGTTACGGTTTCTCTTAAATTGTCCTATGTGGATCTCCTTCGCCCTATTTTAAAACACAGTTCATTACTTCTGATGTACATAAATCACCCAAATTATAATTTCAATAAATCTGTTTTGCAATATGCCTTTTTATAATATTCTGATTTTCTCTGCATTAACTTAAATGTTACCCTCTTTTTTTCTGCAGGCAATATAATTTGCAAACAAAACACCACAGAAGCGTATTCTAAGATTAATTATCTTATACGGCAAGTTTCATTCCTTCCCAACGCTTCTGACAAAATAAAAGGGTTTACAACATTACTCAGACCACATCAAAGGCTCACTTTCTCAGTTTGCCAGACGGCATTTAAACACCCTTTGGGATCTTCTATGTGGTCAAACAGATAGAATTTATGATGCACTACAGTACAAAGATTATTATATGCAGAGAAATAAAAAAAAAAAAAACATTCAATAATTACAGATTTAGAGTGATTTCCTATCAAGAGTAGAAACAGTTTGCGATATTTGCTAAATACAAACATAAGCTTGCAGACCTACTAATTGTGCAAAGAGCAATGATGTGCTGTAACCCACAACAACCAATTAGCACACAACTTCCCTTTTTTCTTAGAGTGCATACAACTACTCCTTGCTACAGTTTAATTCATAAACTGAAAAGTATATTAAGGTGATCATGCACAGACTGAATTCAACAATTAAATGTAAAAAAGTTTGAGTAGACATGTTTTCGAAAGTCAACTGAATCCTGCCTGCATTGGAAGCAGCACAACCTAAGTGGTCTCCTTACCCACTATATCATGAACAGATACTATTTAGATACCTGGTCCTATATTTGGCAGGACAGCCTGCGCACTACCTGAAGCATGCGGAGGGCACAGTTGGTTTTAAATGCCATTTTGAACAAAGTCAAAGATGTGCCCATCCATAACACATCCGTTATTACATTAAATAGCATGGCTCAATTGTTGGTAATATTAACTGGAATGCCAAAATATCAGACTGTGCTATTCTCCAATGCACTGTCCAAAAAACACCTAATAAAGAAAGTTAGGGACACCGTGGTCTCGATTTCAACTGACCTGTATTTAGTTCCAAGTAGTATTTATTTTTTTTTAATCACTAAGTCCACCAAGTATTCACATGACAAATCTTTCAGCTTTTAGAGGATGTTATTAGGCTTGAACAAGTTATCCTCAACTTTCATGGACCTAAGAAAACAGCTCTACCTGCGATAGATCCCAGCTGTACTCTCCACTGCCATTGTAACTCAGACCTTTCTGTTAAATCCCTTAGGGAAGTGCAGTCTGGCCAAGAAGATGTCTGCATATCCCAGTCCCCTGAATGCCTTTACTATTATGTGCATGCTTGTCTTCCATACTTTGGAAGCCAAAGCCTCGCTGCCTCCACACTGTTCCCACCAAAAACATGGACAGTTTCTCCCAGCAGGAATTGTTAGCATTCTCTGTTGAGAAGTCAAGACTCGCAAAGAGCTACTATGAACAACATTAGCAAATATAAAGCAGACTACTTATATGGAGAAGCTATCTTTTCTAAGTTGTGTTCTACATTATGGTCACAAAATGAGGTGTACCACATACACTGCTAGTAATAAAACGACTCTACAGCAAGGTGGCCTGAAAAAAATCTCTCCACCATCATTGAAAATAAATTCTTACTTAAAGCGGAGTTCCACCTTAAAGTGGAACTTCCACTGATCGGATTCCTTCCCCTCTCAGGTGTCACATTTGGCACCTTTCGGGGCGGGGGGGGGGGTGTGGGAGGACAGGTTTCCTTTTCCATACATCCGGGAGCTCGGGTCGGCTGTCGCTGACGTCAGCAGCCCGCCTCCCTCCTCGCTCTGCTACTGGCCACCAGGCCAATAGCAGAGTGCAGCGGAGCCTTACGTATGTGGAGTAGGGCACCCGGCGTGAAGATGTAATGCGGTACTGCTGGGTTCCCTTACCCGCAATGGACACGACTGCACCCAACCCCCAATCCCAAGAACGGCGGCGGGTGCCGACATCGCTGGACTCCAGGTCCAGGTAAGTGTCCTATTATTAAAAGTCAGCAGCTACAGTATGTGTAGCTTTTTAACTTTTATTTTCTTTAATTCTAGTCGGACCTCTGCTTTAAACCGCATGGCCACAAAAAAAGAGGAAGCCTGAGCTTGCACTGTTCCCCGCTTTTAAAAGCCATGAACAATAATAAAGCAGCACAGGGTGGATTTGATTTACCCATCAGGTAAGTTTGAAGAGAGACAGCGCACACAACGGGGAACTCCCAGTCCAATTTGCAAGATCCTCTTTCAGGTGCTAAGGCTCAGTGTGTCCTTACACACCATAGCACAAGCAAGTAAAAGGAATGAGCCGGCAACTCTGTAGTCCAGTTAGCGATTTTAATGGTTGGTTAAATGAAGTGACAAGCAAAACAGCTGACGCGTTTCGGCAACAGCCTTGGTCGTAAGTAGCTACGACCAAGGCTGTTGCCGAAATACGTCAGGTGTTTTGCTTGTCACTTCATGTAACCAACCTGTAAAATCGCTAAATGGACTACAGAGTTGCCAGCTCAATCCTTTTACTTGCTTGGATTTGATTTAAATTGATTGAATTTAAATTACAATTTAAATCGCTAGTAAAAAGGCTTGATTTAAACCATAATTTTTAAAGAACTGTCATCTCTGTCCCGCAGCGGTTCCTCCTCTGACCCGCTGTTGACTCACCGACAGTCCCATTCACTTTAATGGCTGGTGATGCGGCAGTGACACAACAAGGTGAGGGATGTGGTGGCAGCAGGTGAATGGATGCCCGCTAACAGGCGCTGCCATGATGGATTTAATATGACAGTTCTTTAAATGTAAGCACTTATTCTTGCTGGTAGAGTCTTTAATATTTGCAAACAAAATGAAGGTTTCCCATTTAGAATGATAAGCGGTCAGGTTAGTAAAACAGTGATATCAGAACTAATTCAATCATACAGTTTGTAGTGTACATAGATTTTCAAAACAATGCAATTAAGGAATATTCCTTAACTTCGTTTTATCTCATGGTTACTGTGAAATTGTGTGAATGTATCAATGCAGTGCATGTTATCTCAACTTGCAGAGCTTGGATTCATTGAATAAGTTTAACCAAAAATGTAAATCTTGCACAATATACAGCCTCATGCTACATACCATAACTAAGCTCCATTGCATGCTAAATAAACAAAATTATTACTGTATCTTAAATAGAAAACTATCTTTAGATATATTTTTACTCCAAAGGGATTTTATTAAAATACATTTGAAAAAAATCTGATTGAAATAAAAAAATAAATCTGATTTAAATTTGAAAAAAAATAAGATGTATTTGATTATTTTTTTTTTTTTTAATCATTGATTTTTATCCACACCGAAGCAGCATAAATATATATGCAGGACCTTCATTCCAGACTGATAACAATCATACCCCAGACCAGTCTGCAGTTTCCGACTATATATTTCCTCAAGTTACCGATATGCCCATTACAAACTGATGATCACCCTCCCTCTTACCAATCTGTTCATAATCCACCCCGGCCTCCTGAAAAACACATGCATGTAAATGACAACCAGTTGCTAACAACCTACAACCTCCTTTTTATAACAAGCACATTTTATTCTCTTCATATCATTTTCTCAAACAAATGACAAATGCAAGTGAATGGAGATTTTATTGCAATCCATGCTGCTTAAGACATTCATGCTGATGGAAAGTTCAGAGGCCAAACCAAGATTACCACTGGGGCAAGCTTTGAACTGGCATCTAGATATAACCAGCTGGGTTTTTTTTTTAAGCTGAATTTTAGATCCAACATTTTTTGTACATAACTTACCTGTAAAAAAATATGTCCCAGATCCTGGAGGCTGGGGATATTTCTGTAGGAATCTTCTCTTCAGTGATAGCTGGTTCAACTCACATTACTGACCTTCTGGTGCTGTGGGGGTTAATAGCTTTGGGTCTAACACTGCTATACACTGAAGAGGGTTCTGACAAATGCCCACCTCTTTCTGTCCTCCACTCCATTCCTTACATTTTTTTGCTTTCACAGAATGCAACTCATTCTGTGAATAGGGGAGAGGCAGATACATGTCGGGACCCTCTCCTCCATTCAGATAACATATTGCATCATTTTAATGAGAGGGTTTAACACATTATGCTTTGGAAGCTGGCATGTTAGCTAAATTCTAACCATCTTTTACAAACCCATGACAAGCTTTATGAAGAATACATACAGTATCTCACAAAAGTGAGTACACCCCTCACATTTTTGTAAATATTTTATTCTATCTTTTCATGTGACAACACTGAAGAAATTACACTTTGCTACAATGTAAAGTAGTGAGTGCACAGCCTGTATAACAGTGTCAATTTGCTGTCCCCTCAAAATAACTCAACACACAGCCATTAATGACTAATAGTGTTATTTTAATTAAAGTAAATCTTTGACAAACCTGGGCAATTTAGCATATTGTATAAGGGAAAATAAAATCAGAAATTATGGACAGTGAGGCTGCATTCACATTACAGTGTTTTGAATAGTGGGCAGATTTGACTGCGCCATGGTGTGAATGACAAAATGCAGCACTCGTATTTGAGATGCCAGTCATTTCAATGACACCTCTGCATCTGCCGCAATTGTCGGGTGATAAAGCGTGCTGCAATCGCGGCAACCCGCATCGCAGGACGCATGTCGCCCAAAAACAGTTCAGGAGCTACTTTTGGGCAACATGCGACCCCGCAATATGGGTTGCCGCGACCACAGCACGCTTTATCGCCTGACAATCGCGGCAGACCGGCACCAAGTTTTGAGGTCTGGAGCGGGTGTGCTCGTCCCTGGCGTGGGAACAATCGGGCTCAGGTAAGTAAAAGGAAGGCTCTGGGGGAAGCTGCAAAACAAAAGGTTTTTCACATTAATGCATAGAATGCATTAATGTGAAAAACTGCGAGGGTTTACATCCACTTTGAGAACCAATAAGGTTATAGAGGTTGGAGGGGGTGGTAGGTAGAGTCACAATACCCAACCTCACCAAAACTGAAATATTTTTTTCATCTAACAGAAATTGGACTACAAGAATATTTTATCCTGTGTGATCTTTATTAGAAAATTAATTCCTGCCTCATGTTTTAGGATATTAAATTAATCGTGAGTGGAGTGTTTAATACCTCTGTACCCACCAAGCATTGTTGTTACATCCACTGACCCTACCTCACTATAGTGTCCTGTATTGACATAGGGGTCAGTGGGAGAATCCACAAAGCTCAGCTGGTTACCAGGCGTCTGACACACCCTAAGGAGGGTCAGAAAAAAAGCAGCTGCTCTACAAGAAAGCAAAGATCAGACAGTAGTGGATCGCATGAGATAAATTCTTCTTTTGCAGGTTGTGATAGTTTACATTTTATTCAACTCAGCAACAAACATTTTTAGGCTCCTTTTACACGGGATGCAGTTTCAACCTCCCCTGAACGTTTTATCTAGACAGCTAGAAACCGGTGTCTAAAATGTCTGTTTTGCATGCTGCGTTTAGCCGCATTTGTGTCTAGGAGCGTTTTTGAAAAAATATAAAATTTTTTAAATGGAAACGCCTGTAAACGAAACGCTCCTAGACGTGAGTTACAGCGTTTAGGTGTGTTTACAAGCTGTTTGGCATTTCAAAATCCTCTGAACTGGTGTCTAAACCCATTTTTGCGTTCCAAAAAAAGCCTCTAAACTCAACTCCCTGGAAACTACCTTAAACGACCCTGTGTAAATGTACTGATAAGATAACAGAGGACAGTTCAAGGGCAGCGGGAAAAAATGCCCAAATGCCTCTAAACGTCCATTTACCAGCAGCAGTGTAAATGAGGCCTAAAGCAGACCTCACACAAGAAAATGATATATTCTTTTGAAGAGTAGTTGCATTTTTAGTTTTAAAAACTTGGAGACATTATCGAACCCTTGAAACTATTTATTTTTTTTCATACCCAAGCTTAAAATGTCAGTAACCTCCTTCTTTCTAGCCAAGCTGCAGCAGACTTATATCTGCCTGAAGACTGGTGTGACTTTAGAGGCAGTGAAGACAAACAAAACAAGTTATGCGCCACCTACAGGTGAATGGACATTGGCAAACAAAGAAAGGAAGTCCTCCCCTATATAACCCTGCCCTCCAAGGAGAGCATCAGTTTTTTTAGTCAGAACGTGATACTCACTAATGAGCAGCACCCTGCACAAGCATTTCCAGATTCCCAATGGCTACATAGGGATCACGAGTTTGCTATCCTGGATCCGTTAGTACAACTATGGTTGCTAAGATGGATGGTACCTGGGCCACACTTCAATGAAAATGGACAAACACGCGGGGACTGCCTGTAACACAACCTTTTGGAGCTGGACCCTGTGCAGCAGTAATGACCAAGGTGCTTCTGGCAGGGTGCTCTATAGCTCCAGGGCAGTGAACCCAAGGAATTGGGGGGATAAAGTCGCTGAAGGTCTGGCCAGACATTGCCCGCCATGATGGATGAAGGTTGAATCTTAATTTTTTGTAATCCGATCCGGCAGTAGAAATGGTAAGTCCTGGGTAGCCTTGATCCCAAGGAGCGCACTCCTGATCTATAACTCAAAGTGCAGCGATACTGGGTAATAAACATAATCCTGTGTTAATGTAATGCATCAATTACTGTGCTACACACACATCCAAAAGTCTTTCTATAAACGTAATCCACCGCTGTGCTCCAATCTTCTATTCCATAAAAGTGATAAACCACTACCGGGTGAAAAACCTGCTCACCTCACCACTGCTAATCAGAAGCGTTTAATTATAACTCCCGCCGATCCCCTGGAGTGGGCTCTCTACTGAAGAAGCCTAATCACAGGGTGACACCTGTATAGAAGGAGCACAGCACGTTGACGTCACTCCGCCACCGCGAGCAGAGCTGAAGGGTGAGCTAGCTGATGGATTTGTATATGAGCACTTTTGTACTATATCTGTAAGTGTTTTTAAATTGTTTTTAAATGTTTTATACGGGGAGCACTATGCGGTTGCATTTCTATTTCATGTGGTTCGTATGAGAATATTTGTTGAGCAAAGATTGCTCTATCCCAGGAGGGAGAGAAGGAGCCCATTCCAGAGGATCAGTGGAAGTTGTGATTAAAGGCTTCTGATTAGCAGTGGTGAGGTGATCAGGTTATTCAGCCAGTGGTTTATCACTTTTGTGGAAAAGGAGATTAGAGAACAGCGGAGGATTACGTTTAAAGACTTTTGGATGTGTGCATAGCACAGTAATTAGATGGACTACATTAACACATGATTATAATGTTTATTGCCCAGTAGCACTGCACTTTATGAGTTATATATGGTTTTTGGTGTGTGTGGTGTTCAGCGGCAACTGATGAATTTTTGAGCACATTATACATCGCCTTGAAAAAGTATTCATACCCCTTGGAATTTTCCACATTTTGTCACTTTACAACCAAAAACATAAATATATTTTATAGGGAATTTTATGTGATCGACCAAATCAATATAGCAAAAAATTGTGAAGTGGAGTGAAATTGATAAATGGTTTTCCTCATTTTTTACAAATAAATATCTGAAAAGTGTGGTGTGCATTTGTATTCAGCCCCCTTTAACGTGAGACCCCTAACTAAAATCGAATGGAAACAACTGACTTCAGAAGCCATCTAATTAGTAGATAGAGTCTACCTATGTGTAATTTAATCTCAGTATAAACACAGCTGTTCTGTGAAGCCCTCAGAGGTTTGTTAGAGAACCTTAGTGAACAAACAGCATCATGAAGGCCAAAAAGCACACCAGACAGGACGGGGTAAAGTTGTGGAGAAGTTTAAAGCAGGGTTAGGTTATGAAAAAATATCCCAAGCTTTGAACATCTCACAAAGCACTGATTAATCCATCATCCGAAAATGGAGAGCATATGGCACAACTGCAAACATACCAAGATATGGCCATCCACCTAAACTGATAGGCCGGGCAAGGAGAGCATTCATCAGGGAAGCAGCCAAAAGGCCCATGGTAACTCTGGAGGAGCTGCAGCGATCCACAGCTCTGGGGGAGCTGCAGCGATCCACAGCTCTGGAGGAGCTGCAGCGATCCACAGCTCTGGAGGAGCTGCAGCGATCCACAGCTCTGGAGGAGCTGCAGCGATCCACAGCTCTGGAGGAGCTGCAGAGATCCACAGCTCTGGAGGAGCTGCAGAGATCCACAGCTCTGGAGGAGCTGCAGAGATCCACAGCTCTGGAGGAGCTGCAGAGATCCACAGCTCTGGAGGAGCTGCAGAGGTCCACAGCTCTGGAGGAGCTGCAGAGGTCCACAGCTCTGGAGGAGCTGCAGAGGTCCACAGCTCTGGAGGAGCTGCAGAGATCCACAGCTCTGGAGGAGCTGCAGAGATCCACAGCTCTGGAGGAGCTGCAGAGATCCACAGCTCTGGAGGAGCTGCAGAGATCCACAGCTATTAGGTGTGCACTCCACAAATCTGACCTTTATAGAAGAGTGGCAAGAAGAAAGCCATAAGAAGTCCCATTTGCAGTTTGCAAGAAGCCATGTGGGGGACATAACAAACATGTGGAAGAAGGTGCGCTCTAGTCAGATGAGGCTAAAATTAAACTTTTTGGCCTAAAAGCAAACCGCTATGTGTGGCGTCAAACCAACACTGCACATCACCCTGGACACACTATCCCCACCGTGAATCATGGTGGTGGCTGCATCATGTTGTAGGGATGCTGTTCTTCAGCATGGACAGGAAAGCTGGTCAGAGTTGATGGGAAGATGGATGGAACCAAATACTGGGCAATCTTAGAAAAAAACCTGTTAGAGTCTACAAAAGACTTGAGACTGGGGTGGAGGTTCACTTTTCAGCAGGACAACGACCCTAAACATACAGCCAGAGCTGCAATGTAATGGTTTAGATCAAAGCATATTCATGTGTTAGAATGGTGCAGTCAAAGTCCAGACCTAAATCCAATTGAGAATCTGTGGCAAGACTTGAAAACTGCTGTTCACAGACGCTCTTCATCCAATCTGACAGAGCTTGAGCTTTTCTGCAAAGAAGAATAGGCAAAAATGTCACTCTAGATGTGCAAAGCTGGTAGAGACATCCCCAAAAAGACTTGCAGCTGTAATTGTAGTGAAAGGCAGTTCTACAAAGTATTCACTCAGGGGGGCTGAATACAAATACATGCCCCACTTTTCACATATTTGTCAAAAATTTGGAAAGCCATTTATCATTTTCCTTCCATTTCACAATTATGTGCCACTTTGTGTTGATCTATCACATAACATCCCAATAAAATACATTTACGTTTATGGTTGTAACATGACAAAATGTGGATAGCACTGATATTTGTATTCATGTATATATAGAATATGTCATTCAGTATAAGGAACACAGAGTTGGGGGTAGCGCTGGTTGTATTTTTCTCATTTATTTTCACTCCCGTTATTATTTGACTATTGCTGATGCTCTTTTCCCTTTTTCCCCACTAGAGAGAGCAGCAGGGGGCCCTTTGCTAAGCTGAAAGCTTGTTGATGCCTTTTGTTGCGGCTGCCAATCTTTTTTTCTAACAGAGGGAGCTGGTTGCGGAAGGTCCCTCTGCTAGGCAGGAAAGACTTACTGGTTCCTGTGATGTATTTCCCTTGCTGCTATCTTGCTTCCTTCTTACCCTGAAAAGTGCTCAGGCACGTGGGAAAAGCACAGGAGCATGCACGGTATATAGAAACGTGCATACGTGCTGGAGGCAGACATTGGAAGTAGAAGTACAAGCTTCAAAAGCTGATGGCAGCTTTCTTAATTTTCCAAAGAATTGTGGTAAAAAAATTAAAACTTCAAAAAATTCACCAAGTCTCTAGCTAAATCCCTCAGGGTGTCTACTGTAAAGATCATCCCTAAGACTGGGGAATTTGGGCCTGATCTTGGATACAGTCTAGGCAAAAAATGTTCTTTCTCCAGAGAAATGTGTGTCTCTGAGAAGTCAGGTGGCTTCCCTCATGGAGCTAAGGAATGCCTCAATCCAATCTTGCATGAAAGTGTTGGAGAAGATGGTTGCCCTATTCGAGGCAGTCCCTTTTGCTCATTCCAGGGCTTTGCAGCAGAATGTCCTATCAGCATGGGACAGGAGCTCTCAGTCTCTGGATTCTTGGATATATCTTCCTCCCAGTGTCTAGGCAAAAAATGTTCTTTCTCCAGAGAAATGTGTGTCTCTGAGAAGTTAGGTGGCTTCCCTCATGGAGCTAAGGAATGCCTCAATCCAATCTTGCATGAAAGTGTTGGAGAAGATGGTTGCCCTATTCGAGGCAGTCCCTTTTGCTCATTCCAGGGCTTTGCAGCAGAATGTCCTATCAGCATGGGACAGGAGCTCTCAGTCTCTGGATTCTTGGATATATCTTCCTCCCAGTGTCTAGGCAAAAAATGTTCTTTCTCCAGAGAAATGTGTGTCTCTGAGAAGTTAGGTGGCTTCCCTCATGGAGCTAAGGAATGCCTCAATCCAATCTTGCATGAAAGTGTTGGAGAAGATGGTTGCCCTATTCGAGGCAGTCCCTTTTGCTCATTCCAGGGCTTTGCAGCAGAATGTCCTATCAGCATGGGACAGGAGCTCTCAGTCTCTGGATTCTTGGATATATCTTCCTCCCAGTGTTATGCAGTCACTGGATTGGTAGAGGTTGCATCTGAGGTTGGAAGCAGGAAGGTCGTTTCTGCACATCTCATGAAAGTGGTAATAGATGCCAGCCTGTCAGGATGGAGAGGTGTGCAGAGGACTGGGTCTCCACAGGAAAGATTCCTGACCATCAATATTTTGGAACTTCCAATAATTCGCCTGGTACTTCTACACTGGGCAAACCCATTGCAGTACATTCTGGTAAGTGTTCAGTGGAGCAATGCTACCGCGGTGGCATGTGTCAATCACCAGGGGGGCACCAGGAGTTTTACAGCCAAGGAAGAGATGGATCTCATTCGGTCTTGGGCAGAGATTCTTGTTCCCGCTTTGTCTGTAGTGCACATTCCTGCAATGCAAAATTGGCAAGTGGATTTTCTCTGCCATCAGCGGTTGGTTATAGGGGAGGGGTCCCTACATCCGAAGGTGTTCAAAATTCTTTTTCTCGATTATGGGGCACACCTTGGGATCAATTCTCACTAATATACGCCTTTCCTCCAATTCAGCTTCTTCATCTTCCGGTTGGTGGGAGATCACTGGTAATTCCAGTAGACTCTAGGGCACAGGTGCTCAACCTGTGGCCCTCCAGCTGTTGCCGAACTACAATTCCCATTATGCCTCTGCCTTCGGGAATCATGTTTGTAACTATCAGCTTTGGAATGCCTCATGGGGCTTGTAGTGCTGCAACAGCTGGAGGGCCACAGGTTGAGCACCCATGCTCTAGGGCCTTCTGCAACAAGGTCCAATTTGTTATCCTTCTGTATGGTCACTGACCTTCACAGCTTGGCTATTGAAACCAGGATCCTGAAAGATAGGGAAGTGTCTGGGGCAGTCTTTCCCACATTGTTAAGGGCTAAGAAGGAGTCTTCTAGAAAGATTTACCAAAGGACCTTGAGATCCTATATAGCCTGGTGTAAGGCTTCCATTCTCGCATGTATGTTAAAGGTCAAATTTTATCTTTTCTTCAGTGTGGATTAGATCTGAAGCGGACCCTGTGTACCATTAAGGGGGCAGATTTTAGCATTGGAGTTTTCTTCCATAGGCTTTTTGCTTTCCATTCTCTGGTACAATCATTTATTGAAGGAGTCACGCATATCGTTCCTCCACTTAGGTGTTCATTACCTCTGTGGGACCTCAATTTGGTTTTGTCAGTCAGAGGTCACCATTTGAGCAAATCCGGGGTCTTCCTTTAGTGCTTCTGATTAGTAAGGTTGTTTTTGCTGGTCACTATTACCTTGGCAAGGAGAGAATCTGAATTGGTAACTCTTTCCTGTAGGGAGCCGTTTCTGGTACTCCATAAGGACAAAATGGTTCTTCTTCATTTGTCTTTTCAAAGGTCGTTTCAGCTTTTTATCTAAACTGCGACATCGTCTTGCCTTCCTTTTTTTCCCAGGCCTGGGTTGCCAGGGGACAAGGCCCTTCACACATTGGATGTAGTACGGGCTATAAAGATGTGTTTGACTGCCTCAGTTAGATGGTCAGACTCAATATTTATCCTTCTTGAAGGTCCAAGAAAGGGTGAGGCAGCTTTAAAGTCGACCATTTCAATGTGGATTCGGCAGCTGATTTCTTAGGCCTATGGCGTAAAAGGAAGGAATCCACAATTGCATGTAATGTCTTACTCTACCAGCAGTGTAGGGGCTTCTTGGGCTATCGGCGATCAGGCTTTAGAGTTTTTAAAAGGTGAATGTTACTGCCACTGAAGATGCTGCGTTTGTTTGGTCGCAATGTCCTGTATGCTGCTATGCAGCTTTTTGGGCCTGACAGCGGTGGCTGTGTCTCCCTCCTCTCCTGAGTAGTGCTTTGGGAAATCCCAGATAGTTATGTTTAAGCTTGCTCTGTGCTCCATGATATACATTTAAAAAAAATGGATTTTTGTACTTACTGTACCTGTAAAATCCATTTCTTGGAATAAATCAAGGGACACAGAGGTCCTCAAAGTGTGGAAGATAGGCCAAAAAGGCAGGGCCATTAACTGGAAGAGCTGAGGAATCACAGCAAAGTGCTGAAGCACTGGAAAAATGGGTACATGCAAGTATGTATCCTTTATGTCCAGAGAGGCCAGAAAGCTTCCTTCAGGGAGAGAAGCTCTGACAGACATGTTGGTTTCCATGCAGGAACCGGATTAATTTTGATCCACATTTAGCCCTGTCTGTTGAACAGAAACCGTTAGACTGGCTTCAATTGAACAGTGCTACTGGAAAGCCAGCATTAGATCAGTGCATGCAGCCTATGGGCTGCACCACTGATCGGTGTAATCTGAAGGCGGTGGAGTCCCACTGTCAGAATACAAAGATACAGCTGGGAGGATTTTTCCATTCACCTCAAATGTGTGGATGAGGAAATCGGTTCAGATTTTTCATACAGGTTCCTGACTGAACAAAAAACTGAGCCATATATGGTCGGCTTTAATCTAGAACAGTGGTTCTCAACCCTGTCCTCAAGTACCACCAACAGGCCAATTTGGGAATTTCTCGTAGAAAATAGCCGTCCAAAATACCAAGCCATTGACTCTGATTTAAAGCACTGATCTAGAAGACCTGCAAGAGCTGCATAAAGGTTTGCTAAATTTGTGCAGTGACACAGGCAGGTTGGAAGACAGGCACTGGGAAGTAGGCAGAAAATGAACTCTAGCTTGCCCCTGAAGAGATCTGATCTGAGATGCTGCTTTTGTCATGTCACGTCAAAGAAAATTTGTCAGCAGTATTGCGGGATTTGGAAACTTGAGGTTTGCTACTGAACTAGGTAGCTGGCTTGGAAGTAGCTTTTTAGGTTATTATTATTATTATACAATATTTATATAGAACCAACATTTTGAGTCGGGCTTTACAACATGACGCCTGGAAGTAATGAAAGGAACTTTTCTTGGCATGAGGGGGGGGGGGGGATTAGGATGGGGTGGGCCTTCCTTGTCTAAGATTTAAGTTACTTCTGCTAGGGCAGAGGAGTACGATTAGCTTCAGTGACATCCTTGATGAGGGTGTCCAAGGCAACTCTAAAAGACAATGTCCCTTGAAAGGCATGAGCAGCAACCACTTTTTGCATGCCTGCTCTGAAGTCTAACATTTCAAGCAAAGAGTCCGTTGAATGTTCACAGGTGACTCAAATGGTAAATAAGACGGGAGACATCTACTAAACTGTCCATGCAGTAGGGCTGCCGGCACAAGCTCTAAACCAGTAGTTGTAAATTCATAAGCTAAAAGGGGCCTTAAATGCAGCCCAACATCACCAAATGTCCGCACATAATGTTCAATATATGTAATGCTTGAGAGGATTGTCAAACTGCAGACCTAATAGAGGAAATGAGAGTAAAAGATGCTACATTTTTGGCTGCTGTAGAAGACAAATAAGAAACTGGGAACATGTTACATGAGATCAATGCTGTTACCCTAATCAATGTTTCCACTACAAATTGCTAAGGTCTGAGGGACGCACATCATATACCCAAGGGCTACGCATGTGGCCTCAGGCCACAGGTTGGGCATCAGAGCTCTAAATGCTACACAAAGAAGGAATCAACTTGGAGGGAAACAGGATCTCTTTTCATTGACTAGCATCGCAGACAGTTTGCAATGCAGGACCAGCCACAAAAAACAAGTGTTTCAAAAGAAACTTCCATTTGTTGATGGGATTTTTAATAATGGGAAGAATCCTCCACGGGGATTGTCAGTGCTTTATTGAGGCTGGATACCACCAAATCCATGATTAAAATGGCCCACTTCCTATAAAAGACCTCTTAATCAAGTATTGGGGCTCCCAAAGTTTTCAGAGGTGTGAACATCTTATCAGAATTCACCCAGTCACCATAAACGATGTCTGGAACTAGTGGGTGCACATTAAAGGTCTTGTTAGTGCTTAGAGCCCCCAAGCGATCTTAGACAGGTAGCAGCACCGCTAGAAGCGTCAGACTGATTTTCCAGATTCTAAGCAGTGCACACCTGGTCAACAAAAGCTGAAATGGTCTGTCTAAGCCTGGGCGTATTTGCAGTGGCAGAAGGCTCAGAAGCCTTTGCAGTGAAGGTGGCTTTTGGCCATATTCATTTCAAATGAAAATTTGCCCATTAGATCCAGCATGACTATGGGGAAATACTCCTAGAATTAAACTAAATAGGGGTCCACTCCTGATGGAGCTAAGGAGGAATCTGAGGAGTGCAGGGACTCAATGAGATGACAACAAATCAGGTTATCAGTGCCAAACCCTAGAGTAGGTACACTTCAGGCAGCACTGGAGCGGTTAGTGGATTATTACAGTGAGACTGCTCCCGTGTATGGCACCTGACATGTTGTACTGCAATGCAGGCACAACATAGCTCAGGGTACCATGCTAAACATTAACTGCACATGAACCAGCAGTGGGTAGCAGGAGAGGTTCAGATGACCAGAAGTGACCAGGTCACTGTAGGCGAGCAGCAAAAAAAAACAGAGGATGATCCACAGGTCACATGCAATAAGGAGCAGTAGCAGAAATGTGTTAACTCACACTGAATTAGAAAAGGATATACACTGTATCCTGCAAGCAATCTTTGCACACATTTTTTTCATATATATTTGTTAAATGTACATTACTACTGTATTCCTGTGTTCCTTTTTTGCTTACTTTCCATGGGATTTCTTAAGACAGAATTTCTACTTGGTAACTATAGAACCTGACGATTCAAGTTCTTATGGTCTACTCTTACTAAGACATACTGTATTAGGCTGGGTTCACACTTATGCCGGATGTGGCTCGCAGCAGGGGTCCGGTGTGTCCCTGTTGTCCGTTACAGGGACAAAACAGGTCCGAATTTTTGCCTGAATTCGGACCTGAAATGGAGCCAAAGACGTACAGGACTCCTGTGCAACTCACTCCACAGCCGCTCCAGAGATATGTGAACTGGCTCCATAGAGAGCCGATCACAATCACCTGTCATGCGAATTGGATGCAGGTAAACCCGCATCCCATTTACATAAGTGTGAACCCAGCCTTACGGTTACTTGCTGCTGAATGGCAGGAACAAAAGCGCAGAGCATGCATGCACAACACTCCACCTAAAGGATTACATCAGTCCTTCAGCATTAAACCTTTTCACAGTATACCGTGCAAAAAAATAGGGATAAGGGTGTCCAACAGCCCTTTTAATTATGTAGCTCCTGGTGCTCAGCCCATGCACCTTACCCACAAAGTGATTTTTTTTTTAGAGGCAGGGTGACACCAGAGGCTATGCCACAGCTCTAGACCCAGAAAGGGCTTCACGGCTAATTAACACAGTATATTTAGGTCTGCAAAGTGCCACAATGACCAGTGCTCAAAGGTCACATTCCAGGTTAGCCCCAAAATTGTCCCGCATGTAGGAGAATCTTGATTAAAAAAGTGTTATAATACTGAAAAATAGCTAGCAAAAATGGTTGAACTTTTCTCAGTAGAGAAAAGATGCCCATTCATCTTGGACACTAGCAAAAAACTGAAGCAAGCTGGGAGTTACACTGGGCTTGTCACAGTTTTTTTCTTGGCCAGTGTCAATGTCCTGTAGATGCCAGTATAACCCATCACCTGTGAATCCCGTGTTTCTCAATGAGAAAAAAAAAGGTTCACAGCTACGATTACACTGTTGTTATAAAATGTAAAGCAGCTGCTGGAGTTCTTTTTAGTGTTCTTTGAAATCGTGGCACAAACGCTCACATGCGCCACTATAAACATATAGCACAATTTAACACAGCAGTAAAACACAATAAAAAATAATGCCAGAAGCCTCCTGGCAAGTGAATCCTCTAACACAGCCATGCCAAACCTGCATTCGGAGGGCATTATGATTTTATGACTGTACTGGTTTATTAGAGTATTTTAAATAGATTCCTGTTGGGGCTGTATACTAAATCAAATAGAGGAACATATAAATTATATCTAAGTTTATTATTTACAACCAATTAATTATTTTTTTAAAGCCAGGTGGCTTTCATTAAGTTAATTACCGCTAATGACATGTGCCTCATGCTGTTTCAGTATTTAGCATAACCATGTGTCAAATGTGCGTAGGAGTGCAGAACTGTCTTCTTGGGGGCATAAGTGCTCTGTCAAGCTTGGTGTGGGACAGGCATCAAAAGGAGCAGCAGAGCGTGGAAATGTATTGAGATAAATATGTATGGTGGTTGGCCAGTGGGAGACTTGCGAGTGAAACCAGCTGAACAGGATATCCCCTTTTGTTACCCAACTGTACTAAAAATATTAACTGAGAGGTGCCAGTACATATGCTTATGTAACAGGCCAATGTAGATCAACACTTTAGTGGCAAAGATATTACACATCCTACAGAAAATTAAGGTGACTTAATGAATAGCACACTACAGTCTATTTCAGAATGATTAATGATCACTACTCAGCCAAACAGATTTAATATCCTCTCATATGGGAGCCATAAGAAGGAAAGGTTAGCTAAAAAAGACAACTATTCTGAACTGCTAGCATGATTTGATGCAAGTGAACTAAGTCTACTGAAAAAAGGTGTATATCTTTCAGAAACCCTCAGTGTATAGTTATTTATATCACTTATAAATTTTGTTTTAACTTTAGTTTTATGTGAAGCATGATTGGAGTATATAAAAAGGGAAAACTTTTTTTGGTTTTAGATTAAGGCTACTTTCACACTGGGTGGGGAGTAGCGGTAAAGCACAGCTAGTTTTAGTGGTGCTTTACCACTATTCTAGCAGCGCTATGGCACCTCTATGCAGGCAGAAGTGAGGCGCTTTTAAACCCCAAGAGGGGGTTAACAAGGGGTTAAAAGCGCCACCGCACGGCGCAACAGAGGTGGTGTTCAGCCGCTTTGGAAGCGCCACCCATTGATTGTATACACCGCTCCCCCACTGCCCCAAATATGCTGCTTCCAGGACTTTTTTCTCGTCTTGCAAGCGCACCACCCCAATGTGGAAGCACTCTGGCTTTCACACTGAGGAGAATAGGGGTTTTGACTTTAAGTACACTTTCAGGAATCCTTCTAAAAGGGGGAAACAAATCATATAATTACAGAGCCAACATTCTCCACACAGCTTTACAAAAGCCATGAAGCCATGCATTTCAGTCCCTGCACCCCCCCCTAAATTGGATCACAATATAATTGATGTACACGAGATAAACACAACAGGGCCAATTTGGGGAACATGACAGTAAATCAAACAGTATATTTTTGGAATATGGAATAAAACCAGGGCAAACAGAAAACCCAGATGAAGACAGACTATAAAAACACCATAGAGTTAGATGTCCCAAGAGGGACTTAAACCCAGGACCGAGAGCTACAGGACAAGGGCACCAGCTAGTTAACCACCATGTTTTTCTCAAAGCATTTGTGGATGTTCAAAATTTGAATTTCTGAAAGGCAGATAAGTTATGTTTATGTGTTGTCATTGACTGTGTTGAAAATGTTCAGTTACTATTGTTGCCCCAAGATAAGACTAGCAAACCAGGTAGTCTGTCTTTCTCCCCTCCCTGTTCTACCCTCGTCTTTTAAAGAGGTCAATGGAATAATAAAAAAAAAAAGTTTACTGTCCGATCAATGCAACTTATCCCACAACTATCTGCCCTCAGCTGTCTGACCTGCTGACATGCATATTTTCCTCTAGTTCCCTATTGTGCATCGCAATATTTTTTTAAAAAATCAGATAAGACAAGGGTAAACATCCAAGGAACCATGTTATTTGACACTGTAATGGATAAACAGAAATTGGGACACCACAGTTGCTAGTCGAATGAAATTGCAGCAATAGTCAGACCTCGGGTGACATCACTTCTGGCTCTTAAAATATAATCTAAACTTAAAAGAACAAACATATAATATATTGGCAGCTTTCCAGTACTTAGATGTGGTGGCTGCATTATTTTTTTTGTTTTCAGGCTTATGGAAATGCAGTGTCCTTGTTAAATTCTGTTAGATAAACTTAAAATAAAAACAATGTTATCTTTCATGTATAAACTATAAATTCCATCAATATATGGGATAGAGATTATCAAAAACAGAAATGTTTGAAGTCCATACAAAAAGATGATGGATCTTGGGAATCCCACTAGTCAGCAAAAGTGGTGGTGAAGTTTGAAGTCCAGCTTGGGTGGAAACCATGGCTTACATAAAGTGAAGTGTTAAGCACAGCCATCTAGGGACAGGAAGCATGTTAAGTGCAGGATAAGCAGGTGAAAAAGGTAAAAAGCCTGAAAAAAGGAAAACTAACACACCTCATCTAATGACTGATAGGTCAAATGTATGTTTTTGGGTTAAAAGCAAGGTTTACCTTAAACATTTGCATGTATAATTTTTTTCTTAGGAGCCAATAAAGCATTGCACCAGCGATCAGCAGATCGCACATGCAATGGCAGGCTCCTGCAGTCTGTCAGAAGAGCTGTCTGCCTGTATCTCTGATACAGGCAGCAGTTACTGAATTGCTGGAAGACCAATGAACCACTAGAGCACACACCAGCGCCCTTGTAATTCATTGAGCACTGCAAGCTGTAATGGCAGACAGTACAATAGTTAAGATTCTTGCCTTGAGGCTCTTGGAAGATCCTACATGAGACATGTTATTCATGGCATTTGCACATTTTCATGTTTGTGTGGGCTTCTTCTTTACAGTGGAACAGTTGCATCCGAGCTACTACCTCCTGTGCAATGCCTGGTGAGCCTCATGAACACAACACTCAGCCTATGAAGTCTCTGTAAACCTCCATATAGTCCATGCAAAAAAGGAGAAAGGCTGGTGCCATGGAAGCCGGCCAAAACATCACTCTATTATAGCACGTGAACAACAGTCAAAAAGAAAACCAACGCGTTTCCGCCATTAGGCCTTAAAGTGATTGGTTCCTTTTTTTTTTTTTTAATAAGAAACATTTTATACTCACCTCCTCCGTGCAGCGATTTTGCAGAGAATGGCCCAGATCCTCCTCTTCTGGGGTCCCTCGGTGGCGCTCTTGGCTCCTCCTCCGCATCGAGTGACCAGTCAGGGAAACGCTTTCCCTGGTGGTCACCCGTGCGGACGCGCTCCCGAGTCCTGCTGTTGCGTGTATTCACATATATAGCGGGACTCGGCCCCCCCCCCCCCCGTGTCACTGGATTGATTGAAAGCAGCGGAAGCCAATGGCTCCCCTGCTATCAATCCATCCAATGAGTGTCCAACTCTATCTTGACATGCACCTTTCAGAAGGTTAATAGGAAGTACAAAGAATAACAATCCCAGGTTTGGACATTATATTTAAATACTAAATAATATATTACCACCATTCCTATATACAGCTGAAGAATCTTATACAAATACGAATTGCTTGTGCCATTTCTGTTGTCCAGAGAGATAGATGTGCTAATGCAAAAAGCATATTGGGAGACTAACAGAGCATATTGAGCCAGACATCCCTAATTAGTCTGGAGAGAGCACTGAGCGCTGTACACAGTTACACAAAGTTAACCCTTATTTCTCAGATTTGGTATTAGAAAGAATTGAATGTCACCATAATATCTGTGGTGCAAATGTCCCATTTTCTCAGAACTGTAAAACTCAGTACAGCTTCAGAAACCCAATCCTAGTATTATTAGCAAATCATCCCCATGTACAATTAAGAAGTAGATAAATATGTAGAAGCCTACAAAGCTGAACCTTAAAGGCTAAGTTCACCTTCATTTTTTTTGGTGGCTGCATTTGTTTTCTTGTTTAGGCTTTTTTTTTTCTTTATTTTCATCTAGTGATCCAGCCAGTAACACAATTCCAGTTTTAAGCTGGCCTTTCACTGCAAAAAAGGGATTTTATTATAACTTACCGTAAAATCCTTTTCTTTGAGTTCACTGACAGACGCAGCTCTTCTTATGACACATGGGGTTATGCTCATATCACTAGGAGTAGACTAGGCAAAAATAAAAAAAAGCATAGGTTGGCCCCTCCCAGGGGGCCGTCCTCACCTTAGCATACAATCCCCCTGCTCTGCATAGCACATCAGTTCGTAACAAGCCGTACAAACTCCACAGAGGGGTGGGTGCTGCTTCTGTCAGCGAACTCAGAGAAAAGGATTTTACGATAAGTTATAATAAAATCCCTTTTACTCTTACGTTCACTGACAGACGCAGCTCTTCTTATGACACATGGGGATGTCCCAAAGCTGTGACAATCAAGATGGGGTGGGCAAACTATAACAACAGTACCCAACAAAAAAGCCCTCTCAGGCGGCGCCATCCGCTCCTAAACTGCCGCTTTTAATACTTTGCGGCCAAAGGCAGCATCCGAAGATGCTGAGACATCAATCTTATAAAACTTAGTAAACGTGTGCACTGAGGCCCAAGTAGCCGCTTTGCACACCTGAGACACTGAGGCCTGGGGTCTAAATGCACAGGAAGTACTAACTGCCCTGGTGGAATGAGCCGTGAGTGGAAACTGGGGAACCTTGCCCCGAACCTCATATGCATGAGTCACTGTCTTCCTGATCCAACGAGAAATGGTAGCCGACGAGGCCGCCATGCCTTTGCGCGACCCTTCCGTCAGCACAAATAAAGAATCAGACTCCCGAAAAGAAGCTGTAGAAATCAAATACACCCGCAGAGCCCTCACTACATCCAACGAATGCGACGGGTGCGGGCACAATGAGGGAAGAACAATATCCTCATTCAAATGAAAAGAAGAAACCACCTTCGGAAGAAACGAAGGGGAAGGTTACAAAACCGCTTTGTCCTTATGAAGGACCAAGTAAGGCGACTTGCAGGATAATGCTGCCTACTCAGACACCCACCTAGTGGATGTAACAGCCACCAGAAAGGCCACTTTCTGCAACAATGGCAAGGAAATGTCCCCGATCTTTTCATGTGGTGGCTTCTGCAGCACAGAAAGCACCAGATTCAAATCCCACGGCGCCAGAGGCGACCGTATCCGAGGAGTCACATGACTAACACCCTGTACAAACGTACGGATCAATGATTGTGATGCCAAGGGCCGAAGAATAAGAACTGCCAGGGCCGAAATCTGACCCTTAAGCGTACTTAACGCCAGGTTCTTGTCCAGTCCTTGCTGTAAAAAAGTGAGTACTCTGGACACTATATAAGAGCGGGGGGTTCCAACTCCCTGCCTCGCACCAGGCAATATAGGCCTTCCAGGTCCTATTATAGATCTTACGTGAAGTACCCTTACGTGCTTCAATCATAGTAGGGATCACGGAGTCCGAGACACCCCTATCCCTCAGCACCTGGGACTCAATAGCCAAGCTGTCAAAGACAGCGAGGGTAAAGCAGGGTGTAAGATGGGCCCCTGAGAGAGGAGGTCTCCGCGAAGCAGAAGATGCCACGGAACATCTGTCACCATCCGCACCACGTCGGCGTACTGAGGCCAATCCGGAGCTACCAGGATTGTCGGGATTCCCTCTGCTTCTATCCTGCGCAAAACCCGCGGTAGAAGCTTTAGGGGAGGAAAGATGTAGCCGATACCGACCCCAGGGTGCTACCAGTGCGTCCGAGGCGACCACCAACGTATCTCTTGTTCTGCACACAAAGGTCTGTACCTTGTAATTGAACCTGGAGGCCATGAGGTCCACCTCTGGTGTGCCCCCCCTTCTTGCACTAGGCAATAAAAACTGATGTACTATGCAGAGCAGGGGGATTATATGCTAAGGTGAGGACGGCCCCCTGGGAGGGGCCAACCTATGCTTTTGTTTTATTTTTGCCTAGTCTACTCCTAGTGATATGAGCATAACCCCATGTGTCATAAGAAGAGCTGCGTCTGTCAGTGAACGTAAGAGTAAAAGGGGTCGACAAAGTGGTCAGTTAAAAAAACGCAGCATCCAATCAGATGCAGCCACTGTTTAGGTATATCAAAATACAATAGGCACAGAGGAAGATTCGCACGGTTTAATGTGGATGATGGAATGTGTTTGTTTTTTGAAAGCTGACCATCCAAAAGCTCTTCTGTAAGTGGTAAACAGTTTGCCTCAACACCCTAACTGCCACTTTTGCTGGACAGCTTGGCCTGTTGAAAACGGAAATTGAAAAATAACAGACTTACTGGCATAATCAACAAGTGGAGATAAAACAAAAAAAGCCTAAAAAAAGAAACTAATGAAGCCACTACATTTAGGAATTGTTACACTGAAATATGTTTTATTTATGGGGGGGGGGTGGGGGGTTGTTGATAACACTTTAAAGCAACCCTGCCAAGTTAGAAAAATAAAAATTCCACTGTAGCAGCACATAAGGCCATAACACGGAGAATCGGGACCTCTGTCCCTCAAGAAAAAGATTTTAACGGCAAATACGATAACTTTATTTTCCTTTTTGTCAATTAACAGACAGATGATGGAAATTCTTAAAAAAAGCAGTCTGAGAGGTGGGAAATGGACACCTAATAGGTGTGTAATCTAGTATAAGGAAATCTGAAGTTGTCAATGCCAAGTGGACAATAAAATATGTAAATTGCCATAAAAAAAAAAAAAAAAAAAAAAAAGGACACCAGGGAGAACAGAACAGGTTCACGGGGAGTTGCTACCTACCAAAATCATAGGCCTCAACTGACAATGTGGACAAAGGAAGGATTTACATGTGTAAAGGGAAGGTCTTAGGATCAACAGCTCTAAAAGACCTTGTGCCTTGAACAACTGGCGAATACCCAAATTTCAGGGCAGCGCTGCATCAATCAAAGTATCAAGGACTCCTTGTAGAAGTAGAGTCATACAAGACTTGTTGATACACAGGCTGTTCAGGCTATGAAACCTAGGAGTCCATTTGGGAGATAGCAAGGATTTGGGAGATAGGGATCTCAGGCACATTTGTTGGTAGAGGTCACTGGGATCAGAATGGGATTCCATTGTGGATGACACTGCAATCCCACATGTTTGGAACCCCTAGAAGCATATTTCTGCAATACTTGTGCACAAAGCAATAGAAAACTGAACTAGATATTAAACATTGTGTGGAGGTATGAGAAGTCTCAGCCAAAAAGGGTAAGCTTCGGGAGGGCATCAGACCCTTCTAGGATACAGAGAAATCTTCCTATCCATAATGGAAGAGCATTTACGTAGGTCCCCTGTTGCAGAGGGACTGTTCTTTGAATGACTATTAAGAGACATGTTGCACCATGCAGTGGACATTAACTATGTGCAAGGAAGGGCAAACCTTCGCTTACACACAAACCTTAGCAGCTGGAGAAGGGCGAATCCTAAAAGCCCTGTAAAGGCAGAAGTAGAAGTGCCCAAACCAGAATTTGATCAGCTTGCATGTGGGCAGCCTGACTCCTGGTGCCATCCTGATGATTGATATATGTCACTGCCGTGGTATTGTCCGGCTAGACTCTGACTTTAAGCCCTGCAGCTGACTTGTCCAGTAAGCCAGTGAGATACAAACCACTCGAAGCTCCAGAACGTTGATGGGTAAAATCTTTTCCTTAGGAGACCATGTCCTCTGCACTGAGAAAACCCTAGAACGACTCCTCATCCAGTCAGAGTGGCATCGGTAACTGCAACCTTCGAGACAACTGGAAGAAACTACTTCCCCACCTCCAGATTACAAGGATCTATCTACAAATTCAACACTGAAGCGTACTGGGACCTAGGGACATTCGTCAGTCCAACAACCAAACCTTCCTGTTTCACTCCGACAGGATACAACCCTTCACACACCTAGCACCAGGGCTAATACTTTTGTAAATCAAATAATCTCTCAGAGTGGGACTTTAAAGGGCAACCCAAAAAAAAAAAAAAAAGATACCGATATAAAATCTACATATTTATTAGAATTTATTTTATTAAAAAAACCTCACGAGGCACATAATGTAAAAGAGCATAAAACAGTTCACGGGAATGTGTTTGGTATGTAGAGTGGTGATACCCAGTCCCATGAGTAGCTGTAGAGTCCAATGTCTGGATAGCAGCAATACATGGAAAGGGTCCATCCAAAGCCATTCCGAAAATATCTTCCTCAGGGATAGTACACAGGGATGATGGCAACCTGGACCTGGCACTGATGATATTATTGCTTAATACTTTTAAGAAAAACCAAGGAGCTGTGGCCAGCCCAAAAGGCAAAACAAATTGGAACATGGAGATATGTATTCCTTATGTCCACGGACACAAGAAAGTCTCTGTGCTAGAGTGAGGCCACTACTGAACGAACCAACTCTTTACAAAATGTCCGAACCTTGAAAAATTTGTTTTGATCTTTGAGGTCCAAAAACGGCTGCAAATCGCAGTTTGGCTTTGGAACTGTGAAGAGATTGGAGTAAAATCTGAGGAATCTTTCAGTCACTGAAACTGACCCAATTACTCCCTGTTCCAGCAGACAATAGAGTGCCTAAAAAAATATTGCCCTCTTCTGTCGATTTACAGGTATATTTAATCTCATAAATTATGAAAGAGGAAATTTCCGAAACTCCAACTTGTACCCATGAGGGATTGTGGAAAGAACCCAACTGTCTGCATTCACATTTACCAGACTATCAAAAAAGTCTGCAGCCTCCCCCCCACCCGAATGCCTTGCATTTTAGTTGAGCTGACTTGGCTAGGTTATGACCTCTTTTGCCCTTAGCCCTGAGTTCCGCTGGATCCAGCTGTCTGGGAATGCCAAAAGGACAGCCTAGGAGAAGAAGAAGCTGGAGAGGCAGAATCTCTATATGCCGGACACTTGCCTTTTCTCTTGAGCGACAAGAGGGAGCTCTTTCCGCCAGAAAGCTTTTGGAAATGTTTATTAAAGTCATCACCAAATAGGCGACCCGATGAAAGAAAACCCTGCCAGTAATTTCTTACAGGACTGCTCAGCAGACCAGCTTTTTGGTCATAGAACACTATGCACTTGAATGGACACCAGTGCAAAATGAGAAATTTGCTGGAGAGAGTCCTTCAGGGCATCAACCGCAAAACACAGGGCCCGGGGCAACTCTGTTAACCCCTCACTAGTGTCTGCCTCAGCATGTGACGGGTTCTTTTTTAACAAATGTTTAAAGCGGTACTTAAGGTTTTGGAAAACACCAATGGCTGCCAATGCAGGCTGCATAGCAAAGTATCTCCAGTCTCTTGTCATATGGGTCCTTGAAGACTTGGACATTATCAACTGGGCAAGTCAACCTTCTATTAAACACAGGACACTGCTGCATCAACTGTGGGCATGCCTAGTCAACAGCCATCCACTCTTCCTCCATAACCAAAGCAGGATCTGGCAGGGACCGTTCCCGCTTTTTACCACCTTGTTTCATGGAGGTGAGCTTGCCCACATTTTTTACCTCAAGTCCAGCCAAAGCAACAGCCAAGTGGTCCTTGGTGACATAGGCTGAAGATGATGTCCCTACAGTGGCCGCAAAACCAGACAGACATAGTAGGCCTCAGTGTGACTATAACTAGGGTCCGCAGGACCAAACAGTGGTGCTCCCATGCCCTTCCCAGCTGTGCACCCCCTACCTGTTTTCTGGAAGACATTTTCCAAGCATGTTGGGTAAGTAACTGGGTTGTGCCAATCAGGCTACCCTCCCCAGCTAAAAGGATCTGTTAAGCAACAGTATATTTGGATCCCCTGGAGATGCCGACATCTTTGGGCTTGGTGTATTCATGTGCCCAATGCAGAGAAAGCCTGCCCAGTGTCCCCTCTGCTGCACCGCCAATAGGGTTAGGTGCTGCTGCTGCAAGAGAGACATATGAGAACCACTGGCTTCTTACCCTTTACTAAGATGGCCGCTGGCCCTGCCACTGTGATGCATTTTCCCATCCTCCATGTATGCACCCACACTCCACATGCACCCACCAAAACTGCTGACAGAAGGGAACCACACACAGGGAAAATACCTGCAAGCACACCATCAGCAACCTATATCACAGAAGGAGACTTCGGCCCAGGACAAGCCCCATAAAAAACTAAACTGCTAAATATGCAGGAGCACAGGGAACACAATAAACACCACTATCCCTAGTGGACAAGAGCAGGAAGGCAGCTTTTACTGGGATTCTCTATTTCAAGTGGATGTAAACCCTCACATGAACCCAGTGAAGTGAACAGCCTCAGATGATACACAGAGATGAAACAAATCTCTCTATATAAGATTTACATGCATATCTGCTGTCTTCATCTATATTTATCCTTTAGAAAGTGCTGTTCGGGTTAGGATTTTTTCTCTTCCTGCTTAGTACTGCAGAGAAGCCTGGGCATACAGACAAGACAGCTGATTTGAGGAAAGGCACACACCCCTCTACTCATAGGTAGAGACTTTCAGATGTCTTCGTATTGTTCAGCACGGTGCTAATCTATTTCTAGCATCCTCCCCAACACAAAACTCCGGTTGCTTTTATCATAATGTGACGGAAACTTGTCAGGCTGATAACAGAGCTATGGAGCAGGACAAAGCTACGGGACACAGGGCTTTGAAGGGAGATAAGAAAACCGTGCAGATATATGTGCCCAGCTCAAATTTCATGAATCAGGTTTACATCCACTTTAAGGGCCCTTATACTTGAAGGAACACTCACCATTCCCACCGCAGGATCTGTCCATTACAAGATCAAGATCCAAATTTTCACCCATCACAGCAGGAAATGTCTAACCGGACCCTCAGGGACTCAATCCCCCTTTCTTTTGGGCCTGCACAGCACCCAACTGGAAACACCTTGGTCAGTTAAAAATGGTTTAGGGTTCCGTATCCGCAGGGTCCAGCACCAACTGGCAGCATTACAGACAATCCCCACCTAAAAAGTCAATTTCCATCAAAGCTGGGCCCAGGTACCATCCATCTTAGCATCCCAGCTGTAGCAATGGATCCGGATGACCAATCTTCTGATACCTACTGAAATCACATTAGAAGAATATGGTACCAGCATACAGAGCGCTGTACTTGAGTGACCATCACCTTTCAGACACTGGTGAAAAAAAAGGAGGAGTTTCCTGAATGGGAGGAGTTATATAGGGGGACGTCCTGTCCGTCCTAGAGAATGCTCTGCAATTAACACATTACATGTTTCCAAATCACCGCAAGCAGAGACCAGTGCCTGATTTTCACATTCTAGGTTAGCCTAAAGACCACCAATGGCTAGCTCTCAGTGTTAATATTCAGAGACTGGGTCACACCAAGTGATCTGGACCTGGAGAGTGTTTTGCAGCTAACACAGTACACAAAGATCTGGAAAGTGCCATAAGCAGAGCCCAGTGCCCAAAGGTCACACTCCAGGTAAACCTCACAATCTTCAGTCCAGCAGTGTTTGGGTCGAGCTCGAGCAGTGCTTTTAGAGTCTTGATTGAAGTCACTGAAGAAAAAATACTCAGATTGCAGAGTGTCTTGACTAAAGAATAAACAAAAATTGAATATAAAAAATAAGAAAATACAGTTCAAATTTTTCTCAGCAGTGAAGGGTGAAAGTCATCCGCCTTGGACAATAGCAAAACATTAAGGCATGACGGTTGGAAGTGGGGTTACACAGGGGCTGGCCTACTGTTTTTTGACAGTATTCAAACCTCACGAAGGTAGCAGTGTACCACAAATGTCTAGGAATTACTAGCTTTGAAATAAAGGTCCCTAAAAGAAAAAAAGAAAAAAATTCATGCTCACATCTATGGCGGTCTAAACCTTCCACTGTCCAACCTCTAGGTCACTACAGGATTCTGCAGTGATGTGAGGTCAGACTATGCAACCACAGCAGATGGCAGAGGACATCTGAAGCTCCAAAAGTGTCAAATACAGAAGAGTCTTATGGAGGCCACAAGGCTGGAAAAGAAGGAAACCACTAAATATCTAAACAAAAAAGACTCTTATTGCAGGAACTTTTATTCTTGATCCATTGTAAACACACAAAAACAAATGTTGCAACAACAAAGTCCTTATATAATCTTCTCTGCATTTTTAAATGCCTTAGGAATCCTGCCATCTCATCTCAATATTTTGAACAGCTATTTAGCCTCAACATAAACCATTATAATTCTCTTGCTATCTCACCAAACAGTACCTGTGCAGAGATGTACTCCAAAAATGCACTCCAGATCTGTTTCTGAGTGCGTGTTTTTAACGCATTCCAGCATATTTTTGATGGGTTTACGGAGGCATTCGAGATGCTATTTTCTTCTTTTTTCCTGTTTATTTTCACTATACTGGGGTTGGTGCATTTTTGATGCATTCCAGTACATTCCGGTGCATTTTAATGCGTTCTACCGCGTTCCAGTACAGTCCAACCAGTGTAGGAAATATGCAGCATGTTCTACTATTTTTTTCTGGAATTGGAATGCCCAGGAACTGACCGCACTGGTGTGAACTATGCCTTTGGAAACCATATAACCTTTCCATGTGCTTTTGATGCAGAAAAAAAACGCATTGGACTGCTTGTGGTGTGAACTAGGCCCTTAGTGTATAACACTTTGCTTGCCCTGTTAGTAATACATGCCATTGCAGACCATATAGGGTTCCACAAGTGTTGCTGATTATTGTAATCAAGACAGTGTATACACAAAGTTCTCCAAAACTTGTGTCATTTGTGACAAAAATGAATCTCAATATCAGGTATTTCATCCAAAACATTAGAAATGTGCAACATGTGTGGGGCACAGGATCATGTATTTTAATGTTCCCTGTCAAATATCTCACAACGTGAACAGCATGATTACTCTTAGGCACCTCCCCTAGTAAGATTGGCTCGTATTTCAGGTAAATACTAGATATGCAATGAGGAATATATTAGAAGCAGATATTGTACAGTCCAGTTGCAGTGGCGGCCTGTGCACTGAGAGCGCAGGGGCGCCGCCCCCCGTCCCTGCCACCGCCCCCTATCCATGCACCCGGCCCCTTTCAGGACGCCGGTTACATGGATTCCTATGGCGGGGGTGAGCGGAGGTAGTTATTTTTTAAGCACCTGATTAGAGCCAGAGGCTATAATAAACTTAAAAAAAGGGTGGGGTCGGGGCGCAAAGAGCACACCCCGATCCCACCCAATTGTGTGACCATAGCAAATGATGTGATGCTGGAGCTGTATACTCTGTCCTGTGATGCTGGGGCTGTATACTCTGTCCTGTGCTGCTGGGGCTGTATACTCTGTCCTGTGCTGCTGGGGCTGTATACTCTGTCCTGTGCTGCTGGGGCTGTATACTCTTGTCCAGTGGTTTTGAGCTGCATACTCCTGACACTATGGATGGAAGGAAGTGGAATACAGGGGACGGAGTGGGTGGATTCTATAAAGGGTGGCGATTAGAAGTGGGAGGGGTCAAAAAGGAGGGGCGGGGTCTGGCACCCCCCCATCCTAAAACTTCACCAGCCGCCACTGTCCAGTTGTAATTTTCTTTGAAATTGGGCAACATAAAAACCAGTGCATTTCGGGTGCTTTAGGGGTCACACATCACGGCTTAGTAGTGTTGAAAGAAAGATTTCCTGGAGTGTTATATGCAGGGCTTGGGGATTGCATATACAGTATCGAACAAAAGTGAGTACACACCTCACATTTTTGTAAGTATTTTATTACATCTTTTCATGTGACAACACTGAACAAATGACACTTTGCTACAATGTAAAGTGGTGAGTGTACAGCTTGTATAACAGTGTACATTTGTTGTCCCCTTAAAATAACTCAACACACAGCCATTAATGTCTAAACCGCTGGCAACAAAAGTGAGTACACCTCTAAGTAAAAATTTCCAAATTGGGCCCAATTAGACATTTTCCCTCCCGGTGTCAAGCGACTCGGTAGTGTTACAAGGTCTCAGGTGTGAATGGGGAGCAGGTGTGTTAAATTTGGTGTTATTGCTCTCATTCACTCATACTGGTCACTGGAAGATTAACATGGCACCTCATGGCAAAGAATCTCTAAAGGATCTGAAAAAAAAAGAATTGTTGCTCTACATAAAGATGGCATAGGCCAGTGATGGCGAACTTTGGCATCCCAGATGTTTTGGAACTACATTTCCCATGATGCTCCTGCACTCTGCAGTGTAGTTAAGTATCATGGGAAATGAAGTTCCAAAACATCTGGGGTGCCAAGGTTCGTCATCACTGGCCTAGACTATAAGAAGCTTGCCATGACCCTGAAACAGAGCTGCAGCACGGTGGCCAAGACCATACGGAGTTTAACAGTCCAGAATCCACTCAAAATAGGCCTCACCATGGTTGACCAAAGAAGTTGAGTGCATGTGCTCAGCATCATATTCAGAGGCTGCATGGCTGTCATCCCAGAAGGAAGCCTCTTCTAAAGATGATGCACAAGAAAGCCGACTAAGACAAGCAGACTAAGGACATGGATTACTGGAACCATGTCCTGTGGTCTGATGAGACCAAGATAAACTTATTTTGTTCAGATGGTGTCAAGCGTGAGTGGCGGCAACCAGGTGAGGAGTACAAAGACAAGTGTGTCTTGCCTACAGTCAAGCATGATGGTGGGAGTGTCATGGTATGGGGCTGCATGAGTGCTGCCGGCACTGGGGAGCTACAGTTCATTGAGGGAACCATGAATGCCAACATGTACTGTGACATACTGAAGCAGAGCATGATCCCCTCCCTTCGGAGACTGGGCCGAAGGGCAATATTCTAACATGATAACGACCACAAACACACCTCCAAGATGACCACTGCCTTGCTAAAGAAGCTGAAGCGAAGGGTGATGCACTGGCCAAGTATGTCTCCACACCTAAACCCTATTGAGCCTCTGTGGGGCATCCTCAAATGGAAGGTGGAGGAGTGCAAGGTCTCTAACATCCACCAGCTCTGTGATGTCGTCATAGAGGAGTGGAAAAGGACTCCATTGGCAACCTGCGAAGCTCTGGTGAACGCCATACCCAAGTGGGTTAAGGCAGTGCTGGAAAATAATGGTGGCCACATAAAATATTGACACTTTGGGCCCAATTTGGACATTTTCACTTAGGGGTGTACTCACTTTTGTTGCAAGTGGTTTAGACATTAAATTGCTGCATGTTGAGTTATTTTGAGGGGACAGCAAATTTACACTGTTATACAAGCTGTACACTCGCTACTTTACATTGTAGCAAAGTGTCATTTCTTCAGTGTTGTCACATGAAAAGCTATAATAAAATATTTACAAAAATGTGAAGGGTGTACTCACTTTTGTGAGATACTGTATGTATTCTTCATAAAGCTTGTCATGGGTTTGTAAAAGATGTTTAGAATTTAGCTAACATGCCAGCTTCCAAAGCACAATTTGTTAAACACTTTTGTGAGATACTATAAATGTGTCAGAGGGCAGAAGTGTCCAGTTCTCCCTCTTGCACTACAAAACGCCTCCCCCTCCCCATAATATAAGGGGGGAAAGGTTCTGTAGTCTACCTGGGGAGAACTGAGCCAGAGCTGATAACGCTGCTTTGAATTCCAGAGCAGTAGCGGCAATATCATCAGGGTCAATAGTGTACTTACAGCATTTTTTAAGAGACAAAACATGGGAAAATAAGCATGTATTGCAGAGTTTTGCTGAATATAATATGGTTTACATTTTTCCCAGGCATTCACTTTAGGTATTAGATAACAGACCTTTGTGTGGAAGGTTATGTTGTATTTTAACAGCACAAAAACATGAAATGACTTGTCCTGAAATGGATTGTATTGCATGAGTCTTCCAGTAAGGACTAGTGCTGATAGTTGCTCAAAGGGTCATCAAGTCCTGCATCCATCAGGCTAAGGGGGCCACCTCATCTCTTGCTTATAAGCTTCTCTGAAATCTACCTACCTGAAAAGCATGGGTTTGGCTGTGTGGCCAAATGTAGTGCAAAGCATCTGAATAGGTCCTATAATTAGCAGTGCCTTGAATGTTTGATCCTGTTATATACTGTATAGTTAGGAATGTATGTATTTATACCCAATGTAAAGCTGCACAGACCTCAACGCAATGATTTAAATAAACAGCAAACATTAATAGCGTCATGGGACACAGCAACTACAACAGACCCAGAGCAAAATTAGGCTGGGGAAAACAAACTCACATAGAGCTCAACTGCCAGTAAGCCCAGTCCAAGAGTCAAGAGGCCATTGTAAAGAAGCAAAGAAGAATTTGCTTTGGTAGAAGTAAGGGCTCGAAAGCACGGTATCAATATGCTTAGGCTACTAGGCTTGATATTTCATTTATGCAGCTTGTGTAGGGGACAGGACCGAACAGAAATATATTCTTGTACATTATAAATAAATACGGGAGCACTTAGCTAGCCCGGATCTACAGAGGGAGGGTGAATTGATACAAAAGGTAAAAGCTGTGGGGGATGAGCTGATGTAGAAAATAAAACTGTGTATTAGTTAGAAGCAGGGTAGGCTTCTTTAAAGAGAAAGGTTTTCAGGGATCGTCTAAAGATGGATAGATTAGGGGGTTAGGTGGGCGTTAGAGAGAAGTTTATTGACTTCCTCTATAGTAGCTGATTTAAATAAGAGTACTGATTGTGCAGGAGGACAAAGTGTGCGCTGAGTGAGAAATCTGTAGAGTGGAGATCTCAAGACGAATTGTATCAATCTTATCTTTAAAGTGATTAGCAATCTCCAGTTCCTGTAAATTCTTTGGCTGTCTTGCATGAACAGCACATTTGAGATCTCCCCAGAGTTGCTCAATGATATTGAGGTCAGGAGACTGAGATGGCCACTCCAGAACATTCACTTTATTCTGCTGTAGCCAATGACAGGTCGACTTGGCCTTGTGTTTTGGGATCATTGTCATGTTGGAATGTCCAAGTATGGCCCATGCGCAGCTTCCTGGCTGATGAATGCAAATGTTCCTCCAGTATTTTTTGATAACATACTGCATTCATCTTGCCATCAATTTTGACCAAATTGTGCCTTTGTAGCTGACACATCCTTAAAACATCAGCGATCCACCTCTGTGTTTCACAGGCCTTGCTGACTCCTTTTCAAATGTAGCATTTACAGTCGTGGCAAAAAAGCTAAATTTTGGTCTCATCACTTCAAATGACTTTATGCCAGAAGGTTTGAGGCTTGTCTCTGTGCTGTTTGGCGCATTGTAAGCGGGATACTTTGTGGCATTTGGGTAGTTATGGCTTTCTTCTGGCAACTTGACCATGCAGCCCATCTTTCTTCAGGTGCCTCCTTATTGTGCATCTGGAAACAACCACACCACGTTTTCAGAGAGTCCTGAAGATACTTATGGGTTTTTCTTTGCATCCCAAACAATTTTCCTGGCAGTTGTGGCTGAAATTTTAGTTGGTCTACCTGACCAGGGTTTTGTTTCAACAGAACCCCTCATTTTCCACTTCTTGATTAGAGTTTGAACACTGCTGACTGGCATTCTCAATTCCTTGGATATCTTTTTAAATCCCTTTCCTGTTTTATACAGTTCAACTACCTTTTACCGCAGATCCTTTGACAATTCTTTTGCTCTCCCCATGACTCAGAATCCAGAAACATCAGTAAAGCACTGGATGAAAGATGCAAGGGTCTGTCAGGAGTCCAGAAACACATTGAACTTTTACACACACACGCACACTAATTACAAGCCAACAGATCACAGGTGAGGACCTTTAATAGCCATTCAAACACCTTTGTGTCAACTTGTGGGCATGTTATCAGGCCAAAATCCCCAGGGTATGTAAACTTTTGATCAGGGTCATTCGGGTAGTTTCTGTAGTCATTATGATTTAAAAAGAGTAAACACAGTTGATTGAGAATAAATGGCTTCAGCCAAACACGAACCATGAGTGAAAGAAATTTTTTTGTCTTCTCATATTCTCTGAAAAATGGCCAAGAAATCATAAATTCTGCCAGGGTATGTAAACGTATGAGCACAACAGTATACAGTGCTGTGAAAAAGGGGATTTTATTATAACTTACCGTAAGTAAGGCAGCTCTTCTTAAATGACACGTGGGTTTTATGTCGTCCTATCAGGAGTGACTAGGCAAAACAGATGCAAAAGCATCAGGGATAGGCTGGCCCCTCCCATGGGGGCCGTCCTCACCTGAGCCTATAAAACCCCCTGCTGGCCAATAGCATTCAGTTTGTCACAAACAGTGAAACAAAAAAAACAGAGGGGTGGGAGCTGCGTCTGTCAGTGAACTCAGAGAAAAGGATTTTACGGTAAAGTTATAATAAAATCCCTTTTTCTCTTACGTTCACTGACAGACGCAGCTCTTCTTAAATGACACGTGGGGACGTCCTAAAGCAGTGCCAAAAAACTAGAGGGGTGGGCAAACAACAACAACAACTGTACCCAACAGAACCCTCTCGCAAAACTTTGCGGCCAAAAGCAGCATCCGCAGATGCCGACACATCAACTTTGTAAAACTTAGTAAACGTATGCACTGAGGCCCAAGTGGCCGCTTTGCACACCTGAGACACCGAAGCCTGGTGCCTGAACGCCCAGGAGGTACTGACCGACCTGGTGGAATGAGCCGTGACCGGAAAAGGGGGAACCTTGCCCCGAAGCTCATACGCATGGGTCACGGTCTGTCTAATCCAACGGGAAATGGTAGCCGACGAGGCTGCCAAACCCTTTTTGGAGCCCCCGGGTAACACAAACAACGAGTCAGACTTCCGAAAGGAAGCTGTAGCACTCAAATAAACCCACAGGGCCCTCACCACATCCAAAGAGTGTAACTCAAATTCCTTAGGATGTTTTGGGTGAGGACATAATGAAGGCAGGACAATATCCTCATTCAAATGAAAATTAGAGACCACCTTCAGAAGGAAAGAAGGTGGAAGTCGCAACACCGCCTTGTCATTATGAAGAATCAAGTACGGGGACTTGCAGGACAAGGCAGCCAATTCCGACACCCGCCGCGCGGATGTGACAGCCACTAAGAAGGCAACCTTCTG
>BLSH010421709.1:412835-437814 GCA_018402905.1 Glandirana rugosa
TTATACTGGCGTTGAGTCTAAAAAATCAATACAGATCCAACTCCCTTTCCGGGTCTTTCCAGGATTTAAGACCTTGGCATTAAACAGTAGGTCAGCCGCTACTTAACTACTCGTATGTTTAACTAAACCAGGTGTTATCTAGATATCTCTAAAAGACACTTTTTGGCACTTATTATTAGTTACCGGCATTTTAGTTTACTCAAGGCTCCAACCGGTCACTTATCGGTGTGGTCGAACTTGACGTGAATACCCTGAGCGATGAAGTGGTTTACAATGACATCACGACCAACATACTGGTCCTACATGATCCGGTGACCACGAACAGTCAAGTGGTCCAGTACTAGTGCCACTACTCCTCCTGGTGAACTGACAAGCACCAGTGGCCTAGTACATCCTGGTCATACAACCAGCACTACAGTAACATTTGGTGAAGTAGCGAGTCCCATAAGTGCAGTTCAAGCTGGTGTGGCTATTCACTGGCCAACCTCGGAACTCATTTGATTTTACGGCCATTGATTATTATTCACGGTTTTTCACAGAAAATCTCTATAGATCTATTGTGGACCAAATCAATTTGTATGCTCATCAATTCATCGCCGACTGGATGACAAATTACGGTTCCAGAATTTAGGACCTTTCTGGGCCTTTCCCTCAACCTAGACATAACTAAAAAATCTGAGTTGCGGTCATATTGGTCCACTGACCCAATTCACCATATGCTCGTGTTCTCTGCTTCCATGGCCAGGGCACGATATGAGCAGATTCTGCGGTTTATGCTCTTCAATGACAATAAACTCTGTCGTCCACAGGGTGACCCTGAATACGATTGGCTCCACAAAATTGGGCCCCTCGTAAACCACTTTAACCAAAAATTTGCAGCCTTGTTTATTTCCGGCCAAGTTGTCTGCGTAGATGAGTCCATGATTACATTTTCTGTCTGTCTTGCTTTCAAACAGTACCTCCCCAGCAAGCGTGCCAGATATGGGGTCAAGATGTATAAGCTCTGTGACAGGGCCACAGGCTATACATGTAGTTTTATGATTTACAAGCGAAAAGATAGTCACATGGAGCCAGAAGGATGCCCAGACTACATAGGGAGCGCTGGCAAGATTGTGTGGAACTAGGTGTCACCCTTATCCAGAAAGGGGTACCATTTGTACATGGACAATTACTACACAAGTGTGCCACTTTATAGACATCTGTTTGATCATCAATTGGTGCATGTGGCACTGTGTGATGTAATCGCCGGGGCTTCCTCCAACAGCTGGTAGAATCATGACTTAGACGGTGGAGAGAGCCTGCTTGAGAAGTAGTAATTTGCTTGCGGTGAAGTGGAGGGATACAAAGAATGTTTTCGTTCTTTCCTCCATTCACGCAGACCGGGTGTGCAAATTACGATGACTGGTGTTGTGGAGAAGCCCCTCTGTGTCCACGAATATAACCAAAATATGGGAGGGGTGGACCTTAACGACCAGTTATTGGCGCCGTACCCGATTGCCCGCAAGGCCAGATGCTGGTATAAAAAAGTGTCTGTATACGTATTCCAATTGGCTACGCTGAACGCTTATGTGCTATCCAAAGCATCAGGAAGGACTGGATCTCTCAAATTCCAGGAAGAGATCGTCAGGGCACTTCTGTTTCCAGATGGTGCTGCACCCCATGTTCCCAATCCAAATGCAGTGAGCCAGCTGCATGGGCGGCATTTTCCGCATGCCGTTCCTGGTACCCCTACCAACCGAGCCCCCCAAAAAAGATGTTGTGTCTGCCGAAGACGTGGATACAGGTGTGACACCCGTTATTATTGTCCCTCCTGTTCTGACCAGCCTGGTCTTTGCATCGGTGACTGTTTTCAACGCTACCATACACTAGTTGAGTATTAACGTAGGGTACAGAACTACACAGGAATAGGGCACACTGTAACAGTGTCTCCAAAGATGTCACCGCATTTTTAGAGACCCTAACCTTTACTGTTAAAAAAAAAAAAAAAAAAAATCGTACCGAAAAAACAAAAAAAAAAAAAGTTGTAAAAAAAAAATATATAAAATAATAAAAGCCAAAAGCAGTTGTAAGTTTGATTTTCTATCTCTATTTTCGCTCTATTCTCTTTCTATTGCTCTCTCTATTGTTAATGTTTTTTATGCATAGCTGTAATGTTTTGTTACTGTTTTTTGTCATGTTTTCTTTCCAGGTATGTAGTGTTTTTATAATGTTTTCCTGTAATGTTTTATAATGTTTTCTTCTTAGCAGGAATGTAATGCTTTTCAGGTACGCCATTCAGCTGCAGCACTGATTTATTTATGGTGACAGCAACAGCGTTTGCTCCCACCATGCATAAAGCAGCTGTCCAGAGCTGTTGGAGGCAATTTCACCACCACAGTTAAAAAAAGAGCATCTATACCGGAGCATAGGGGCAGTGGGTGGAAATTGGGGTGGATTGCCCCTATGCTCCGGTATATATTTTTTAAAAGGGGCTTTGCCCACCATTAGAAGTGGGTGGATGAAGGGCGGTTTTCTAATAGTGGGCATACCCACCGATTGATTCTTTTTTTATTTAACCCACAGAAGAACATGCCCAACAAGGACCAGCGACGTACTAGTATGTTGCTGGTCTTTCAGTGGTTTTCTCAGGCTCTCCTGTCCCACCGGGGAACGCGAGAATGCAGCCGGTGGTTCCGCCAGCTGACCATAGAGCTGATTGAAGACTAGAATGGCTCCAATCATCTCTATGGCCTAAGAAACTGGAGGCTACGAGCATTTCATCACTTCAGTTTTGCCGGATATAAACAGCGCCATTGGGAAATTGGGAAAGCATCTTATCCCACCGATCTTGGTCTGGTCAGATGCTTTAAGTTCTGAGGAGAGATCTAGAGTCTAATAGACCCCAAATAAAATAAAAAAATATGCCACACTACCTATTTTTATCATAGGGAATATTTAAATTCCCTGTGATAACAATAAAGATGAAAAAAAAAATGAAAGGAACAGTGTAAAAATAAAATAAAAAGCAAAATGATTTAAAAAAACAAAATAAAAAAATGCACCCCTGTATCACCGCGAACGTCAGATCGAGGGCAGTAATTCTAGCAGTAGAACTCCAATGCAAATCCAAAGTGGTAACCTGTTAAGGCTTTTAGAAATGTATATAGTTTGCCGCCACTACGCGGGTATGCGTAATTTTTAAAGCATCTTGGTGTCTATGTACTCGGCTTTAGATCATCTTTTATATTTCACCAAACATTTGGGCAATATAGTGTGTTTTTGCGCATTAAAATTCAAAAACGTATGCTTTCACCCCACACTACCAATCACAGTTTCAGAGGACATGAAATGCCCAGATAGCAACCCCCCCCCCCCCCAAATGACCAAATTTTGGAAAGTAGACACCCCAAGCTATTTGCTGAGAGGCATGTTGTGTCCATGGAATATTTGATATTTTTTAATTTTCCCGAAATTTGTGGCAATTTTTTTTTTTATTTTTAGACAAAGTTGTCACTAAATGATATATTGCGCGAACATGCCATGGGTGTATGTGGAATTACACTCCAAAATACATTCTGCTGCTTCTCCTGAGTATGGCGATGCCAAATGTGTGAGACTGTATGAGAGCCTATTCGCGTACAGAACTGCAAAATCCAATCACCGTCTTCAGGCTTTCTAATGGTGATTTTATTCTTCACTACCTATCACGGTTTCGGAGGCCCTGAAATGTCAAGATAGCACAAAAGCACAAAAGAAAACACCCCAAGGTTGTTGCTAAGAGGCATGGTGAGTATTTTGCAGCGCTCATTTGTTTTGGAAAATGAAGAAAGAAAAGGAATTTTTTTTTCTTTTTTTCAAATTTCAAAACTTTGTGACCAAAAACGAGATCTGCAAAATACTCGACGTGCCTCTCAGCACCTAGCTTGGAGTGTCTACTTTCCTAAAATGGGGTCAAATTTCAAACTGTGATAGGTAGTGAGGAGTGAAATAAAAAATGTACGCCCTTAGAAAGCCTGAAGTTGATTGTTTTTCGGGGTCCTGTACGCGGCTAGACCGCCAAAAAGTCTCACATATGTGGTATCCCCGTATTCAGAAAAAGCAGCAGAATAGTGTACCCATGGCATGTTTGAACAATATGTCATTTAGTGATAACTTTGTGAAAAAAAAATTGTAATTTCTCCGAAACTTGTGGCAAAATATAAAATATTCCATGGACTCAACATGCCTCTCAGCAAATAGCTTGGGGTGTCTACTTTCCAAAATGGGGTTATTTGGGGGAGTGAGTTTGTGCTATCTGGGCATTTTGTGGCCTCCGAAACTATGATAGGTAATGTGCAGTGAAGTCAGCAATTTTTGCCCTTAAAAATCCTGAAGGCAGTGATTGGTTTTCGAGGTCCTGTACGCGGCTAGATTGGCAAAAAGTCTCACACATGGGGTATCCCCGTACTCAGGAGAAGCAGCAGAATGTATTTTGGGGTGTAATTCCACATATGCCCATGCCATGTGTGAGCAATATATAATTTAGTGACAGCGTTGTGTAATTTATTTATTTTTTGTGTCATTTGCAATCACTTGTGACAAAAAAATAAAATATTCTATGGACTCAACATGCCTCTCAGCAAATAGCTTGGGGTAGCTACTTTCCAAGATGGGGTCATTTGGGGCGGGGAGGGGGGGTTTGCTATCTGGACATCCGAAACTGTGATAGGTAGTGTGGGATGAAAGCATAAGTTTACGCCATTACAAATCCTGACGGTGGTGATTGGTTTTTGGGCTTCCATACGCTGATAGGCTCCCAAAAAGTCTCACACAAGGGGTATCTCCATACTCAGGAGAAGCAGCAGAATGTATTTTGGGGTGTAATTCCACATATACCCATGGCATGTGTGAGCAATATATCATTTCAGTGACAACTTAGTGTAATTTATTTTTTTTGTCATTTGCCAATCACTTATATAATAAAATTTCAATGGGCTCAGCATGCCTCTCAGCTAATTCCTTGAGGTTTCTACTTTCCAAAATGGGGTCATTTGGGGGTGGGTTTGTACTGCCCCTTCCATTATAGCACCTCAGGAAATAAGATAAATAAATATATGCTAATTTACTTTTTTTTTTTACCCGAGACATGGGGTTGAATGTATTTTGGCAATTATGACTAAACTTTAGTATATTGTTTTTTTCTAATGACAAAAATTTGAAAATATCACCAAAAGAAAGCTCTATTTGTGGAAAATAAGGATGCAAATTTTGTTTGGGCACTGAACGCGCAACTACCAGTTAAAGCAGCGCCAAATTGAAAAAAGTGCTCTGGTCCTAAAGTGGGAAATCCTTCCGGGGCTGAAGTGGTTAAAATCTGGCGGGTTGCCAGGTTTATTAGCAAAGGTTTGCAAGTTATAAAAACAAGCAAAATAGACAGGTAGACAGGCGACAGGTAGCATCTGTCTACCACTTCGCCTCGCATACCGTCACAATATATATGTGTATATATAGCAGCTGCCCCTTTAAGTGTCACTAAAACATTTATATACCATCAAACTAAATTCAAAGGGGTGCTTGCCCCACACACATCAATTAGTTAAGAATTTAAAGAGTTTTTTTGTGCACATATATAACCATTTAGTGAAAATACAAAATTACCCATATATGCATCCCCAATCTCCTACATACAGTATCTCACAAAAGTGAGTACACCCCTCACATTTTTGTAAATATTTTATTATATCTTTTCATGTGACAACACAGAAGAAATGACACTTTGCTACAATGTAAAGTAGTGAGTGTACAGCTTTTATAACAGTGTAAATTTGCTGTCCCCTCAAAATAACTGAACACAGCCATTAATGTCTAAACTGCTGGCAACAAAAGTGAATACACCCCTAAGGGAAAATGTCCAAATTGGGCCAAAAGTATCAATATTTTGTGTGGCCACCATTTTTTTACAGCACTGCCTTAACCCTCTTGGGTTGATATATTAAACAGTAAATCCATTAATCAGCATGTGTTGACCAATCTCTGTGTTCATGAAGAGACATGCAGGTGACTATTTTATTCTTCCACACCCCAAAAGTTGTGCTTCACTACGTGCTAATAACCACTGCACTCACCAGAGCAATAACGCTGACCAGCCCCTTTTCAGTTCAACTCTGGGATAGTCAAAAGCCACCCTCTGGTCCTCTTCTACTGTTTTTCAACCATTCTCATGGCCAAAGTATATGGAGTAAAAAAGCCCCCACAGATGGAAGTAATATATAGTAGTTTATTTCCAAGAAATTATTAAAACCAAAAAGTAATCCACTGTGGCTAATAGTCTTTGGAACAAGATTGCAAGTGCTGAGATCCAAGCACCCTTAAAAGAGAAAGTAAACCCAGATGTGTTTTTTTTCCTCTACATTCCCCTGCAAAGTAGAAGCATAATGGACTACTATGCATCGCACAGTAGCCCATTATGTGCCCCTTACCTGCAAACGAAGCCAGCGACGTCCAGCGCTGTCCCGTGCTGGCGGCATTCATCTTCAGCCCCTCTGCCTTCCGAGGCCGCGATCTTCAGCTCTGTGACTGGCCAGAGTTGCGTGACGTCAATCCCGCACATGCGCGCGGGAGCCGCCAGTCTCGGCACGATCACAGTGAAGAGACGGCACAGATGCCATTTCTTCACTGCGCGTGTGCCGAAATCACATCAGCACAGCTAGTACACTGCATATCTCCTGAACCCTACAGGTTTAGGAGATATGCAGGGCACCTACAGGTAAGCCTCATCATAGGCTTACCTGTAGCCTAAAGTGGTTGTCACGAGTTGACAACCACTTTAATGGTAGTTAAAGCCAACACAAAATATAAGCCTGATTGTAAAAAAGGCAGGATATGACCCACAAAGTATTTCCAGGGATGAAAATTTCTTTCCTTGCACCAAGCAAAGTATGCCTTTCACATAGATCTTCTGGGAAGTGAATTACCTAGATTTTAGCATTGTGGGAATCACTGAGTTAGAGTTCCCTATCCTTCAAGACTTGGGTTTAACAGCCCTGCCTATAAAGCCAATAACCATGAAGTAAGATCATTGTCAAGTCGCCTGAAGGCAGGTGACAGATGCACACCGCTGGGTTAGGGGCGCACCACTAAGGTTGTGGACCCTTAGCTGAGCTGAGTGCTGCAAATGGAGAGCACGCCAAAGGTTGGGGTATCAAGCAGACAGGAATAGTCGAAGAACAAGCCAAGGTCGGTAAAACAGATTCAGATGAAGAGCACACGGCAGGAACCACACACACAGGAAGCCTAACACACAATACTGATCGGCAGCGCCGACTTGCAGTGCATGGTCATAAATAATGTTCCTAATTAGGGCCTGGGGTGGAGCCCTGCTAAGGGAAGATTACTTAGCACACAGGTGAGAGTTGCACAGTCTCTAAGCTGACCACAAGCAGAGAGGTAAGCAGACAGATAGGACATGAAATGTTACTGCAGATTCATGACATTAATAAACTGGTCCTTGGGATGGAAGATTAAGTCGATCAAGAAGAGCCCATTGAGTGTCTGTCAAAAGCCTGACTGGATAACCTCACACAACTCATGGTACTACTGTGGAAACTTAAATTTCTATTCCACCTTGGTAATAGGTTGGATGTACACACCAGAATAGTCTTACCTTTTCTTGCCTTATAAGAGTCATATGCTCTGCCCTTAAGAACTTTGTTATCTCCTAATAAAATATTTCACACAATCTATTTTTTTTTTTAATTTGCTCTTTTCCTCAACCACCCCATTTTGAAAAGCTCTGCATTAAATAAGCAAGATGGGCTCTAAAAGTGAGTGGACTGAGAAGCCCTTAGTCCTGGGCAATTTCAGGGAGTCTATACTGGAGACCTTAGGATGAAGGGACTTAGGTTGCTTGAACACTAAAAACATGTGCATACTGCGTCAGTAAAGAAAACAATGGCATCCTTAAGGCCACTCTCACACTGAGGCGTGGGGCGCAGTAGTGGTAAAGCACCACTTTTAACCCCCCAAAAGGGATTAAAAAGGGGTTAAAGTCCCCGCTTAGTGCTGCTTTCAAAGCGCTTTTAAAGCAGCGCCCATTCATTTCAATTGCAGGGGCGTTTTAGGAGTGGTATAAAAACCTCTCCCAAACTACCCCAACGATGCTGCTTGCAGGACTTTTTCTACTGTCCCACAAGCGCACCGACAGAAGAGGCACAAAAACACCTGTAAAGTGCCTCAGTGTGAAAGTGCCCAAAGGTTTAATGAAATTCCAGCTGAACAACTGAAGGCATGTCATCCTGATCTGATTCCTCAGATGTAGAGGGGGATCTTCCTTATCTACTTCTTCCTTGGGCAACAAGTCAGTCAAAAAAGCAAGATCAAAGATATTAAAGAGGCTCTTTTGTGACCCTGGAAAGCTATGGCATTCAAAAGGACCAAGACCCTGCTCATAAAATCAGACATGGTAGCAGAAAATTCTTCTCTAGGTAAGTAGGGAAAAGTATGGCCAAAGGGACAACAGGGTTCCCAGAGGAGAGCACCCAAAGGAGAGCAGGGAATCACGGGGGGCAGAGGGTACTGGAGCCCTTTGGAGAAGGGCTATAACCCCCCCTCTGACCCCAAAGCCATTATCTGCGTCTGAGCCAGCAAGGCCATCTGGCCTCTTCCCCCTTAGCATATGATCTGCTATATGCAGTGCAAAATGTCCTTCAGGGGGGGTACTAAAAACCTTCCCTATTGCTGACAGGTGAAGCACACTTTTCCAGGCTGCTGTAACATCTAAGATTGCTGTGTTGTACTTGTCAGAGCCAGGAGCTCAGATACAGGCTTAAAGAGGACATCAAAAGGAAGCAAAATGGCATGTGCATGGACAAAGCAGCAATCAAATTTGAGGTCACAATAGCGGCCTATGCCTTAGGTTTGCAGCAGATTTAAAAAAGTCAACACATCAGGTCCATGACTGACACATCTTTCAAAAGCATCACATCCCACACCCCCTATAGCCACTGCATCATAGCACCAGCGGACTGGGTCACATAAGGGTTCAAGCTTCAAGCAACTTAAGACACGTCTTTCACTCTAAGCAGGATGATAAGTACCAACAATAACTTGGCATCACCATCTATGATGGAAATATCCCCAAAGGAGAGCTTTCAGGGGCAGACCATGGTCTGGCACCCCCTATAGCACCCCCTGTCTAACTCAACATAATGCACCACATAGTTAGCTCCCACGCAGGATACAATTCCCAAAGCAACTTTACTGACCAGCTATGCATTTTTTTTCAGGAGGGGTACAGCCTCCTCTCCTCAAGGCATGGCTGAAGAATTAACCTATCCATAAAATTGCTGAAGGAGAACGTAACAGATTATCTTGGGGAAAAAAAACACAATGTAAAAAGAGGTAAGCTTTTCTCAGGAAAGAGAAGACATCTGTCAACTCAAGTTACTAGCAAAAAAACAAGGCCTGCTGAGAGTGGGAGGGATTATTTAGGGGATATCCATGCAGCTTTTGCTCAGTGTTTAATCACCTGAAGGTAGCTGCATAACCCATGGTTTAAGGTCCTGTGTCCATTTACTTTACAAATAGGAAATAAACTTGAACAAAAAGAAAAAAACGCTAATAAAACTGTTAAACTTTTCTCAGTAGAGAAAAGATATCCATCCTCCTAAGGCACCAGCAAAGAACAAGCATGTTGAGAATCAGAGAAGTTATACTAGGTTGGTCACTGGCTTTTTTTTTTCAGTGTTTGCAATTCTTCTGCAGATGGCAGTATAGCTCATATGTATCTGAATCCAAGGTTCTTTAAAGTGGTTCTAAAGGCAGGTTTTTTGTTTAACCTTAACCCCCTCACACCAACAGTACGCATATATGTGGCCTCAGTGGACTGGACTTTTCTCTGTGCGGCCACATATATACGTATCCACACCCAGCACAGAGACCAGGGTCTCACCAGGAGCCCTGGGTCCCATACTAACAATCGGGACCTGGCACTCTTGCTGGGGAGAGAGAAAAGGAATTCGAGAGGCCAGTGGCTGGTCCATTTCCATAAAGCATTACGTGTGTGGACCTCCTCAACCGCTACTTGAGAATGGGTGATACCCCAAATCATCAAAGGCGCACTTATTATATATTGCTGGTAAGGGTCCATTCTGTATACACAGTGGTGGAGCATGAATTGAAGGAACCATTTGAGCACCTTTTCATTACAAGGCTCAGTGGTTCATGAGAACCATCTTATATGGACGCTTTATTATTAATATAAAACATTCCTATCACTTTATTTTATTATTTTGTATCAAGTGAATTGAGTTCTTTTGATTGATGACTTTGCATTTTTAAGTTTTAGGTTGTGTGGTAGCTGTGACGAATGCGGGTATCAGATCGCTGCCCTCCTCACCGACCGGCGACTGAGGACCCCCTTGATCTAATACCACACTTGTCAGGAACGTAACAATGCCACTCTCAGCTGCTTTCAACACAAAGATTTCCCAGGTTGCGGGACTACCGTCTAAGTGTCAGCCGCCTGAGAGCGATTGTTACCGGGCTAATTCAAACAATTAACCCTTTCACTGCCACCACTTCTGGATACCGGCCAGAAGACCCGTATGTTAGCAATACCAGTATTGTAGAACAACCGCCTGTACACACACCGTCACCGCAGACAGGTATATTCAGATGCGTTATTTTAAAAACAGTAGCACTCTTAAAAGGAACAGATTCGTAATAGTTGCATTAAGAGCCTTAGGGACAAAATTAACACTTTTCAAAATAAGGTTTAATAATGAAAAGGTCAAGTTTTAGGTGCAGTAAAATATTTACAGAAAAATAAAAGAAGGTTGCAAGATTGAGACAAATTTACAGCAAAGGAACAGAATGAAAAAATACCTTCATTTGAAATGTCCGTGCCTAATCAGTGTTTCTAAGATGATTTCCTTGTTCTCTGATGTTGGTTCATTGATGGTAAGAGGAGAACTGCCCCATTGATCTTGGCAGTCCTTTTTTCTCTGGATCACGAGGGGTGGAGTTATACCCCTCTGGCCATTCGTATGAGAGGGCGTGTTCTTAGACAATATCCAGGGCAGGCCATTACGAGACATGCTGCATAATCATTATGAAAATCATAACTTGTGATTGGACCGCCCGGCACATGCTCCAATAAGAAATTTCATTTCAGCTTGCATAAAGCTTTTAAATGACTCCAAACATGAGAGTTCTGAGACCTTCTAGGACCCTGGGGAGCGAATAGACTAATTCTATCCCTCCTTGGGTAACAAGGGGTGAATATTTATACTTGAATTTTCCGGGCCGAAATTCTACATTCAAATATGTATGTTTTATCACTATGGCATACGTATAACGGAAGTTATGACTGTATGTAAGTTTTTCTACCTTCTCATGTTGTTCCAAAGTTACTGAAAGGGTCAGGATTCCTGGGGGTGATTTACGGTGTTGCATGTCCCACATCAGTTTGTTTTATGTTTGTTCAAGATAAGCGAACAGGCTTCTTCCTGACCAGCCATGGACCATAATCAGAGGCCCCTTTGAAGTTGAGCTGGCCAGTGACAGAGGGGGTGTAAAAGAAAAGCTCGTTCAAACTGCCATGTTGGAAGGAGAGAAACAAAACTTAGTAGCCAGTTATTTAAGTAGCTCCCCTTCCAATATGGAGTCAGTCTTGCTTCAGGCCTGGTATCATTACTTTGCGTGGGTCTCACGCGTGATATCATCACAGTAGCGCCTTACCTTTTAAAATAATCTTTTTGAGTCAAAGGGCAAGGTCAGGCTTAAAGGTCATGGTCAGCATATTTTTTGCAGAATAAATACAGAAAAAAACAACGTTTTGTGGAAATAAAACAGCTGCTGGCATTAAAAGGTAAAGAAGCCCAAACCTTTGTGAAATAACTAAATTAAAAAGTTGGCTGCTGGCCTTCAACAAAATGGCCAATGTATCTAGTATTAAGGATACTGTTCTATAAATCCTATGGAAAATGAGAGCGGACTTTCGACAAAATGGCTGCAGATTTTTACTGTTATTTTTTATCCTTGACTCCAACCACTTCAATTAAGGACTATAGTTATATGAGACACTTACCACTCAGCACCCTTTGACCTGATGATGCGCTGGAGTACAAAACATGCATTGGGTGGAGTAAGAGTGTTGATGTTTTTGCCACAGCATGGTTTACATGTGGTGCCCAAAGCTTTAAGTCAAGGACACCGTTTGTGTTTTTTTGTTTTATCTTGGCTGTTTTTAATGCTTTTAATAAATACTACACTATATGCTTTCAATTTGGCTCTGTTTTTGGTGAGCACTTGTTCCACACAGTCCTGACATCTGCCTCAGTGCTGGTACGCGACACATTTTCTGGTCGGAGCTACATCAAGAAAACTTCCTTAACCCCCCTGGCGGTATTCCCGAGTGTGGCTTGGGGTGAATTTTCTGTACAAAGAGCGGCAACCCCAAGCCACACTTGGGACTGCATTGCTGGATCCAGGCAGTGTTACTTACCTTGTCCCCTGGATCCAGCGATGTCCCCCCGCTGTGTCTGCGGGCTGTGTCCTCCATTCCCTGTGAGCGCCGCGTCGCACGGGGGCGGAGACCGGCGGCAAATTCAAGAAGTGAAACACATAGTAAGCATACTGTACACTGCAATCTGTAAGATTACATTACAGTATGAAACCATTTCACATCCCCTTTGTCTCTAGTGGTTTGCCCAGTGCCCTGCATGCACGTTTATATTATATACACCATTCTTTCTACCAGGAAACTTGAGAATGTCCATGGCAACCAAAAAGTGTACCTTTACGTGTTTTTTGATCAGCTTGAAAACAGTGATAGTAAATAAGAATAATTTGCAGAATTGAGTGATACTGATTTTTGGGGAAATTTATCATCAGACACTGAAAGTGACGACAGCGACAATTCTGCAAATGAGCAAATTTCAGTGTTTGTGATTTAATTACATTATTGAACACATTTTATTACCATTATATTATTATGTTTGATAATTATTTATAGTTATTTATTATATTATAATTTATGATTTCTTGTTTCACACTTCATCATACCCGGGATGTCTACTAGACTCTTGTTTGGACAGATTTAAGTGAGTTATTCCTAAGAATTACAGGCCTACAATATAAAACGCCAAATTTCCACGCAAAATAATGGTACCGCTTTCAGCACCAAAAATCTGAAATAATCATACCGCCAGGGAGGTTAAGGCTCCATTCACACTAATGAAATGGAGAAATGCAGGGAATTTTTTTAACATGAATTCCTATGGAAAATGTTCAGAGCAATGCATTTTTGTGCCTCTGCGTTTTTGGAAAAGGTTGGGGACTTTTCTCCTGAAAAATGCAGCGTTTTGCATGAAATATACTTCAATGGGCATGCAAGAAAAACGCAAGCGCTGCGTTTTTGACACGTTTATACCGCAATCTTGCCGAGATTTGCGGTTTTAAATCTGCCTAGCAACAAAAATCCCACCCCCCCCCCAAAAAAATAAATAGAGAAACGCAAACCGTGGCAAAATCCTGGTAAAAAACAGTGGAAAGCACAGCAAAAACCACTGCAGAAACGCTGAAAAGCAAAATGCATAAATGTGAATCGAGTCTAAAGGGACCGCTCTTGAAAGGTGACACGCAGAGACCTGGTGACAGTCATTGTGCCCATTTGCTGTTCACATGATGTGCAGTGACCTGGTCTGGTGAGTGAATTGGACCAGTGGTGGTGCACACTGTGGATGTTTTGTATATATACACAGCCTCTTTTATATTATTTTTATATGAGATCACATTTTACAACTTTTTCATAAGTACGACGCTATATACAGTGTCTCACAAAAGTGAGTACACGCCTCACATTTTTGTAAATATTTTATTCTATCTTTTCATGTGACAACACTGAAGAAATGACACTTTGCTACAATGTAAAGTAGTGAATGTACAGCTTATATAACAGTGTACATTTGCTGTCCCTTCAAAATAACTCAACACAGCCATTAATGTCTAAACCGCTGGCAACAAAAATGCATACACCCCTAAGTGAAAATGTCCAAATTGGGCCCAATTAGCCAATTTTCCCTACCCGGTGTCATGTGACTCATTAGTGTTATAATGTCTCAGGTGTGAATGGGGAGCAAGTGCGTTAAATTTGGTGTGATCGCTCTCATTCTCTCAAACTGGTCACTGGAAATTCAACAAGGCACCTCATGGAACTCTCTGAGGATTTTTTTTTTGAGAAGATCAGTGTTGTCACATGAAACGATAAAATAAAATATTTACAAAAATATGAGGGGTGTACTCACCTTTGTGAGATACTGTATATATCTGTTTAATCATTGGGGAGCACTTATCCCATTTTCAGTCCTGCCATCCACTTGCTGTTTTCACTGTTGAAATAGTGGTTGTGGTCATCTTCAAGAGGGCCATCTTCTTAAAGGGATTGCTCAGAAGGATTAATTGGTCTTGGATGATGCTGTTGAGCCCAGTTTGCAGCCTATAATCCGTGCAGCATTGCTTTCTGGTTAGTTAATTTGGATTGGTGGAGGGACAAGTTTGTGAATCTCTGTTGAAGAGTCCAGATAAGGCTAAACGCAACACTAACACAGAGGATTGTTGTCACTTTTTGAACGGTTATCACTAAGATTATCAATGAGCTATTTTTGTATAGTTTAAGGCCAGCCATACACAAAGCAAATTTCTTTCCTGCAACCCCTGAAACTTGATTGAGTCCCCCCGTCAACACAGTAAGTGTTGATGCGGGAATCCCTCCTGCTGGGCCATGGTCTTTCCACGGGGGGGATGGGGGCGTTCCCGCTGAGAGAAGACCTTGATAATCGCTAGTGGCTATAGCAGCCGCTAGCGAAAATCACAAGAGAATCCAGAAGGCTGATTGTACTCAAGTTGATCGATCAACTTGGTACATTCAGCCTGTCCATTAACGGGTTGAATCTTGGCTGGTTAAGCAGGAACAGTGTATGGCTGGCTTAACACATATACACATTGGTTTATTTAACCACTTAAAGCATATCGCAGTTTATAAACGGCAGCTGCTTCAAGTGGAGGTATCGGGATATCCCGGTACCGTTTTTTAGAGCGGACAGTCGGCTATCCGGCAATGATGGCCGATCCGGGAGGACATCCCCTAACGCCACTCTTCTCCAGCCTCCCGTCCCACCGGGAGACCGGAGCTCTGATCCGGCGCGTCTGCCGGCTAAGAGGAGACCTGAAGGTAGTCAGAATTCCGATCTGGTCTGCTTTATTAATTTCCGGAAGCAGCTAATGGCACCAGTTTTAAAATGACAGTATTCAAAACCGCCATTTTTGGCGATCTCAATACTTTGAAGTGAAAAGGAGGGATGGGGGTCTTTTTCCCTCCATAAAGAGTACCTGTCACCACATATTACATATTTTTTAAAGGAACAGTGCTAAAAATAAAATAAATAAATAAATAATAAAAAAAATGTAAAGCGCCACGGTCCCCGCGAGCTCGTGTAGCAAGGAGAACGCATACGTAAGTCGGGCCCGCATATGAAAACAGTGTTCAAACCACACATGTGAGGTATCGACGTGATCGCCAGAGTGTGAGCAATAATTCTAGCAAAAGACCTCTTCTGCACCTCTAACCTGGTAACCGTTAAAAATTTTTAAAGCATCGCCTATGGAGATTAAGTACCAGAATTTGTCACCATTCCGCAAGTGTGCACAATTTTCAACCGTAACATGTATGGTATCTATTTACTCGGTGTAACACCCTCTTTCACAATATACAAAAAAATTGGGCTAACTTTACTATTGTCTTATTTTTTAACTCAAAATGAAATTTTTCCAAAAAAAAAGTCACGCCTGCACAAATACCGCGTGACAAAAAGTATTGCAACAATTGGCACTTTATTCTCTAGGGTGTTTGAAAAAATATATATAAAATGTTCCCAGGTTTCCCAGCCTGAGCAGTGGAATTTTTTCAAATGCAGAGGCCGCGCGTGACGTCATCACATTGTGCCCGGCCTCCGAACGATCATAGAGACTCCGGCGACCATCTGGCCAACCGGAAATCTCTATTGTCACCATCAGGGAAGGACTGATTCCTTCTTCCTGTCGCCGATCGGGTCGAGCCAGGAGAAGAACCGGAGGGTGGCGGGGGGGGGTAACCCCTCCCGCTGCCTGTAAGAATGATCAAGCAGATGAGCTGCCGCTATGATTGTTCTTACGGTGCGGGTAATGGCGATAAAAGATGATATCTGAATGATGCCTGTAGCTGCAGGCATCATTCAGATATCCCCACTCAAAGTCTGCAACGTCATATGATGTTGTGTGGGCGGCAAGTGGTTAAAAACATTTTTTTTACTCCTTTGGGACAGTTTTCCTTTGATAATATAACAAAAATGAGGAGATATCCATTACCATTTGCTACCAAATAAAAGCCCAATTTTACTAACACATGTCAAAGTTGCTAAATTGTTCTTAGGCATTAAAGGGAAGGAGTTAATGTATTCTATGCATTAAGGTAAAAAAAATGCTCTGTTTATGCCTCCCTAAACTCTCACCTGACATCACTCTCGATCCAGTGCTGTCCCCACTGGTAGCTCCAGTCTGTTATCTCTTCCTGCATTCACGGGCTTGGCTGAGAGTAGCAGGAGCTATGGGCTCCTACAGCTTTCAGTCAAATCCAGTGAGGAGGGAGTGGACAGCGGTACCGAACCTTGCTGTGTGTCAACGGATCGAGCCTGCACGAGTGCCCCCATAGCAAGCGGTTTTCTATGGGGGCACTCGGGGTAGAGGAGAAGCCCGGAGGCACCAGTGGGGAACCCCAGAAGAGGGGCCTCTCTGTTCTATGTTATTGCACATAACAGGTAAGTATAACATGTTTTTATTTTAAACAAAAAAAAAAAAAAACATTTTAACTTTACAATCACATGAACAATGAATGAAAAAAGAAAGTCCCTCATTATTGCACTTTAGTGGAATGTGAATTTCTGTAATCTCTCTCTGGCTATCATTATTATAATCTCTTACTGAATTGTAAAAGACAGAACTGGCTTATAGTTGCCATTATGTAAAACTAGAAAAAAAAGAAGAGCACAAGGATCCATATTTATCTCCCTCCTAATAGCATTATCCTGGGTTCATTTCGCCCTTGTTAACTGCTGAAATAAAATCAAGTAGAGGACTTTTGTAAGCAGCATAGCATTAAGTTAATGTGGCAGTTTCCAAATACATTTCCACCAATTTGAGCTGTAAACCAGCCCTTAATTGGAAAGAGATTGCTATTCATACGTAGCTGGTTACCTGGCAAAGAAGGAAACTAGAAGGCAGAAGGCTCTGCCAGCCTGCCCAATCACCATTTCAATGGCACATGCCACAAGAGCCAAGCACTCGTTTACTGGATTGATCATGGTAGATAAACTCCAAATAACAGAGAAATTAACAAATGCTTGACATGTGCTCAACATCCATTATTCTGACACTGCTCTGAAAATGTTAAGCCTGGGAGGATTCTTCATCTGCATTCATGTGTCCCTAGAGGAAGGCACAAAGCATATTGTGTCCCTGTCCTTCCTCCATATCAAATTTACATACACTGGCCAAGAAGTCACAGGGAACTGGGGCTGTCTGCTAAAACATTAAGAAATACAATTAAATGAAATATAATGTGATAAAAGACCTAAGAATAATATATATAAGTATTACACTATCTCAAAAGGATGTGGTACCATTCCAAACAGCCACTTAAATGTATCTTTATGCTATATGAAATATAATGGGAGAATTGTATTTTTATGTTTAAAAATGAAAAGGAAGTGATTTTGGCTATATGTTAAATATCTTTTTAAATAATGCAAATGCTAACTATCGGTTATCTAGACGAATTTCTAATCTATATATAACAAAACTTTAAATAGCAATTAAAAAACAACCATGGTTTAATAATTCAAGTAGTATCTCAAAAAACTACAAAAAATAGTAATTATTAAAATGGCTTTGTTAAACACTTAAAGTATTTATAATTGAATAAGAAAACAGAGCCAACAGATTATACAGTGCTGTGCAAAAATTTAGGCAGGTGTGAAGAAATGCTGCAAAGTAAGAATGCTTTAAAAAATATATATATATTTTTTAATTGTTTATTTGTTATCAATTTACAAAATTCAAAGTGAGTGCACCGAAGAAAAACCTAAAATAAAAGCAATATTTGGTGTGGCTACCCTTTGGCTTCAAACCAGAATCAATTCTTACACTTACACACTTTGTAAACTTGCACAAAGTCAGGGATTTTGTAGGAATGGAGTCAGTGATATGATTAATCAATTATACCAAGCAGGTGCTAATGATCATCAATTCCATATGAAAGTTGAAACGCAGTCATTATTAATTGAAACAGAAACAGCTGTGTAGGAGAATTAAACAAGAGCAAGGAACAGCCAAACTCAGATAATAAGGTGAAGTAGTGGAAGACAGTTTCAGGTCACAGGTCATACACCATGGCAAGACTGAGCAGAGCAATAAAACTCAAGATAGTTATACTGCATCAGCAAGGACTCTCTCAGGCAAATATTTCAAAGCAGATTGGGGTTTCAAGATGTGTTGTCGAAGCTTTTGTGAAGAAGCACAAAGAAAAAGGAAATGTTGAGGAATGCAGACGCAGAGGTTGTCCAAGGAAACTTAATGCAGCCGATAAGACACATCATGCTTACTTTCCTTTGACGTTGAAGATGTCCAGCAATACCATCAGCACAGAACTGGTGGAAACCAGTGAGACACGGGTACACCCACCTACTGTCCGTAAAAGTCTGGCCAAAAGTGGTTTTCATGGAAGAAGTGTGGGGCCATGAGGAGCAGAGGACTAACATTTTTAACTAAGAGCAGCCATCAGCACATCGTTGCATGCAAGTACCGTCCCTTAGGTTTTCAGTATGGTTCAAATTGGATAAACCATTTTGGTATTTTATAAAATAGTAAACCATACACAAAATAGATTTCAATGAGTATTTTCAACAGAATATCAGATTTTCCCAGCAGCAGCTTGTGTGTCTCTCCCTACAAAAGTGTCACTCTCTTGCAGCTGAAATACCCAGAGATGTATTCTTCATCAAGGTGAATCATTCAGGGTGACATCATCATTTGGTTTTGTAATTGCCTCAACAAGAAATTCTGGTGGAAATATCTCACCACTCTGAGATATGCAACTCTGAACTAAACGATCTGTTCTAAAAGGAGCTGATTGGACTTCAGTGCACTTGAAAATATATAATTTTATTTCACAACATTCATGTGTTACTATTGCTTGAAAACATAATCGAAAAAGGTACCAAAACGTTTTTTGTTATTCCTAATTTGAAATTGTCACCATTCCATAATCGGACCTAAAAGTCAACGTGAAGGCATAAATAAACTTAAATTAGATAAACTGAAGCATTTAATTTAAATATATTCATTGACTATTTGTTCTCATTTAAATTGCTCCATGATTAATACACACGCCCATATTGCAGGCAGCCCCTGTTACAAAAGAGTAATTGTATCCCTAATTTTCTATGAGCTGTGACAAATCTGTGGTCTTATATTCTTTGCACCCTAAATTATGCCAGATTTAGCTTTTGTTCTTTTATGTTAACGCTTTATTCACAATTTACAAATAATTTCTGTCTGTCCCTCTTCCCCATCTTAAAATTTCACTGGTCATATTAGATGGTTAAATTCTGGAACCGGTCTTATCAAGCTCCTGCATTAAGCATTTTCTGACATAAGAGCCAGATTGTGCCATCTGAATACAAGATCAAATTTGCAATTTAAGAATGACCATTGCACTTTGTGTGTATGCATGCACAAAGTTATCATACAGTCTTGGATAAAAAAAGTCTTTATAAAAGTTGTGAATCATTTTCTATATACAACACTTAAAAAGAAGTATGGCCAAATATATTGTGGCTATACTTCTCCTGTGGGTCACAAGAATGCACTAAGTTCTGTGATCCAGATTCAGTCAACAGCAGGCTAAAGCCTACTGTTGGCTGACATCACAAAGCCAGTCCAGGCTCTGCAGGGACATCGACAATAATATCAGGATCTGCTGACAGGCAGTTGGCTCAGCCTCTCAGTGCGTTGCTGAGAGCCTGAGCCAACACTGCTCCCGTCCCATCCACAGCCTGGCGCTCCAGTGAGTGCTGGAGGGGCACAGCAAAAAGCAATGACAGACAGTCACCGGTGCTCTGCTCACTGAAAACTGAGAACAAAGGGATCAGCAGTCTTTGATCACTAAGTTCTTGGAGGCAGCGGGGGACAGAGCATCAGACCGATGTTGCATCCACCTAGGTGTAGGTTTGGTTTTTTTGACCGCACTAATCTTTTAATTAGACAGAAGGGAGAGAGGCGCCTCTAAGTGTAGGAGTTAAAACAATTTATTAATGTACGCCGGCTGCAGAAGTGGCTCTCCTCTTACTCGCACTCCACGGCCAGCTTCCTGGATGCCAGTGAGAGGAGAGCCATGGCTGCAGCTGGGGTACATTGAGGACTGTCACTGTTGATGGCTTACTTGGGATTTACATACCCTTGATATGCCTTTCTTATATCGACTCCATGTGGGTTCCCACTTGTCATACCTTTTAATAAATTTTAACTCCTACACTTAGAGGGTCTTCTGTCTTATAGCTCTATTGGAATCTGCTTCAGGTCCTGTTTAGAGGCTGCCGTTTGTGGATGGACTTGGTTTCCCGTTTTCTAGCATTTAGCCTGATCTATCCCAGTTGTGGACTGTTTTTTTCACACCAATTCACAGGGAACTGCCCTGTCCTCCCTTATATGAACAGCATATTTTATGTTCCTATACAATGAATGACATTAGGTGTCCTCAGTAAGAACACTAGCTTGCGCCTTCCTACTTTTTGCATAAAAAAAAGACAACATTGGCAGCACTCGATCAAAACAAAAATGAGTAAGCTCGAATTGATCGAGTGAAACCCATCTACATTCTTTCCTGTAGAAGCTTTTGGACAGTTTCTGTGGAGTGCCGCCAATTTGTCCTTTTTCTCATATGGTGGTTGTGGGGGTCTGTGGGTGGGGGACTTATGGGAATCTGGAAGCCCCCTTTAGCTCACCCCCCCATGTGAATAAGTACATTGTACCCCTACTTATTCACCAAAAAAAAAAGTGTAGTGTAAAAAATGACAGTAGGTAATTTTTGACAAGGCCTTACTTAAAAATACAAAAATGAAAAAATGTCACCCAATGTAGATCCATCATCAATCATGATGCCTGCAGCCATCACTGACTTGACCCCAGATAAAGGCTCCCACCGTCTGAACGTTGGTGGCACAGCACCCTTGTGACGTCACTGACCCAGCATGTCAGCAACATCACAAGGGGGTAGTGCCACCCGGCACCACTCCTTACTTATTTAAGAGCTGTCAGACGGCGGAAGCCTTTGGTGGAAGCGGACCTTTTTTTTTTTTTCAGATTCCAATAAGCCCCCCACCTGCAAACCCCCATAACCACCAGCAAGGGTTGTGGGGAAGAGACCCTTGTCCCCTTTAAGATGAGCCCCCTTGCCCCAAAGCACCCCCCCATGTTAAGAGCATGTGGTCTGGTATGGGTTGTCAAGGACACGGCAGTCACACGTTCCTTAACAACCATGTTGTTTACTGGTTGTTAAGGATGCCGGTGGCTGCAAGCATTTTTTTTTCTTTTTGTGAATTGACATTCACTCCTGTTTTATGCAGTATCTACCAAGCGTTTTTGCTTTATGCAGTAAATACATAGACATTTCAAGATTGCATTCGGTATTTGGGAAAACAACTAAATACCACATGCGATTTGGTTCTGTGAATGGAGCCCAATGTCACCAGACACTGGGCCATATCTAAGGGAATAATGTCAATAAACACAGGAACCATGTCTGAGGGAAGAGTGTAACCAGACATCGCACCATGTCTGAGATTCAATGTCACTAGTCTCTAAGTCATGTCCATAGGTAACAGTCTTTCACAGCTCAATTCAGGTCTAAACTGCAGCGGGCCGCACTGAGAGCAAGTAGACCACCTGGGATTAAAATGGTGTGTGTTAAAATGTTTTGGATTTTCTCTATGCTCAGTGATTGCCCCAGGTGTTCTGTTTTCTTTCGTTGCAACTGTGTGCCAGTCTTCCTCCTACTCGCACACACATATACATGTAAAGACTGGCCAAATACGGTACAAAGAACCTGCTGCCCAGTGTACCTGAAAATTTACAACTCATGCTTAACTTTTTGGAGTCTGCACTGTTTTCAAGGAGAACGTCTTTCCTTGGTTCCTTAGGCCCCTTTCACACTTGTCGCATGACAAGTCATACCCCATGATTTCCACTGAGTACCATTCATATCTGTGCAACTTCAAGTCGCAGTGACTTCAAAGTAGTCCCTGCACTACTTTGGTCCGACTTTGAAGCGACCTGAGGTCCATAGACCTCAACATTACACAGCATTGCATTGCATTGCTTAAAGTTGTGTCAAAGTCCCTGCAAAATCATGTGACTTTCAGATCTCATGAGCGTGAAAGGGGCCTTAGAGTGCTTTTTGATGCATAATTTTGACCACCCTTCAATTAAAAATTACTGTATTAAAAAAATACTTTTTCAATTAATGAAACTACTGTATTATTCACATTATGCCATCATACTAAAAATAAACACATTAGGAATTAAAAAAAACTGGAGTAGCCAGAATATGGAGCAGCTGTGCATAGTAACCAATGAGCTTCTAGGTTCAGTGTGTTTGTTTAAGCTTCAAAAAAGAAAGCTAGAAGCGGATCGGTTGCAATGCACAGCTATTTCAGTCTTAGTAAATTCCGTTCATTATTTTTATGAATTACATAATTACATAGTTAGTCAGGTTGAAAAAAGACACAAGTCCATCTAGTTCAACCAAAAAAAAAGACACAAATTAAATGCCAGATAGAATGGGGTTAGTTACTAAAACTGGAGAGTCCAAAATGTGGTGCAGCTGTGCATGGCAGCCAATCAGCTACTAACTTCAGCCTGTTTGATTAAGCTTTGACAATAAAACCAGGAAGCTGATTGGTTTCTATACAGAGCTGCACCAGATTTTGCACTCTTCAATTTTAGTAAATCAACCCCAGTGTATTTATAACATCTTCTTACATACAAAGTAAAATGAAGGTAGAAATAAAAATATGAAATATTTTTGTTTGTTTTAGTTGTAAACCCCAGCAACAAACAGAATGTAGTGCCTTGAAAAAGACTTCTTTTTGAAATGATGGCTTTACATAAATGCCCGTAATAAGAAAATATACAATGCCACCTAAGACTTCTAATAAGGACTTGTGCGGGTATGTTATGTGATACATGAATATAACGCAGCGTATTAAGCAATCTTTCATAGAAGGCATCCAGCGTCTGTCCATCCCCACTGTACCAACAGGCTTTGAAAATCAAGAGAGCAGACAATTTCCAATTCAAATGACCATCATTGCATGACCTTTCCTGGCCCCCAGAGCTCTGAGTACCACTCCTTTGGTGTCTCTTGCTATCTCAGCGGTTAACAGGGCAAGGCGACACGGCAGGGGCTCACTATCTGCATCCTCTTCTATTGTGCGATTTGCATCATTGACAGCACTGTGTCGAATGCTATCACCCAGGGAGAATGCAGCATCATGGGATAAGCATAGCTGGCAGATGACTCCCCTAGACATCTGTGTTATGTGGCCGGCTGTGCTTGCGCTCCTGCTCATAAGCTGTCATCTCACTCCAACATTCACTCACATTTACTTAGTATGTTATTTTTGCCTCCTGTTTAAATGAAGTAGAACAAAAGAAAGCAACAGTCATTAAACCAGCTCCCTGTGCACAGATCCGAATCAGTAGGGAATTCAGCTCACTCGAGGTTAAATAGACTGCATTCTAACACTAGCAAAGAACACATAGCCTATAAGAGATGACAATTTTGACAAAGTAAAAAAACATTTCCCTAAAACCTATTGCCAAATTACCTCAACTGGAACTTCAACACCCTTTGCACTATTCCATATTTAGCCAATTGTTGACAAAGAGAATGACAGCACAATTTTCCATACAAAACTACAAAATTCTGGCTAAAACTCATTTTGTACTCCAAAAGTTTTGCCACGCCCAGCACTCCACATTTCCAGTTACAAGAAGCAAGGCCACACAGTAAGGATGGTCTCGGGTTTGTTCAAAACCGAACGTGCCCAAGCCCACCAGGAAGTGAACCCTGCACTGCGCTAATCACAGGCAATGAGACATTTCCCCAATGCGTGGCTGCAGCGATCGGGAATGTCTCACTGCCTGTGATTAGCACAGTGCAGGGTTCACTTCCTGGCGGGCTCAGGCACGTTCGGTTCCGAACAAGCCCGAGCCCATCCTTACCACAGAGTAGTTCTCAGTGAAATATAATCTACTACGGGACTGCATAAATGACCAGAGCTAAACAAACAAACCTAAAATACCGTGCCTTTTTAGAACGGTTATAATTGATGTAAATAGTAACAAACAGATTATTTCAAGGCTGAGATACATACACAAGAACTGTTCACCCGCTTAAGGATTTTCAGTTTTTCATCCAGTCTTTGGATTGCCATAGCTATGATACACTACATAGCTAGGACAGTGATAATACTATTTTCCATTTTAGTTCTGTGATTTTCATACCACAATGAATTAGCAGTGCTGTCATTACAATTTTTGGTTCAACAATCAAATAAGCAAAAGGGATAACTGAAAATATGAAAAAGTTTATAGTGGCGTCACCATCCTGGCTATGAAGTACTCCACATCTTTAGGAGGCCACTTTCACACTGGGGCGGGGAGGGACGGTAGCAGTAAATCCCTGCTAATTAGCGGGATCGCTGTCTATTACTTTCAATGGAGGGGCGGTGTACACACTGCTCACCGCACCGCCCCAAAGATGCGGCTTGCAGGACTTTTCTTACCGCCCTGCAAGTGCACCACCCTATTGTGAAAGCACTCTGGCTTTCACACTGGGGAAAATTGGGGGGGGGGGGGGGGAGTTTTT
>BLSH010421709.1:437824-453950 GCA_018402905.1 Glandirana rugosa
GACGGGGGGGGGGGGTACCCTATTGTGAAAGCACTCTGGCTTTCACACTGGGGAAAATTGGGGGGGGGGGGCAGTTTTTCAGGCGTTGCACAGGCAATATTTTTAGCACTGCAAAAATGTTCCAGTGTGAAAGTAGCCTTAAGCACAAGACAACTTTGGTGGAGGCCACCATGCTGGCTATGAAGTACTCCACATCTTTGTAAATCACAACTTTAACAAAATTACATCTTTGACAAGTAAACTGTTATGTATTACAATGTATTTCAATGTTCTCAACTTCCCCTGATCCGGAGTCGCTTCAGCTATCCTTATATTTATCCTTCCAGAAGGGAAATCGTCTGAGCTGGGTCTGTGCATTCACTCAGTACATTTTATTTAATCCTATGGAGAGTTTGTACTCGACCAGATCACAGCTTACTAACAGTTTATAAATCTGAATAAAAATTAAACAATGCAAGCTCTGGAGATTTTGACAAACCATTGCACCGCCTCACTGTACCAAAGGTTAAGTTTAACCCTAGTGCCTCGTACACACAAGTACTAAGAATATTGGATAAAAAAAATAAAAAAAATACATTTGGAGCGCTCACCCAACAATCTATTAGTTAGTACACAGCTTTAGAGAAAAGAACCCCGATCGATGTCTGATGAGACGAAACGTGTCGGGTGAGGATCCGCGCAGTCACCCTGTTTTAATCTGGATTTTATGTAATGCTGGCTGTTTTTTATGTGTACACACACATTATTTTAAATAAAGTGGCAATTTATTGCACCATAGAGGGGCATCTATACTCTTTCTTTTTCTACATGCCCCTTCCGTGAGGGCCTTGGTAATCCTATTGGATCGACCGACCTGATTGGAGGTTTCATATCTACTTTCCCTGGATTTCGGTGAGGAGGTTCAGCCCATGTGTCTTGTGGAGAGTCTAGTGGGATCCCATTGGTGGAGGACCACCAAAGCCTGGCTGACCCTCCGGTCGTATGACTGAGGGGGTCCACCAATTCTGGTAAGAGTCTACCCTATTCATTAATTGGATTGCACCACACCGTTCCAGCTGTGATTGCCATATCTATTGGGTTGATTAGACTCCCTCTACTGTTGGACTTTTGCTGTTCTATACGCACAATTTTTTTGGGCTAATTTGAACACTTTGGGACACTTTTTGTCTTTTTTATATTTGATGACACTAATATTGGTTTAAATACTTTCATCTTTTGCATAGTTTTTTCTCCTAAACTTTTTGTTTTTCTTATCACGTTTGCATTTAGGTCTAATGCAGTGTATGCTGCTCCAATCTTTCCCTTTTGCGCATTAATATTTTTGATTTGAAAGCTTTTGAGAGCCAATCATGACAGGTCATGTGAAAATATCCATAGTGACAAGCACAAAACTTTTTCTCATAAGATAACAGAACAAATGATTTATGTGTAGTTAGTAGAGAATTTATACAAGAAAAAAACATGTAACCAAGAGCATGCATGGCCGAAAATGAAAGAATGCATTACAATACAATACAAGACATTACATCACTTCCAAAGTTGTATTCTGTCATACGTTAATTTTCGCAAATTTTGTAACCGCTACATTTTTGATACGCAAGTAGCATGTGGGAAAAAACGGACAATCATTTCTCTGATATTCTCATCATGTGTACTAGGCTTAAGTGTCTGCCATATTTATGTACAAAAAGAAAACTTGTGAGACAAAAAAAGATAAGACAAAAAGAGATGATAAGCAAGTTAGGACAGCAAAGATAACTATTCTGCAGGCATTTTTATGCCAAACATATTTGTTACAAACATGGAATTTGCATGTAAAAATGCGTATGAAAAAAACTTTGCAAGGCCAATTTTTTTTCAGATATTTTTAAAAAAAATATTTTTTTTCATTTTTCCCATCTCTCAGGTATTTTTTTTATAAAACCAAAGAACCAAGCAGACTAAAAATTAAGTGCACACATACTAGGATTCGTGGCTAGCTTCTTGAGTTTGATTAACTGCCTATGAAGTAGTAAATTGTAAAGCTTTACCTCTCATCCTCCTGTGGATGAAGTGCCATGGCAAGAACTATTACACTAAGCAGAGAGAGCCATATACAGAACCAACCTAAAGTTCAACAAACATTATAGGAAATAGACAGAAAGTCAATCTTACAAGTCTGAGATTTTATAGCAAACTTAAGCTTTCAGGCCAACATAATTTACCAATTATGAAGTGTAAGCACCTACCAAAACCACCGCCTTAATTTATAATTAATCAAGCTCATATAGTCAATGGATTTCTGCAAATCTGAAACAAATAATGTATGGCCAGTATGAAAAGAAAAGCTTCCTAGTATGCGGTCCACACCAGGAGATTTTTTTTTTTAAGGTTAAATGCTTTCTACTGGCCACCAACACATGCCCATTTGTCTTACATTTTAGAACTTCTGAGACTACTATAGCTTTATGAAAGAAACTAAGGTTTACTGCTTAAGCAAATACTTTTTGGAACGGGAATACAGTTTGGATGACTGGATGTAACCAGGCTATTAAGGGATGAGTGGTTTTATAATATGTGTATTGTATACAGATTGTATGGCTGAATTTGCATCGCATTCGGACCAAACTTGTGCAGAACCCCCTTTTTTTGGTAAGCACCAGAATTGGATCGCATGGGTGTTCACACCCATGCGATCCGATTACTGTCCGAATTGACAGTTCGCACTGTGATATGCGAAGCGATCTGGGGAGGTCATTAACTTTGTATTGATACTCCCAGAGGTTCGCATAAGGCTGTGTGAACTGCCTGTGAGAGTCAGGTGTGATGCAGGAACCCGCAGTGAATTTGCAGGGTTCCCACATCAGACCAATGTGAACCGAGCCTTACTGCTTATGGTGTGTTTTTCATAGGTCATGTGACTCAAAAACGTAACATGAGTGCGTTTATGTTGCGTTCTTGCTGCATTTTCAATGCATTTGAACTGGGAGGTGCGTTTTTTTTAACTGACCAAAAATGCAAAAAGCTGTTTTTTTAACACCACAATGGAAGTCCAATGGACCGGTGTGCAGACATACATAGAACTTAAAGGGATACATTTTTATTGAGCTTTTCTTGCGCTAAAGGTGCCAACAATAAATTGATGATATGAATTAAAAAGTCAATACAATTATATAAAAATATAAATATTTTTTAAAAACTGTCATTTTCGGTTTTCGGTCAAGTGCATCCTGCATTTTCGGTTTCAGCATCAAAATCTCCATTCCTCCTCCGATCCAATTCTGGTGCTTACCAAAAAAAGGGGGTTCTGCACAAGTTTGATCCGAATGCGATGCAAATTCAGCCATACAATCTGTATACAATACACATATTATAAAACCACTCATCCCTTAATAGCCTGGTTACATCCAGTCATCCAAACTGTATTCCCGTTCCAAAAAGTATTTGCTAAAGCAGTAACCTCTAGTTGTAATCAAATTAATTGATCAATCAACTTGGGTACAACCAGCATGTCAGATTTTTCATAGCTACTAGCAATAATCACAGTGTATTCTTCTGGCAGGGATGGCCCCCATGCCATCCCCATGGGTGAACACAATGGCTCTGTGGGAGGCATTCCCCTATCAACACTGACTGTGTTAATGGGGGAACAAGCATTTTTTTTTCTGCAACCCGTAGTTCTAGGAAAGAAAATCGCACCATCTATGGCCAGCTATCCTCTTCTCTTTGTATTGCTTCTTTGTGTAAAATCCCTGGTGTTCTTGCTAGTCCATCTGCTTTCCTATAACAGAATTGACCACACTAGGCATGAGAACACACACCGTGTTCAGTATGGTAACTGTGCTGGGAACTCAGCCTTCGCTGCTCCAATAATCAGACTTGTCCTGACACTCCCCATTCCTGCACAGCCATTCACTGGAAAGCTCAGTGTGCTGCTGCTTCCCCCCCAGCTCTTATGCAACTAAGAACAGATGGAATATGATCACGTAAAAAAAAAGGGAAAAAAGGTATTTATAATATTTTTTTTATATCGATGTACAAATGTTTTGCCTTTCATTCCTATTTTAACCGCCTCCCTACCACCGTATGCAGAATGAAGACTGGGAAGTGACTGGGCATCATATGACGTCCAGCAAGATAACAAGCCAGCATGCGCCCGCGGGGTCGTGCAGCGCGGTGATTGGTGGTGTGGTGCGTCAGCCTGACACGCCGCATCTCCGATCGTGGTAAAGCACTTCTGTCAGAAGCTCTTTACCACGTGATCACAGTGTAAACAGGAAAATCCATATATCGGCTTTTCCTCTACTCTTGTCTGCAGATGCAACTAGATGAGAGCCGATCGGCGGCTCTCCTGACGGGGGGGAGGGGGGTCTGCACTGATTGTTTATCGGTGCAGCCACCCTAGGATCACCACCCAGGACCACCAGGGAGCCCACCTAGGACCACCAGGGAATGCCCACAGGGACCACCAGGGAGACAACCAGGGAAGCCCACTCTGACCACCAGAGAGCCCACTCAGAGACCACCAGGTAAGGGGCTACAATGCCCAACAGGGATGGCACTCAGTGCCATCTTGGATGCCACCCAAGACCACCAACGAAGTGCCATCTAGCACTGCCGCCTATCAGTGCCCACCAGTGCTGCCAGTCAATGCCTGTCAGTGCTGCTTATCAGTGCCGCCTATCAGTGCTGCATATATGTGCCTCATCATCAGTGCCACCTCATCAGTGCCAATCAGTAATTCCTCATCAGTGCCCGTCAATGTAGCCTCATCAGTGCCCATCAGTGAGGGAGAAAACATACTTATTTACAAAGTTGTGACAGAAACAAAGAAAAATGTTTTTTTTTTTTCAAAATGTTCAGTCCTTTTTTATTTGTAGCACAAAAAATAAAAACCCCAGATGTAATCAAATACCACCAAAAGAAAGCTCTATTTGTGGGAATAAAATGATAAAAATTTTGTTTGGGTGCAGCGTCACATGACCGCACAATTGTCATTCAAAATGTGACAGCGCTGAAAGCTGAGAATTGGTCTGGGCGGGAAGGGTTGTTTTACAAGGTGAGGGTTTACAATCACTTTAACACCATGTACTCCAGTGATGGGGGGGGGGGGGGATTAGCTCCCAGAAAGCATATCACATGCACATGTCAGTGACATATAAAGGTTAAATAAAGCACAGGATGTCATTTTTATTCAGACATTACAAAGTCAAGAACTGAAGAACTATTCTGCTTTAATACAGTCACAATGTTTTATGCTGTCTATCAAGAAGATCTAGGCTATTAGATGGTAATGTGAAGGTGACAGGTCCACTTTAATCAATGAAGCATGAACCTTTCTATTTACCAAGCATGTATTCATATTTGTGCAATAAAACATAACCATGTTGATCAAAATGTTTCACATTGAGAAAGAAAGAAAGATGAAATACAGAGTATATTTTGCATACGAAAGAATCTGATGAACAATTGCCAGAGGCTGTCTGTCATCTCACCATTCTAAACAATGTTCTGTGTGTGTAACCAGTGTACCCTTCAATGTAAACGCTCCATACACCCGGCATCCATCCCATCAGTGAATTAATGCGCTGTGTCACATGTACAGGGGGATTTCTAATTTTAACATTACACAATTAAGACATTTTTAGCACACTCCTGTCTTCTTTCATATATCACAATGGTTGACTCAGTAAACAATATTAAGCAAATCACTACACACATCAACCTCTGCTACAAAATATATGAACAGAGCCGATTATTTGTCATGCTTACCCGTCACTGAACAAACAGCCCATTTGAAAAGTGCAGCTAAATTTAACGTAACTGCATTTTTACAATCAATTTCCAATGAAAATCTCAAATAACCAAGCTCGGAGTGCATAAACTAAATAAAATCATAAAAGATATTTAACAAAATAACCCATTTGTAACAACTAACACATTTTTTACTTTCTCGGAGAAGTACAAAATCAATGAACACTGTGGAGAGGTAATTACAAAAGACCAATACACAGCCTTCTAATCTTAACAGAGTGTAAGTAATATGAAAGTAGCTCTGTGCAGTAAAACGTAAAACATCATCGAATTATGAATGGGTGAAAGGGCAAGACCATCCATCCAAAGTGCATTTGCTCTCCACAAAAGTAGCTGCACCTCTAGCCAAAGAACATGGTGATCATCAATGTGCGGCAGTCAGGGGGACAGTAAAGCCAGCAGGGTGGAAAACTGAACTGCTCAGTAATCAATGATCAATCAGACATTCAAGCCTGTTTATCACTAGTTCATTTACTTTCAGTTACATAAAAGACATGCATTTAGTTGATGTGGTCATGCATGTCCAAACAAAGCATTAGCAGGAACCAAGTAGATCAGGGGTGCCTAACCGGAGGTCCAAGATGGCTATGTATGCGGCCCAACACAACATTGTAAGCTTACTTAGAAATGTTCATAATTTATTATTTTTTTTTGGGGGGGGGGGGATTTTTTGGTAAAACAATAATTTACACTTGGTGAACACATGCAGCCGAAGAAAAATTGGACAGTGTCTCTTTACTGGACTTTCATCTTCCCAAAGAAAAAAAATCTCCCACTCTTCACAATCAAACCTTATTAACCAATTGAAATCTTTGGATGTGAATATGAGAAAATGTGTGGCGCGTATGTGCATAAACAGGGGTGGTAAACCCCCCTATTAGAAGTACCGAGAGCAAATAAGGGAAAATGCATGAATCATAAACCCAAAATGTGCAAAAACATATAAAGTGTCTATACAACTACACAATGTGTGGTGAGATAAAGTTCAATTGTATTAGTCCACCAATAAAGAAATTAGTCTGTTAAACATAAAAAATCTGAAGTGACTGAAAAGGACCGTGAAATAAATGTTCAACTGTGCAAGGTAAAAACACCACCATGTATGTATAGGGTACTATTACCAGATATACCTGGTTTACAGGCATGTAGGTCAGGTTCAACCTTGGGTACACAGGACATCAGGCATCCACAGGATGGAATCACGGTGAAAGGCCCGTCATCAAACCACTTGAAGGGACCAGGCTGGTTTCCAGACATGCAGGTCGGGTTCAATCATGGGCATCCAGGGCGTCAGACATCCACAGTTTAAGGTACCAATAAAGAACCAGTCGTCCAACCACTTGAAGGGACCAGGCTCCAAGTGTAGAGGTAGGAGTATAGGGATCCAAATAGTACCACAGCAAGCCTCAGCAAAGAATGAAAGCTACATAGTGTGATACTGTATAACCAAACAAGGTTTATTTATAAAATAATTGCACTTACATGCTAAAAGCTAGTAACAAGCACATGGAATTCCAGGTTGGTAAAATTGGCGCAGTAGATGGGAGCAGGATCGTCTACCCGACGCGTTTCGTCTACAAAGACTTCCACAGGGGCATAGTCTTTGCCAAATCTTTGGATGTAACAGTGAACCCTTAGGCTCCATGCACACTGAAGCTGATAAACAATTGTTTTTGGGTGTTTGGGTGCTTTTTTTAAAAAGCCCATAAATGCCCCTCTATGTTATTCTATGTGTCCATGCACACATGGACGTTTATTGTTGTTTAGGAGCAGTGGCGTTTATGGGCTGTTGTCTGAACACCCTTAAATTGCATTTAAGAGTCGTTCTTATGACCACAAACACACTGGAAGCTTAAAAACGACCAAAAACGCTGAAGAGCAAAAACGGTCGAAAACGGTCAAAAACGCTGATGGAGGCTGAAAAACTTACTAAAAAGTAACTGATGTTTTTAGAATGTTATTTTTTAATGTCCAGTGTGCATGGAGCCTAAATCATAAGCTGATGGCTGAGAGCCGGCCGCGCAGTGACCCCCTCCCCCCCCCACGCAGGCAGCCCTCCCTCCTTCTGTGGTTTCCGGTCTGTCCTGCACTGAACGGAGCCCGGGATCACATCCGCTGGCTGGGGGAGAGAGATTACAGTGAGACTGAAGCACAGCCATGCCTCGATCTCACTTGCAAACAGTAAAACCGGAAGTGATGTGGTTTCCAGTTTTAGATGTACACAGCCAGGGTACACTTCTAACTAGGGCTGCAACTAATGATTATTTTCATAATCGATTAGTTGGCCGATTGTTTCGATTAATCAGATGACCACCTTAAAAAAAGTGTGATGTATAATTTAGTTAATATGTAAAAAGTTTAAAAAAAAGGCAATTTAATTCTTAAATATCTCTATGCAGTGGTAAATATAAATAACCAACTACAGTACCTCACAAAAGTGAGTAAACCCCTCACATTATTGTACATATTTTTTTCTATCTTTTCATGTGACAACATTGAAGAAATGACACTTGGCTACAATGTAAAGTAGTGAGTGTACAGCTTGTATAACAGTGTCAATTTGCTGTTCCCTCAAAATAACTCAACACACAGCCATTAATGTCTAAACCGCTGGCAACAAAACGAGTACACCCATAAGTGAAAATGTCCAAATTGGGCCCAATGTGTCAAAATTTTGCGTGGCCACCATTATTTTCCAGCACTGCCTTAACCCTCTTGGGCATGGAGTTCACCAGAGCTTCACTGGTTACCACTAGAATCCTCTTCCACCCCTCCATGGTGACATCACAGAGCCGGTGGATGTTAGAGACCTTGCACTCCTCCACCTTCCATTTGAGGATGCCCCACAGATGCTCAATAGGGTTTAGGTCTGGAGACATGCTTGGCCAGTCCATCACCTTTACCCTCAGCTTTTTTAGCAAGGCAGTGGTCATCTTGGAGATTTGTTTGGGGTTGTTATGTTGGAATACTACCTTGTGGCACAGTCTACGAAGGGTGGGGATCATGTTCTGCTTCAGTATGTCACAGTACATGTTGGCATTCATGGTTCCCTCAATGAACTGTAGCTCCTCAGTGCCAGCAACATTTACGCAGCCCCAGACCATGACACACTTGTCTTTGTACTCTTCACCTGGTTGCCGCCACACACGCTTAACACCATCTGAACCAAATAAGTTTATCTTGATCTCATCAGACCACAGGACATGGTTCCAGTAATCCATGTCCTTAGTCTGCTTGTCTTCAGCAAACTGTTTGCGGGCTTTCTTGTGCATCATATTTAAAAGAGGCTTCCTTCTGGAACAACAGCCATGCAGACCAAATTGATGCAGTGTGAGGTGTATGGTCTGAGCACTGACAGGCTGACCCCCACCCCTTCAACCTCTGCAGCAATTCTGGTAGCACTCATATGTCCATTTCCCAAAAACAATCTCTGGATATGATGCTGAGCACCTGCACTCAACTTCTTTGGTCGACCATGGCAAGGCCTGTTCTCAGAGGAACCTGTCCTGTTAAACCACTGCATGGTCTTGGCCACCATGCTGCAACTCAGTTTCAGGGTCTTGGCAATCTTCTTATAGCCTAGGCCATCTTTATGTAGAGCAACAATTCTTTTTTTCAGATCCTCAGAGAGTCCTTTGCCATGAGGTGCCATGTTGAACATCCAGTGACCAGTATGAGAGAGTGAGAGTGATAACACCAAATTTAACACACCCGCTCCCCATTCACACCGGAGACCGTGAAACACTAACGAGCCACATGACACCAGGGAGCGAACATGGCTAATTGGGCCCAATTTAGAAATCTTCACTTAGGGGTGTACTCACTTTTGTTGCCAGCGGTTTAGACATTAATGGCTATGTGTTGAGTTATTTTGAGGGGACAGCAAATTTACACGGTTATACAAGCTGTACACTCACTACTTTACATTGTAGCAAATTGTTGTTTCTTCAGTGTTGTCACATGAAAAGATATAATAAAATATTTACAAAAATGTGAGGGGTGTACTCACTTTTGTGAGATACTGCATATGGTTAGGGAGCAAAATCTCTAATCCACTCTGAGAAGAACAGATAGAAAAGCTATACTGTATATACTATTAGCGGTTGAATCTGGTAAATATCAGACGCAGAGATTAAAAAATGCATTTCAAGAAAAAAGAAATGAAAGACTGTTTTGCCGATTTTCAGACAGAACTGTAACGTATTATATGCTAGCCATACTAAAACGATGTCTTCCTTCAAAAAAAAAGTGTAATTTTAAGAACGTTTGTTCCATTTTCTAACCGTTAGTGGGGTCAAATTGACCTTAGTTTTTGACCACAGCGATGGAAAAATTCGAAGGAGCAGAATAGAAAACTTTTTGGTCAAAGGAATTTTCAGACAGTGTATTTGGTTTTCGTTCAGAAATTACATTAGTTTTAAAACTGAATGTTAAAAGCAAGAGAAACAACATTCTTTTGTTCATTCTACAAAGATTTTTTGTATGAATATTCTCGTCTGAAAATCTATACGTGTGTGGCCAGCATAAGGCTCGGCTCACATCTATGCAGTTTGTTTTTGATCCGTTTCTGCAGTGCGTTTTGCATTTTTGCACACGCGATTTTGCTGTGATTTGCGTTTTGCATTTTTCATGCTTTTTGTTGGCCAATTTGTTGTTGGGCAGATTAAGATACACAAAATTGCTGCAAAAACTCACTACATGCTTTTCTGCAGCTTCTCTATTGAAGTATATTGAACCAAAAAAAGCAGTTTTGCGTTTGAAAAAAGTCCCTGACCCTTTCCAAATACGCAGCAGCTGAGAAAAGCATAGAGGTGAATGTGTCCCATAGAAAACCATGTTAATTAAACTGTAGTGCATTTCTGTAAAAGGCATAAAAAAAATGCATAGGTGTGAACCAGGCCTAAGATGTTTAGCAGCAGCAGCATGTTTTTTTCTGTATCCCCTGTCATAATGGGGTTAAAAAAAAACTAAAATTAGCCCTTTATAGTGCAAAGAGCAGATAATTGCTACTATTATTATTATTATAATACAGGGTTTATATAGCGCCAACAGTTTGCGCAGCAATTTACAATAAAGAAGGGACACAGTACAATTACAATACAGAAGAAATAGGAGGGCCCTGCTTTTGGAGCTTACAATCTAAGGGGAGGGGGAGGTGGTACAAAAGGTAATGGCTGCAGGGGATGATCTGATAGAGGTGACTCAAGCACAGTTCTTAGGTGGAGGTGGGGTAGACTTAAGGCGGACAGGGTGGGGGCTGACCGGACATTCTGGGGCAGGGAGCTCCAGAGGATGGCAGAGGCTCTGGAGAAGTCCTGTAGGCGTGCATGGAGTGAGAGGAGTGGTGGTGACTCTGAATGTATGCTAACATCCCAAATGAGAACAAAAATTGGAAAAAAACCCTCCAAAGAAAAGGGACTTTAGGCATACCCAGATTGGAGACATACGGACACAGTGGGTTGTAAAATATCTAATATTTATTGTTGTAAACATAGGACAGCTAAAGCAAGGCCAGGAGGCCAAAGTACAAACAATTGTAAAATTGGAGGTCAAATGGACAGAACATGACATAACAAGACAAAACAAAACAGAACAAAAGTGCTGTGCTAAGACATATGGTGGTAAAGGAACCCCCAAGGTAGGAAAAGGACTGCAAAGACATCCAACATGTTTTGAGGCAATTGTTGGGCTCTTCTTCAGGGATGTTACAGATGGAGTTCGTTTGCAAACAAGCAGACCAAATAAGACACCATAGGGCCCTCTTTGGATAGGAAGAGGGTGCGTCTTCGCACATGCAATCGTGATGTCAGAGGTGTTGGTTATATTAAAATTAAAATTTAGAAAAATTTCTCCTGAGGATGGCTTACTTGTGCCATGTTTTGGGGGGCTGACCCAGAAGCAGAGGGAGAATGAAAGTAATATGACCAGTCGGTGTGTCACTTATTGATATCGCCACTCGGGTCGGCTTAAAGCAAAGAGAGTGTGAGCCCGGCAGGATGTGTCCAAAATGTGAACAAATGCAATCAGCGTACAAACTGATTCAGGTCCGCCGGAGGCAGGTGCCCACCACCCACATGGATCAGGGTGGGGGGGGGGGGGGAGGAATAAAGGAATCGTCCAAAGAGGAGAAAAGCTAAAGCAGAATCGGGCTACATGCCAGCTGTCCGTGAAAGCTGGAGTGGAGAGTGCAGTGTAATAACTGCACAGAGGAACTTTGTCCTGGACAAAGCGACTGTCCACCTGTGGACAGTGGGGTGGGGTGGCAAAGGAGGGATTAAGAAATGAGAGTTTGAGGAGAGAGGGTGCTACTGCATAGAAGAGAAGTATGAGCATGTTGGAGAGTAGAGAGAGGGGAAGAGAGTGAAAGAGTTTGTAATGGATAACTAATGTTTGTACTTGCCTTTAAAGTAGTGCCTTAAAGTCCAGTTTTGAAAGCGCCAACACCCGCAAGCCGTCCCAAGAGTTAAACTGAATTTATACTGGGATGGGGTTGGGGGAGATTAACAATTATTCAATGTGGAGCTAATCAAAAGGCACATGGAGAAAGTGGGGGGGGGGGTTCTGTCTTAAAACAAATTGCTAAGCAGGAGAGAGACTGCAAGATAAACATAGGTGTTTGATCTTGGCCAAAACACCATAATAAAAGTAAGTGTAACCTCAACAGACAAGTACAAGCAGCAGTTTCAAAGTCTTAACAAGGCAGTAGTTGATATCAGTCATGCAATGTAGCCCAGTGTTTCAGAGAAGAGTTTAGTCAGTGGTTACCGATGGTTACAGCAGGCAGATTGGCTTTTGTGTTGCAGGGAAAAGTGAAAGCAGTTACCAATGGTTACAGCAGGCAGATATGGAGTGCAGACAGGCAGATTGGCTTTTGTGTTGCAGGGAAAAGTGAAAGCAGTTACCTGGAAAAGCAGAGCAGAGAGGACATGATGAGAGGATGAAGGAGAGGATGAAGGTGATGATGTACCCCTTGTTAGAGGTATACCCGTTTTGAAAGTGCCAACACTTAAAACGCGCAGTGGCACTTTAACCAAGCAGTGGCCAACCTGTCGCTCGCCAGCCTTCTACTATAAAGGGTTCATTTATACTGTGAAACAGTGAAAGTAATAATATATATTACTTATATCATGCATATAATAATAAATACATCCAGAAGTAGGATATATGAGCATTTTAACTAGGAGTCAGATATGAAGCTATATAAAGGGTGGAAGGGAGATATACCGTATATACTCGAGTATAAGCCCAGTTTTCAGCACATTTTTTATGCTGAAAAAGCCCCCCCTCGGCTTATACTCGAGTGAGTAACTGTAATGAAACTGAAAGCAGTGTGTGCTGTGCTCTTTGTTTCCCCCTACAGTGCAGTACCCGGCAGGAAGAGAAAAAGGTTATGCCATTTTTTAAAAGGCTGTCTGTAATTCTACGTGTATATATGTGTGTGTGTGTGTGTATGCGTGTGTGTGCGTGTGTGTGTGTGTGTGTGTGTGTGTATATGTGTGTATATGCGTCTTTCTGCTGCCCCCCTGTACATTTTCCTGGCTCTTTCATGGCCTCTCCCCTTGTCTCGACAGATCTACAGTGTCCCCCCTCCCCTCTCCTGCCAGCTGCTGCAGGGTATCTGTCAGGATGAAGCCTTTTCTGTTTTTGAAATTGACCAGTAGCTGCTGCATTTCCCACCCTAGGCTTATACTTGAGTCAATACGTTTTTCCCAGTTTTTTGTGGTAAAATTTGGTTCCTCGGCTTATATTCGGGTCGGCTTATACTCAAGTATATATGGTACATCTTTTATATTCAAGTAGTACTAAAAGCTGAACCTTTTTTTTCATGGATATGATCAGTTTAAATATAATGTACAATACTGGTAAAGGTTTATCCACTTCCTGCCCTGCTTTTAGCAAAATTACAGCCAGGTGGTGGTTCAGTTATCCTGAAAAGACATCTTTCAGTATAACCCGCCATCACGCACCCGATCGGTGCAGTGGTGTGTCACTCTGACACACTGCAACTCCAATCGTAGTAAAGAGCCTCTGACTGAGGCAATTTACCACATGATCAGCTGTGTCCAATCACAGCTGATCACTATGTAAATAGGAAAAGCCATGTATCAGCTTTTCCTGTAAGCACACTGCCAGACGTGAGTAGAGGAGAGCCAATTGGTTGCTCTTCTCACAGGGAAGGTCTGCACTGATTATCAGTGCAGGCCCCCCCCCCAGGATGCCCACCCAGGACCCCCAGGGATGCCACCCAGAACCACCAGGAATGTGCCCACCCAGGACCACCAGGATCACCAGAGATGCCACCCATCCACCTATGACCACCAGGGATACCCAATAAGGATGGCATTCAGTGCCAATCAGTCATCCCTGCCAGTGCCTCTGATCAGTGCTGCCTCACAATGCCATCTATCAGTGCTGCCTATGAGTGCCCATCAGTGCCGCCTATCAGTGCCACCTATCAGTGCCCAGTGCCACCTATCAGTGTCGCCTATGAGTGCCCATCAGTGCCTCCTATCAGTGCTGCACATCAGTGCCCATCAGTTCTGCTTATTAGTGCCGCCTATCAGTGCCTGTCAGTGCTGCATATATATGCCTTATCATCAGTGCCACCTCATCAGTGCCAATCAGTACTGCCTCATCAGTGTCCGTCAGTGCAGCCTCATCAGTGCCCATCAGTGAAGGAGAAAACATACTTATTTACAAAATTTTCTAACAGAAACACAGAAAAACGCTTATTTTTTCAAAATGTTTGGTCTTTTTTATTTGTAGCGCAAAAAGTGAAAACCCCAGTGGTGATCAAATACCACCAAAAGAAAGCTCTATTTGAGGGGAAAAAAATTATAACATTTTGTTTTTGCTACTACATCCATCCAACCAAATATTGATGCTTTAGTTTATCAATAATAGTGTCAAATATCACCCTCGTTTTATGTTGCATTCTTTTACTTTTATAATAAAAAAAAAATACAAAAAAATAAGTTTTATTACTCAGATAGGTACATTATCTGTATCAGCGATCGTCAACTTGTGATCTGCCCAACTTTTTTGCTCATCAGCTATCCTTATTGTTAGTGTATTTTATGTGTGGCCCAAGACAATTCCTCTTATTCCAATTTAGCTCCGGAAGGTCAAAAGACTGGACACCCCTGACGTAGACAATGATGGAGATTTACTACAAGGCTAGGTTTCCACTACTGCGACCTGAAAGTCATGCGATTTTACCACGATTTTTGCCACAATTTTGATGGGACTTGAAGCAATGCCTGTGTATTCTTGAGGTCTATGGACTTCAAGTCGCATCAAAGTCGGACCAAAGTAGTGCAGGGACTACTTTGAAGTCACTGTAGAGCTGCACGATTCTGGCCAAAATGAGGATCACAATTTTTTTTGCTTAGAATAAACATCACGATTCTCGCGGCGTAACATTTTACATATACAAAAAAAATGGGCTAACAGCACTGTTTAGTTTTTTGGGTTTTTTTTGAAAGTGTAATTTTTCCAAAAAAATGCGTTTGAAAGACCGCTGCGCAAATACCGTGTGACATAAAATATTACAACAAGCGCCATCTTATTCTCTAGGGTCTCCGCTAAAAAAATATATAATGTTTGGGGGTTCTAAGTCATTTTCTAGCAGAAAATACTGGATTTTTACTTGTAAGCAACAACTGTCAGAAAAGATTTAGTCTTTAAATGGTTAAACTAAACTCTTCTATACAGAGGAGGATTATTTGAAACATAGTATCTCTTTACTTCTTTTATCAACTTGACTTGGCAGTCTGCCCAGATAGGAGAGACTCAAGCCCCTCCGACTTAGAAAAAGATTCCTGGGGAGACTTCAGGCGACTTGCGTTGACTTCTACAGTCAAGTCACGCTGAGTCGCCCTGCAAGTCGGACTCCATTAACTGCACTGAAAATCGTGGTAACGCCTGATGGAGATCGCGTGCGCGGGGGTGAATCGAGATTGCGATTTTAATACGATTAATAGCGTAGCTCTAAGTCACTGCAACTTGAAGTCATACAGATATGAACGGGTACCCATTGGAAATCATGGGGTACGATTGTCGCACTAGTGGAAACCTAGCCTAACTGGAGCACTCAGACGCTGGTGCAGCTGTGCACGGCAGCAAATCACTTCTAACTTTAGTTTGCTTAATTAAGCTTTGGCAATAAAACCGGAAGCAGATTGGTTTCTATGCAGAGCTGCGCCAGATTTTGCACTCTCCAGTTTTAGTAATTCAACTCCAATGTTCCTCCTAGGAAAATGACCACTGGCATTCACATACTTATTTCTAGATCTAATAGAAATAAGTAAAAAAAAAAAAAAAAAAAAAAAAA
>BLSH010421709.1:455255-471686 GCA_018402905.1 Glandirana rugosa
ACTTACCAGGGATGTAGGTCTTCACAAGGCGGTCTAAACGGAGTTCACCCCGTGCGGTCTCCACCTGGAGTACCGGAGGTCCAAGTTAGTGTTCCATGTCTGGAAACACACGTCTTGTTTTCTAGGCAACCGCCAACGGAGCCTGCGTAACCATCGTGGGACCCCAGCCATAGCCGAAGACATGTAGAAAGGAGGAGATTTCGAAGATGGCGCCCAAGACGCGTCCTATCTTCGTCTCCCTTAGGGCTGTTAGGACCATCGAGGTCTAACCGGAGTCGCAGGAACCATGTGGCTGCATCATACCTACCACCTACCAGGATTGTCGGGATTCCCTCTGCTTCTATCCTGCGCAGAACCCGCGGTAGAAGCTTTAGAGGAGGAAAGATGTACAGAAGCCGATACCGACCCCAGGGTGCTACCAATGCGTCCGAGGCAACCGCCAACGGATCTTTTGTTCTGCACACAAAGGTCTGTACCTTGTGATTGAACCTGGAGGCCATGAGGTCCACCTCTGGCGTGCCCCACTTGAGGCAAATCTGGCGGAACACTTCTGGATGTAGGGACCATTCACCCTGATCCAGAGTCCGGCAGCTGAGAAAGTCCGCCTGCCAGTTTTCCACGCCTGGGATGTAGATTGCAAAAAGAGCTGGCACGTGAAGTTCTGCCCACCGAAAGATCAGAGCCGCCTCCGCGGCTGCTGCCGAGCTTCTTGTTCCGCCCTGATGGTTCACATATGCCACAGCCGTGGCATTGTCCGACTGAACCCGGACAGGGAGGCCTCGCAGCCTTTCTGACCAAAGTGACAGACAAAGTCTGATCGCTCTCAGTTCCAGTACATTTATTGGAAGACAAGCTTCCTGCACTGACCAACGACCCTGGGCAGAGAACTGACCCAGGACCCCTCCCCAGCCCGATAGACTGGCATCCGTCGTTACTATCGACCAATTGAGGGGGAGAAAACATTTTCCCACCTTTAGGGCCGGAGCCCGAATCCACCAAAACAAGGATCCTCGGGACTGTTGATCCAACCTGATCAGTCTGTCTAGGGATAGGGGGGGGGGGATTTGTCCCATTGCAACAAAATCGCCTTCTGCAAGAGCCGAGTGTGACTCTGGGCGTAAGGTATCGCTTCGAAAGTCGACACAAGGCATTGTGCCATGCTGTGAAGACTGCACAACAGCAGGCCAGTGTTTGTCCCAGGACAGCACGGAGAGACATGCAAGTTTATTTGTTGCCTTGGAAGTCTATGCCTTTCCGTGAAAGTGTTTCAAGGCAACACTGGGCACCCTACAATAGTTTTGCAGTTAGAACTGGAGAAATAGAGAAATGTGAGCAGTGAGCAAAGTTTTTTGGCACAGAGGAAACATAAGATCTGCTTTGTCTCTTACTACTTTCAGGTACTGAGCATCGAGAGGTGGAGCAGGCAGAGCAGATGACCAGGCCAGATGGGAGGAGGCAGACCAGAAGAGAGTCTGAGGAAGGTGTGGTTGATTTCTGAATTGGGGTGGACTTTCATCTGAGCATTTCCTTATGGCCAAGAGGACAAGAGACTTTCATCTGGGATTTTCGTTCCACAAACTGCCAAGACAGTGTTATCCCTGCTCAAAGGAATATTGTAGCCTTCCAGGGACAAAAAAAGTCTGACCGTTCAGAAGATACGGGAGTCGAAAGAGAATTTTTTCCTCCCATTTACAATACGGGGGGTTTATTTCGCCCTTTCCTGGAAAGAAAGGCTTTAAGAGATGTTGAAGTTTCATATTTTATGCTATAAAGTCAAGAGGTGGTATTGTGTTGCTACAGCTATTAGCTATTAGTGACTTTATTGCAATACTATGGAGTTAGATTTTTAAGCCCATGTGCTGTTTTAGCGAAGGCTCTCACCATTGATATGTAAATGTACCAGTTGGACTGCTAGAGAGGAAGTTCTTTACAGGATGTGATGTCAGAAGTTGGGGAGGGAGGAGTTTTTTAGGTTTTGAAACAAGCATGTGAAGACAGACAAAAGGAGTTGTTTTGGAGAAGACAAAGGAGTGACATGGCTGCCATGTGCTGAAGAAGTTTTGATTTGGACTGAGCAAAGGACATTACATCTTGACCCCCAAGTAGAGCATCTTATTTAGTTAACATATTGTGCATGCTTATATTTGTAAGCGTTGTGTTGTATCTTACAGTTGTATGTGCAGATTTCTAAGTCTAAACTTCCTTGGTTTTACTGCAAGTAACCTTGCTAGATAAACACAAGCAAAACAGTATTCCAAAGGCTGTTTTTTGTTTTTTGAACATGTGACCAGCAGAGGACTAGAAGCTCCTCCTGCTTATGTTTCCCTGCAGACGTGCTGGGAACTGTCTGGGTCATGTGCTGTATATCTATTAGGAAAAAGGTACTTGTTTATTTATTAAAATAATTACAATGTCATCATCCACATACAGAAATAGAAGGGACAATGTAAATTAAACAGTGTGTTTAGCATCACTTTAAGTAACTTTGTACTGTGGTCACTTCTCCAGGCTCTTTAAGGCTCTATTCGCATCTAAGCATGTTGCGGTTGAGCGTTCCTGCAGTGTTTTTTGCTGGGCTTGCCGCATTTTTTTAACCGCGATTTGCATTTTGCGATTTGTGTTTTTTTTTTGGTTTTTTTTAGCTGTACATTCACTGTATATACAGGTTGCGAAGGAGTGGGCCACCGTCATCAGCTGTCAGACAGCTGAATGTAGAAAAAAGGACGACCCTCCTCCGATGCTGCGTCCTGCTGATCTGTCCGTGCTGTCCGTGCTGATGTCAAGCATTTCTTAGATAACGCCCCCTTGTGACATCGCGGACCCATCATGCCCCGGACAGTATGTCACAAGCGGGCAGGGTCTTCTGATGACTTCAGCCAATGGCCACGCCCCATAGTTATCTCAGAAATGCTTGACACCGGCACGGACAGATCAGAGGGATGCAGCATCGGAGAAGAGTCGTCAGCGGAAGAACAACGGAAAAGAAGACAGGAGGAAGAAGCGGGAGAAGGAGAAGATCGGAGGAAGAAGCGGGGGAAGAAGACATTTTTAATAACGGACTTGTCAAAAACAATGTACCCCCTACTCATTCACACAGGATCTGGGGCCCCCTTTTTTAAAGGGGGCTTCTGGATTCCGATAAGCCCCCTCTGTCCGCAGACCCCCACAACCACCGGTCAGGTTTGTCGGGAAGAGACCCTTGTCCCACCAACATGGGAGCAAGGTGCTTTTAAGTGGTAGCACAGAACCCCCCCTGCCCCAAAGCACCCACCCCCCCCCCATGTTGAGGGCATGCGGCTTGGTATGGTTCAGGGGGGGCGCTCCCCTCCCTTTCCTGACCTGCTGCATTGCATGCTCGGATAAGGGTCTGGTATGGATTTTGGGGGGGACCCCACGCCATTTTATTTAAAAATATTGGCGTGGGGGAGTCCCCCCGAGTTTATACCAGACCCAAAGGGCCTGGTATGGACCTGGGGAGGACCCAACATTTTTTGTTTACAATTTTTTATTTGCTGGCTATTCTTTTTCCTGCATTCAGCTGTTAGTGGGGAACCCTGCTAACAGCTGATGACTCATAGGTTAAGGACGCAGCGGTCGGCTTCCTGGCCTGCTCCTTAGCAAACAGCTATATACAGTGAATGTACAGCTAAAAAAAAAAAAAAAAACACAAATCGAGGCAAAAATTGCGGCAAAAAATGCGGTACTTGCGTTTTGGATGCGGAACAGTTGGAGTCTATTACATACAAAATGCTGCATTTTGCGGGAAAAACAAGTCCCGACCCTTTCCAAAAACGCAGAGGCACAAAAATGCATTGATGTGAACGTGTTCCAAAATCCCTGCATTTCTGCAAAATGCAAAAAGCATCAAATAACGAATAGAATGACTCCTAAACTCAGTTCTGCCATACACAGACATCTGCAGCGAATTCTATAATCAAGCACAGAATGGGGGAAAAAATAACAGTTTGGCTAAATTTAGATCTGCATCTAAATCCAATGAACGTAGAAATTGTTTCTGCTCTCACATAAATGCAGTATAACAAAACCCAAATTAACATAAAGACAAAAAATGTGAAACGCCAATACTCAAAGTACAAGCTCTAAAAATGCTGTGGACAAAACCCACTTCACCTCTGGAAAGGTTTACACCACCTTCCTGACCAGGCCATTTTTTTGCGATCCGGCACTGCATAACTTTAACTGCCAATTGTGCGGTTCCATGTCTTCTGTACTGACAGAATGGCAATCTGCCTTGTTTTGTTTACATAGGGAGACTGCCATTCTGTCAGTGTGCCGAACGATCAGCGGGTGCCCGCAGACATTAGGTCCGCGGGTCCATCTCACGGCCAGAACCGGGAAGCGCAGCCACTCTGTAGCAGTAAATATGCTATGGAGAGGTCGGCAAGTGGATAATAGGTGTATAAAGTCGCAAAATTAATTTCTTCACAGTCAGAAAAGTGAACAGTGAAATCAATCATCCACCGCCATATCACAGGTGTTAACTCTTCCAACAGTGCTCAGGAAACCAGCCACCAACTCCTTGTGAATTCAACACCAGAACTTAGGGCTGTCATTACAACAGCACAAATGCCTGTGACACGGAAGGAATCCCTCTGGAGTACATGCAGGGATGCAGAAACCCCTTGATAATGTCCATTGGAAGAAACACCTCATGGCGGAGTTTCTAGTGCCGACGTCACACCGCTGCGCGATCTCGGGTTGACAGCGGCTCAATTTGAGTGATTTGTACTTTTACATGCATATTTGTCCTTTCAACTGAATTTTAATAAAACTATGACACTATTGAAAATTACTTTTGGCTCATGGTGAGGTTTATCTGCCCTAGCTGGAGTTCATCAGAAAGTGCTGAAATTCTGATCGCTGCACGTACACCAGGGGGATTCCTTAGGTCTCACATGTGTTTGTGCTGTTATAATGATAATGACAGCCCTCTGGTGAGTGTTGAATTCACAAGGAGTTGGTGGCTGGTTTCCTGAGCACTTTTGGAAGAGTAAACACATGTGATATGGTGGTGCATGGTTGATTTCACTGTTCACTTATACTGACTATACTGTGAAGAAATTATTTGTGGGAATTTATACACTTATTGTCCACGAACATTTTTAGAGTTTGCACCTTGAGTGCTACACATTTTTTGTCTTTATATCTAAACCCAATGCTTCTCTGAAGAGTGATCCCTGCTTACCCCAGTATTTCTTGAACAAATGCACCATGACTGCATGCATTGCATGTGGTTGTGGGGCATTTTCTGCGTATCCCACACCGCATCAGTATGACCCAAGGGTTAACCACTTCCATACTGCCAAACGTCATAGGACGTCCTCGGCTTTCAGTGGTGATATCTGAATGGTGATCGGCGAGCCGGAGAAGGAATCTGCTGGCGCCGGAAGGTAGCCATAGCGAAAACTAAGGGACAGATGGTCCCCGGCAATCTCTATGACTCTCGGAGGCCCTGGCGTGACATTATGAAGTCACGTCTGGGCTGGCGGAAGTAAAAAATGTCAGGGACTCCCCAGGAAAGCCTGAGATCCTTCTTTTTTTAATCTCAGGCTTTGTAGCCTAGAAAAGCAGAGATGTGGCAGAAAATAAAAAAATTTAAATAAAATAAATATAAAAAAAACGTAGGTTGCACCCGCATATGTAAATGGCGTTCAAATCACACATATGAGGTATCACCGCGAACGTTCGAGCAAGAGCAATAAGTCTAGCCCAAGACCTCCTCTGTAACTCTAAACATGTAACCCGTAAAAAATTTTAGAGCGTTGCCAATGGAGATTTTTAAGTACCGAAGTTTGGCGCCACACCACGAGTGTGCGCAATTTTAAAGCGTGACATGTGAGGTATCCATTTACTTGCCGTAAAATCATCTATCACATTATACAAAAAAATTGGGCTAACTTTATGGTTTTGTTTTTTTTTTTATTATTTAAATTATTTATGGGAGTGTTTTTTTCTCAAAAAAAAACATTGCGTTTGAAAAATTACTGCGCAAATACAGTGTGACATAAAAAGTTGCAATGATTGCCATTTTACTCCCTGGGGTGTCTGTTAAAAAAATAATAAAATTATATTAATATAATATATATATATATATATACACACACACATAATTTTACATGTAGGAGAGAAGTGCTGGAATTCCCGCAGTATGGAAGTGTTTAAAGGGAGTAGTGCATCTTAAAAAAAAAAAAAAAAAACATGTATGGTGGGTTATATTTCCTGAATAAAATCAGCCCTGTCTCAATCACAGCTTGCTGTCCAATCAACAATCTGCTATCAGCCACCACTAGGTGATGACGTATGGAAAGGGGAAACTTGTAGGAGCAGCCCCGAGCAGGGTAGGATGTAAGCACAGCTTTAGTAACCTGCAATTCAGGTTGCTAAAAACAAATCTCATACAAAATAAAGGTGATGGCGCCTTTTTTTAGAGGCTTCATGGACAAAGCACAAATTCATAGTAAAAATACATTTAACTTCTGGTAGTGGTGTATTTATGCGAACACTTTTTTTGACACCCTAAAATCTATCACAGGCTCCCCATTACTTGTCTGCTCTGTGTAAAACCATTGTACAGAGCAGGTAAGTATAACATTTTTGCCATTAAAAAAATCCATTATAAATCAACTTTAAATACCATAATAATAGATATTTTTAAAACATCCTGATCTTCATATTTGCTCCTCTGAATCATTTCTTTCTGAAAAACATGAGAGTTACCTGGCAGTCAGACTGACCCTCTGGCTTCAATGCTATAACCACAGACTCACAGCAAGATTGGGGATCAAGAGTTCTTACTTCCCACTGAAGTCGACAGCAGCATTCTTGTTTTAGGTCACTGACTCAAGGTTTTAAATCCAAAGACAGACAGTCAACTAATACCTTCAGGGGGTCAGCAATGGCAGCCCCCATTTTTTCCTAATACAGGTTTCCTTTTAACTTACATTAGAGGGTGTAAGCATTCACATTCAGGTAACTCAAGCGTGCATAATTATGAATATGGAGGCCAGCAGGGTAACATGGCCTGTTATCTTTAGCACTGACTTAAAGTGGAACTTTTCCCATAACAATTTGATAAAAAATAATGTTCTTTAGCAAGGAACATATATTCCACATTAAGATTTATGCTACCAAAACTAGTGTGTGCTGTAAATTGCCTCCAGCATTGCTCCTGTTGCTTCTTGCTGAAGCCTGCCATTTTGCTGAAGCCCAAAGCCCCTAAACAGTAGTAAATCTCTACTGTCAGCAGATCGGCCTCTACAAATTTGGCACAACGCCTAAAAATAGAGATTAACTGAGCATGTGCAGAGCAGGGTGAGACAGTGTATTTCTAGTTTTAACCACTTTCACCCCTTTCCTGCCCATAGCATTTTTCAGCTTTTAGAGCTGTGATATTTTGAAAGACAATTACTCAGTCATGCTACACTATACCCAAATGAATTTATCATTTATTTATTTTTTTTAGACATAGCGATTTTTGGTGGTATTGATTTACCACTGTGCTTTTTATTTTTTGCCAAATAAAGAAAGACAGAAAATTTTGAGAAAAAAAATGTTTTAGTTTCTGTTATAAAACATTTAGCAAAAATGTAATTTCTCCTCTTCACTGATATGCGCTGATGAGGGCTGCACTGATAAATCGGGGCAATGGTTATCAGTGTAAATAATGTACTCACTGTGCCCCCACAGATCGGTTCTCCTTTCCTCACACATTGTCTCTGTGTGAGAAAAGGAGAGCTGATAACCAGCAAGTCTGTTTACATTGTGAAAGCTGATCACATGGTAAAGAGACACTGTGATTGTCCCTTTACCACGATCTGTGATCCGCTGTGCCTTGGACACAGCGGTCAGAGAGTGCACCCAATGTGCGCCCGTGGCAGGAAATCCTCCTAGAAGTGGAAAGCCGTCCTAGCACAGGTGGCAAGTGGTTAAAGTGGTTCTAAAGCCTGAACGTTATTTGCCTTAATACATTCTTTGCATAAAGGGTAAAAAAGGTTTAGGCATCTGAATCCCCCATCACGCCCCCCACCCTTTTTTATTATTAACCTGAGCCCTCATTCGATCCAGGGCTGTGCACGTCTGTAGCTCTTCTCTCCCCTCACTTCCGGGTCTCGCTGGCTTTGCTGGGGCACTCAGCACAGTCAATCAAAGCCAGTGACAAGGGAACGGGAAGTGGGGGTGAGTCCCACTGTCTGAGTCAATGGATGCAGCAGCAGGTTCGGGAGCAAGCGCCCACGATTGCCCCCATGGGAAATGGGGGCACTGGGCAGAGAGGAGGGGCCAGGAACGCCAGCAGGGGACCCAATTAGAGGAGGTTCAAGGCCACTCTTTGCAATTCCACTGCATTAAGATGGTAAGTATACAGATGTTTGTTATTTATTTATTTTTTTATTTACAATCGCTTTAAACAGTATAGGCACTTATTTTTAATGTTTTACATAGCTACAGTGGGGGAAAGTTTGCCCACTTACAAAGAAATGAAGGGTTTTATCATAGGTGTATTTTAAATTATAGAGACAGATAATCAACCAAAGATCCAGAAAAAACACATGATACAAATGCTATAAATTGAGATGCAATTCAGTGAGTAAAATAAGTATTTTATCTCCTACCAACCAACAATATTTTGGCTCCCACAGACTGGCTACAGTATGTGCTCATGTGGCACACAGATTAGTCCTGTCAATTTAAGAAAGTACTCCTAGTGAGAAATCATTCTGTATATAAAAGACCCCTGTCCACAGAATCTCTTTCTTCCATTCCAGCCTCAACATTATGGGCAAGACCAAAGAGCTGTCAAAGGACATCAGGGACAGGATTGTAAACCCGCACAAGGCTGGAATGGGCTACAAGACCATCAGCAAGAATCTTGGTGAGAAGGAGACAACTGTTGGATTATTCGGATGGAAGAAATGCAATATAACCATCAATCCCCCTTGGTCTGGAGCTCCATACGGGGTTTCGCATCATGGGTTTGGATGATCATGAGAAAAGTGAGGGTTCAGCCCAGAACTAAACGGGAGGAGCTTGTGAATGATATCAAGGCTGTCGGGATCACAGTCACCAAACAAACCGTTGGTAACACAATACGCTGCCATGGATTGAAATCCTGCAGCACCCGCAAAGTCCCTCTCCTCAAGAAGGCACAAGTACAGGCCCGTCTGAAGTTTGCCAATAAACATCTAAATAATTCAGAGGAGGATTGGGAGAAAATGCTGTGGTCAGAGGAGACCAAAATTGAGCTCTTTGGCATTATCTCAACTTGTCCTGTTTGAACCTTCTTCTCTCAGCCAGAACACTGAAGATGAGTCTTGGATGGGTCTTTCAGCATGACAATCACCAAAAACATACCACCAAGGCAACAAAGGAGTGGCCCAAGAAGAAGCACATTAAGGTCATGGAGTGGCCTTGCCAATCTCCAGACCTTAATCCTATAGAAAATTTATGGAGGGAGCTGAAACTTCGAGTTGCCAAGCGACAGCCAACAAACTTTAAAGCGTTTGTTAACCTAAAAAAAAAAAAATTGGATCCTGTTCCCTTAAAGCATGTTATACAGCACAGTGCTTGTGCTGTGTAATTTGGCCTCTTCTATCACCTGAGATACCTGGCTATAGCTCCCCCCCGTAAGCTGACCACGGGGTATAATGGCTGCTGTGCCCTGGCACAGTGGTCAGCTTACACGCCTCCGTCATCCGTAGCTCTCCTGTCCTCCTTTCCTCCCTCCCTGCCTGTCGGCTCCAGTGTCAGGGACTGCCCCCCCACCTGCTGCTGAAATAACGTTTCATAGTTTATACAATCCTCCATATCGCCTAAGGATGTGTCCCCTTGTTTATTATTAAAATAAGCCGTTCTTTACCTTATCTTAGATCGCCAATCAGAGCTCACATGAGCTACCGGCTCTCTCCTCCTCCCCTCCAGACTGACGTCAGCAGAGGAAATAGGTCAGACGGGGAGAGGAGAGAGATGGCGAGTCACGTGAGCCGCTCTGAGATAAGGTAAAGAATGGTAAAAAACATACACACACAGGGAAATATCCTTAGGAGACCAGGAGGATTGTATAAACTATGAAATGTGGGTTAACAACCACTTTAAAGATTTAGAGAAGACTGGACCAAAAATCCCTCCTGAGATGTGTGCAAACCTGGTAACGAACTACAAGAGCTATCTTACCTCTGTGTTTGCCAACAAGGGTTTCCCCACCAAGTACTAAGTCATGTTTTATTTGGGGATCAAATACTTTTACTTACTGAACTGCAACTCAATTTATAACATTTGGATCATGTGTTTTTTCTGGATTTTGGTTGATATTCTGTTTCTATCATTTAAAATACACCTAGGATAACATTATAGACCCTTAATTTCTTTGTAAGTGGGCAAACCTACAAAATCTGCAGGGGATAAAAATACTTTTACCCACTGTATACCTGGAAGCCTGAAGTGATCTAACAGGACTTAATTTTCTGGCTAATGTTCCACTTTAAATTGGAGGATGACAAGAGCCACCAGGCAGAAGGTACAATACTGCTAGCACTGGCATATAACCATCAGTAGCATTACATGCCGCCATAGATCTATTAATAAATCTGATTTACAATCCTTACCCATAGGTGCGAAGCACCTTTGACCACAGATAGGCCAGCTGTGTTTGTCAAAAATGTAATTTCATTGCAAGATGTATAGCTAGAAAGATCCCAGACATCAGGTCTCAGCGGTAAAAACTTGCATTTGAATCTATTTTTTTTTAGTAATCCCTTTATTTCAACGGAAAGTTGCCACTCCAGACTTCTAAGTGCCTCTACATTTAAATGTTGTACTCCTCAGTGTTAGATTATCTTAGCCACCCCTGGTATAATAATTTAGAGCATCCCAACACCTACAAGGGGTACACTGCTTTTTAAAATGATGCTGAGTAAGGCACACTTCATTGTCTAATGGGATTATCTATATGCCTGTAATGAACATAATGTGCTGCTTAATGATGCTAATTATTTGAGAACTGATAATGAGTAAGTAGCACATGTTGTGAGAATGGGGAGACACTTGATGTTGGGAAGGACACAAATTTAAGATTGTACACATGGTATACGACTGCAAAAAGAGCCCTTTACAAGTCTTCTCACAAAATAAAAAAAAAATGAATTTTAAACATTATGCTGCTGTTCCAAGAAAATAGATAAAAAAAACTGTGTTAGATGCCTTCTTTTTCCACCATCAGATCATCAGGTCTGATTTCTGCACAAAAAGGACTAAAAAAGAAAGCATTAACATTTGGCAAAGTTGTCTTTCCAATGATTAATATAGGCTGTAGGGGCATATAGAATGCAACTGCTCTCTGACACACTAAATTGACTGCTAGTTTATTGACACAAATGACTGTTACCCAAATTCTCTACTCATCTGCCAAGACCTACATCTAAAACAGACCTGTCTGAAAATCCAATCCCTTTGTGGACTAAGCACCACCTGATGCCCAAATATACCCCCACATTCTGCTTTTGCCCAATTCAAATCCCCACATTTCTGGGTATGTAGGAATATATCCCATTTCCCCTTTTTCCCATAATGCAGCGTTAGAGGGCTAAGCAACCAATCTTCTGGAAGTACAAGCCAAATGCTGCTTCAGAGATTTCCCTACATCTAAGCACATGTGAAAAAATACATACACAAGTTTGTATACCACTTCCAAAACTGGGAATCTTGAAATTCACATTGCAGGTCCTAAGGTGCTCATAACAGCCCATTCCTACATCTACGCTTAACTTCAGTGAAAGAACGTGCAGGAAAATGGTAAATTTATAAGCCCCAGTAAAGTCCTGAATGTGTTTCCTACAGTAAAAAAGTAGGCCTCTGTAACAACTATCCTCTTCGTAAAAGGTCTTAGCTTAGCAGGTCTTAATCAGAAGAAACAGCCCTGTTCCCATAATGCAGTAGGTACATTGCCTATTTTTCTCTATGTAGCTGTGCTGTCAATCTGCATGACGTATTGGAGGAGGTAGATAATGATACATATTTCTTAAGGTGTCAAGTCCTATATCTTCTCGCACTGAAGGTAAAGGTGAATACAATACTCTTATTTAGAATTGCATCCTATTTTTCTTCCTAAAACCAAGGTTGTTCATTCATTTAGAGAAGTGTTTTTCAACTCCAGTCCTCAAGGCACACCAACAGGTCATGTTTTCAGGATTTCCCTCAGATGAAACAGCTGTGGTAATTACTAAGGCAGTGAAACTGATCAAATCACCTGTGCAAACTCATGGAAATCCTGAAAACATGACCTGTTGGTGTGCCTTGAGGACTGGAGTTGAAAAACACTGATTTAGAGAACTACCATTCCTTATGAAAGTCTGTAAACACATACACTTGTTGAGGCAACACATATCCTGAATAAAGGTTATCTTTGAACATCAGAGCATACATAACAGCCATGAAATGATTTATGGCAAGACAGCTGGTTACGTCACTCGACAAAAATAAAAAAATTTCAAATTTTTCACTGGCTCACATTATTTGCTCTTTTACAGTTTCTGTAGTTACAGACTGGAACAGCAGGAACAGATGAACTATACACCCAAACAGCTTTTCTGTGAACGTATCAAATTAGAGAAATACAAGTGACAGACTTGTGTAAGTGTAATTTCAAGCGCCACCAGGGAGCTGGAGATGTTGTGGGTTAAAGAGTAAATACAGTGCTTAAGAACCTGTAGTTTGATCTTTTGTGTCGCCAGTAAGGTCGCTCACTCGAACTGTACCATGAGGCCACTTGGATTCTTTCCTGGGGAGAACGAGATGCCAGAGGCCACATTTCAGCTGCCCCCATGCTGCTAGAATCAATGATTTATATTACGGTCCGCTGAAAGACTGCCAACAATATGAGCATCGTGTACAGAAGTCAAACAACAAAACAGCGGGGAAAAGAAATCCAGTGCAGAACTCAACCGCTCTCTTGTACACAGCTAAGCTGCCTGCAACTCTCACACTGGAGGGGTAGAAGAAAAACAAATGATGGGGTAGACTTTATTCTTCAATGCATTCATTTTTATGATGTAAAGTAATATCTTTGGGCTTTAAATTGTTATTTTAATTTTATTTGCACTACGATAAAACACATTTAAAGAGGTTTTCAACAACCATCTACCATTCCCTACAACATTTTCATAGCTAGCCATAAACATACCATCAAAACAGACTCCTGTGCCAGAGTTAGACCTGCTTTGAAACCTCTGGTCCCGGCATGCCCTACAGTGTCTGCTTTTTCCCTTGCACATGCTGGGCTCAGAAGTAGAGAATACATGCAGCAGCTGGGTAGCTGAAAAGAAGCCACCACTTCACTGCTCCTTGGCAACTGAAGGGATTTGAACATTTGGGTGGGTCGAATACCTGTTACCCCTGCTGTACTCTGTGGTTCGTTCCACCAGCTCCTATGTCTTGTAGTGATATAAGCACTGACAGGAGGAACCATAATGAGCAGGTATTCTGAACCCCTGTAAGAGTGGAATACATAAACTGTACATATAAGAAAAAGAAAGGCAGTTGGCGCTTCCCTGTGTGTCCTCCTGCTAGACCACTAGGGGGACTTTGTGGCGACTATTATAATATATTATATAGTGTTATGTATTCGTGATAATTACAGGATGTTACCAACTGTAGGTTAGTAATAAGTGACTGTGCTTTCAAAAAAAAAAAAATATATATATATATATATATATATATATATATATAAATAAATAAATAAATATATATCACCTTGTGAATTCTATGTGCAAATTAGATGAAGAAATATATAGACAATATAAATATGTGTTATCTAAAAGTGACTACATAAATAACTAAAATCAGACAATATAACCTTACACCATATAGTTCATAAATAAACTTAAAACTTGCAGGCCTTTTGAAATCTCATAAGGATAAAAAATATGTGTAAAAAACGTGTATAGAAAATCATAAAAAATAATAAATATGTTGTAAGAAATTAATAGTCCACAGTGTCTTTTATATTCCGTAGAAAGAACATTAAATAAGATATTATTAATAAAGTATTTGATGCAAAAATCACAAAAGTCTTCGTGCATTCAATAAAGTGACTTGGTGCTGTGAGTTTGAATACACTCTATAAGTGACTTCAGAAAGCTGAGAGAAAACATTTATATCCGTGACTTTCCTCTGTGGTCCCCTATGTGTCCCCACTCACCAGATACAGGCACCCCTGCAGGGGTATGAGCCTGTGGGAACCTTATCCTGATGTCTCTGGGACCCTGTTCCTCCACTTTATTCCACTGGTCCTGGGAGCGTCCTGCGTTCACTCTCCTGGATGCTCTTCCATGATCTCCCACGTATTAGTCAATCCAGATATTCCTCCATTAGGTTACCGTGATCAGAAATGAAATGCACAATAGTGTGTATCCTCTTTAAACAGTTTTATTGTGCTTTTTATCAACAGTCTTTGCAATCCAAAAAGATATACCTCCGGAGAAAAGGCTTATACATAAGCAGCAGCTCGGCTGCAGTTTTGAAAAAGGGACGTCTCCCTTCCTCTTTGCGCCGGCTTGCGTTCCAGCCCTCGATAATCCTTTACCCGGAAGTGACGTAGTATTGCGGCGAACGTGCGTGCTGGCCCCACCTTACGCGTTTCGTCATGTGGACGTCATCGGAAGGATATATAATATATATATATATATATATTAATATATTATAATATATTATAATAGTCGCCACAAAGTCCCCCTAGTGGTCTAGCAGGAGGACACACAGGGAAGCGCCAACTGCCTTTCTTTTTCTTATACATTATCCCCTCCCCCGGGAGGTTCAGGTAGGGCAGCTCCCACATTAAACCATATCTGTACCATAGCGCGGAGTTTTTGTATATATAAACTGTACATACACACAGGTTGCAAAAAGGCTTTTCTACCACCCTTTCAAAAATCAAGGCTATTTTATGAAGTAAAGTTGGCTGCAGCTGGGATAAGTAGTATCATGAAGGAAAGTGCTTCAGCAAGTAAAGGAGAGGAATGCAGGGCAGTAATCTAGCAAGTAGATGCAGGAAAGGAGCCAAGAGGATGGGGGAAGGATGTAAGCCAACAGGAGCAGGCTTTCATGCCAAATGGTCTTTGGTGCTGTTGTATCCTACATCTCAATCTGTTACTTTGAAAGATAAGTGTACCACCTTATTTTGTTGTGCCCCCAAATGCTGCAGATTGCTAATTATGTACTTTATATGTTCCACAGCCCAGCCTCAGCCTCCAATGCTTAAAAGCAGTGCTCTGCATTTGGGAAACACCACAAAATATCACTCTAGCCCCGTAAGTAACATAGCATACTTTATGGTGCCATTTGCTCATTCTGGACATTAAGGGCTGATGGAAATTCTATACAAAAGCACATACAATAAATAAAAATTAGAAAGCCACTGGCCCCAGCAATCACACTTTGATAACCTCCTCATCTCACTCTGAGGACATTAATCCATGGTTCCCTTAGACCTCTTTATCCTTGTCTCTCCTTTTTTCTCTCTTTCTCTACCCTTCCTGGAATCTTCCTCTTGTATCAAACTCACCAGCTTTTCTCTATCTTTAACCTTGTATCTCTTAATTTTTGTGTAGACCCATTAGGCCTCTAAATTGTGGCCTGGTTATGACAATTACGCTTACAGTAATTCGTTTTTTATTCTATATTCTAACTAACAAAACTAACCTTAAAAGGGTCACTCCATTTAGATGGAGTGTAGTTTTGCTCATTCTGACATTGTGCAGTTATGATCTACTTATTTCTTTGGTTGTACAGTGGGGCAAAAAAGTATTTAATCAGCCACCAATTGTGCAAGTTCTCCCACTTAAAAAGATGAGAGAGGACTGTAATTTTTATCATAGGTACACTTTAACTATGAGAGACAGAATGAGAAAAAAAATCAAGAAAATCACATTGTCTGATTTTTAAAGAATTTATTTACAAATTATGGTGGAAAATAAGTATTTGGTCACCTACAAAAAAAGCAAGATTTCTGGCTCTCACAGACCTGTAACTTCTTCTTTAAGAGGCTCCTCTGTCCTCCACTCGTTATCTGTATTAATGGCACCTGTTTGAACTCGTTATCAGTATAAAAGACAACTGTCCACAACCTCAAACAGTCAGACTCCAAACTCCACTATGGCCAAGACCAAACAGCTGTCAAAGGGGACACCAGAAACAAAAAATTGTAGTCCTGCACCAGGCTGAGAAGACTGAGTCTGCAATAGGTAAGCAGCTTGGTGTGAAGAAATCAACTGTGGGAGCAATTATTAGAAAATGGAAGACATATAAGACCACTGATAATCTCCCTCGATCTGGGGCTCCATGCAAGATCTCACCCCGTGGGGTCAAAATGATCACAAGAACGGTGAGCAAAAATCCCAGAACCACACGGGGGGGGGGGGGGGC
>BLSH010421709.1:498758-510179 GCA_018402905.1 Glandirana rugosa
CTCCCAAGTCAACCCACATCAAGACAACAACAAGACAATGGGTGGGGAGTAAAAACCGTGACGAAAACCTGTAGGGTAAATCAGGATTCTCAGCGACACGGACAGCTGCTTGCTTTCTCTTTTGAATTAAAAAAACTGAATGGCATTTTAGGGAAAGAGACTCAAGGAGCTGTCCGTGTCGTGGGTGGGGAGACTACAACGTGACGAACAATACTTGACTCGATCGTCCTCGACCCACACCCCAATAGACGGTCACCCCTGACGGGGGACCCTTCCCGACACAGACAATGACAACTTCAGGAGTTTACTAGGCAGAACAGGCAGTTCTAACAGCAAAAAGAACAGTAACAGACACAGCCCTTCCCAGGGGGCAGTCCCCACTGGCAGATAACCCCACACCCAGCTCCTGCTAGCTCAGTTCATAACAAGCAGTGCAACATCAGAGGGGTGGGTGCTGTGCCTGTCGAGGAACTCAGAGAAAGGGATTTTACGGTAAGTCAAAAAAATTAAGTTTTCTCTTTCGTTCGTCGACAGGCACAGCGACTCTTAGGACTAAATGGGATGTCCAAAAGCAGTGCCAAAAATGAGGGGTGGGTAACAGAACAACAACAGAACTACACCCAACTGAACCCTCGGTGAGGAACCACGCGTGTCTCACACGGCCCCCTGCAAAACTTTGTGGCCAAAGCAGCATCCGAGGATGGTAAAACATCAACTTGTAAAACTTTGAGAAGGTGTGCACAGAGGTCCAAGTAGCCGCCTTGCACACTTGAGACACAGATGCTTGATGTTGAAAAGCCCAAGAAGTGCTAATCGCCCTGGAAGAGTGAACCGTGACTGGAAAGGGAGGCTCCAGACCCCGAACAGCATAGGCTCAGGACACCGTCTGTCTAATCCAACGTGAGATAGTGGCCGATGAGGCCGCCAAACCTTTGTGTGGGCCATCCACCACGACAAAAAGAGCGCTGACCTCCGGAAGGAGGCTGTGGACGCCAGATGCACCCGCAGGACCCAAACAACATCCAGGGAGTACAAAGCGACCTCCTTAGGGTGAGACGGGCGCGGGCAAAAAGCAAAGGAAGGACAATGTCCACATTGATGTGGAAAGAGAAGACCACCTTTGGCAAAAAAGAAGGTGACGGGCGCAAGACCGCCTTATCCTTATGTAGGACCAGATAAGGAGACCTACAAGACAGAGCCGCCAACTCAGACACCCGCCGGGCAGATATGATAGCCATCAGCAAAGCCACTTTCTGCAAAAGCAACTGCAGAGAGATTTCCCTGATATTCACAAAAGGAGGCTTCTGAAGCACCGAGAGGACCAAATCGAGGTCCCATGGTGCCAAAGGCGACTGTACCTGGGGGGGCCACATGCCGATCCACCTTCATGAAAATACAAATCAATGAATGCGTCACCAAAGGACGCTGAAAAAGGATCGCCCGAGCAGAAACCTGACCCTTGATAGTGCTCAACAGCAGTTTCTGGTTGAGGCCCTTCTGCAGGAAGGCCAGAACCCGAGATACCGAGAGGGAACGAGGGTTCCACCCCCCCGGCTTTGCACCAGGAGATGTAAGCCTTCCAGGTGCGGTGGTAAATCGTACGTGAAGTGGCCTTACAAGCTTTCAACATGGTAGGAATCACCAAGTCCGAGACCCCTCGTCCTTGCACTAAGCAGAGAAAACTGAGCTAGCAGGAGGTTATCTGCCAGTGGGGACTGCCCCGTGGGAGGGGCTATGTCTGTTACTGTTCTTTTTTGCTGTTAGAACTGCCTGTTCTGCCTAGTAAACGCCTGAAGAGGGCAGTATAACCCACTTAGTCCTAAGAGTCGCTGTGGCTGTCAATGAACGAAAGAGAAAACTCTTGATGGCATTTCAAATATTTGGCACTTGATTTATAGAATGTGTCACATAATTGTTCCAGTTGAAGGGTTTGAAGAGTAATGCCCCTTTCACACTGATGTGGTGCAGTTTGACCACAGCGTAGAGTTGCCACCTCATCCCTTTAAACCCAAACACATAGTAATTACACAGGTTCTGTGGCTGATTAAGGTGGTAATTAAACTCACTTGGTGCCTTATCTGCATTAAATTAGCCTTAGAACCTGTGTAATTCATATGTGTTCGGGGTTTAAAGGGATGAGGTGGCAACCCTACCACAGCGTAGGTGTAGTGCAGTGTACTCTCGGGTGCACTATACTCGGGGTGAGGTCAAACTGCACCACATCAGTCTGGAACGGGCCTAGGACAGGACTAGTGTGCCAAATGTTAATTCAAAAAAGCGCTAATATGGTGACTAGACAACCACTGTTAGTCTGCTAGCTCAGTGTTTCTCAACCTTTTTTCTGTCAAGGCACCCTTTAAAATGTTTGCACAAACTCAGAGACACTCACATAAGAAACCCAACATTAGAGATGCTTTATTCTTAAAAATTCAATGTATCTTTGCACACTGCTACTGACTAGTATTCCACCTTTTCTCTTCTGCCCCAGTTTCTCTCTCTCTAGTCAGCTAGTGTGACCCCAGTGTTGACAGAGAGGGGCAGGTAACGGGCAAACAAGGATGTTCTGAGGTGTGTGGCGTCCGTCTGATCAACCTATGCCATCGTCAGTTGTTGGGACACCAGAAGCTGGACAACACAATGCCCAAACTTGGGCAACCACTTCCGGACCGCCAATCGTATATATAAGGCGGTCCTTTGATGTGGAATACTGTTGTTATGGTAGCAGATAGCTACCATAACCCTGGTATTGTTTTTTTTTCAGCCTGCGGTCCTCCTTCAGATAAAAGTGGTCTCTGCGGTGGATTCCCCCCCCCGCCACTTTTCCATCATCTCCGTCACTTTCCGGCCTGCCGGTAGCGACAGAGACGATCGGGTCTGCTCCCCCTTGCACTGGATGCCGAGTGAGCGGAAGATGCCGCCCACTCAGCTCCATAGCATTGACTGGCGGAAGTGATGTCAAACGTCACTTCCCCCCAAAGCTATTAAAAGGGGACTTTTTTTTTTCCAAGTGTCTTTTTTTTTCCTTATCGCATTCAAGTGTAAATATGAGATCTGGGGTCTTTTTACTGCATATTTAAGAGGTCCTGGCATGCTTTTTTCATTTCTTGTAATTTCTTTTGTATTCTAGTAAAAGTAAAATAAATAAGGAAAAAAAAACAAGTTCAAAGCACCCCATCCCTCCAAGCTCGTGCGCAGAAGCGAATGCATACTAAAGTCCCCCCCGCATATGAAAACGGTGTTCAAACCACACATGTGAGGTATGGCTGCGATCGTTAGAGCGAGAACAAGAATTTTAGGACTAAACTTACTCTAACTCAAAACTTGTAACCTGTAGGAGTTTTTAACCACTTCACCCCCAGCACCGTAAATAGGTGGCGGCTACTTTGAGTGTCTGTACTGGGACATAGCCTGCAGCTGCAGGCTATATCCCGGTACCGTTTTTTTAGAGCGGACGGTCGGCTATCCGGGGATAGCGGCCGATCCGGCTCGGGAGCCGCTCGATCATTATCCCCGGCGGCGGGAGGGGACGTCCCCCCCCTCCTGCCCCCTTCCGCTGATCTTCTCTGGCCTCCAGTCCCACCGGAAGACTGGAGCTACGATTCGGCACGTCCGCCGGCTCAGAGGAGACCTGAAGGAAGCCGAAATCGGAGACCCCCCAGGAGGTACAAGATTCCTCTTTTTGCATCTTGATCGAAAGAAGATGTCACTGTTGACCTGTGTTTCCTTTGTGATTAGGTTGGTTAACTGGTTCTTCATGTAGCTATATGCAATATTTTCCATCATGCTTAAGGCGATTGTAGCTGTATTAGTGCAATTGTGCCAGAGAAAATTGAGTACTGTCCGTGATAGTTTTTTTTATTTATTCTTCTCAAAATTCTACAAACAATACCCCATAATAACAACGTGAAAGAAGTTTGTTTGAAATCTTTGCAACGGTATTAAAATAGAAAACAAAAAAAATCCCATGTACATAAGTATTCACAGCCTTTGCTCGATACTTTGTTGAAGCACCTTTGGCACCAAATTACAGCCTCAAGTCTTTTGGAGTATGATACTACAAGATTGGCACACCTATTTTTTGGGCAGTATCTCCCATGCTTTTGTGCAGGACCTCTCAAGTTTATTTTATTTTTTTCAAGTACTTATATAGCGCTGTAAATTTACGCAGCACTTTACATATATATTGTATCTTCACATCAGTCCCTACCCTCAGGAAGCTTACATTCTAAGGTCCCTAACTCACATTCATAAGTTCCATCAGGTTGGATGAGGAGCGTCAGTGCACAGCGATTTTCAGATCTCTCCAGAGATGTTTAAATCGGGTTCAAGTCTGAGCCACTCAAGGACATTCACAGAGTTGTCCTGTAGCCACTCCTTTGTTAACTTGGCTGTGTGCTTAGGGTCAATGTCCTGTTGGAAGATGAACCTTCTCTCCAGTCTAAGGTTCAGATCGCTCTGGCATTCATCTTTCCATCGATCCTGACTAGTCTCCCAGTTCCTGCAGCTGAAAAACATCCTCACAGCATGCTGCCACCACCATGCTTCACTGTAGAGATGGTATTGGCAAGGTCATGAGCAGTGCCTGGTTTCCTCCAGACAGGGCGCTTGCTATTCAGGCCAAAGAGTTCAATCTTTTTTCATCAGACTAGAAAATTGTGTTTTTCATGGTATGAGAGTCCTTCAGGTACCTTTTGGTAAACTCCAGACAGGCTGTCATGTGCCTTTAACTGAAGAGTGGCTTCCGTCTGGCCACTCTACCATACAGGCCTGATTGGTGGAGTGCTGCAGAGATGGTTTATCTTCTGGAAGATTTTCCTCTCTCCACAGAGAAACACTGGAGAAACACTGGAGCTCTTCCAGAGTGACCACTGGGTTCTTGGTCACCTCCCTGACTAAGGTCCTTCTTCCCTGATCAGCCCGCTCTAGAAAGAGTAGTGGTGGTTCCAAACTAATTCCATTTACGGATGACCCTTCCCCAGATCTGTGCCTCAATACAATCCCGTCTCTGAGGTCTACAGACAATTCCTTGGACTTGCTGACATGCACTGTTAACCGTGGGACCTTATATAGACAAGTGTTGTGCCTTTCCAAATCATGTCCAATCAACTGAATTTACCACAGGTGTACCAATCAAGTAGTACAAACATCTCAAGGATGATCGGTGGAAACAGGATGCACTTGAGCTCAGTTTTGAATGTCATGGCAAAGGCAGTGAATATTTATGCACATGATTTTTTTCGTTTTTTATTTTTAATAAATGTGCAAAGATTTCAAACAAACTTCTTTCTTTGTATTGTTTGTAGAATTTTGAGGAAAATAATTAATTTAATCCATTTTGTAATAAGGCTGTAACCTAACAAAATGTGGAAAAAGTGAAGCTTTCAGGAAAAACTGTATATTCATTTATGTGTGTTTTATCATTTTTATTTTATTATGACTGTGTATTCCCTATATATATATATATATATATATATATATCTTTTATTGCCGTACATTAGTTGATTAATTTATGACCATGTTCCCTGGGTGTCACCGATTATATTGAGCCATGATTAAGGCCTGATGGCCAAAACAGGTTGGCTTTTTGACTGTTGTTCACCTGCATTAATAAAACATGTAAAAATGTTTTAACCGACTTCCATGGCTCCAGCCTTTCTATTTTTTGCACAGATTGCACATGGTGCTGTGTTTTTGAGGCTGACCAGGCATTACACAGGAGGTAGTAGCTTGGATGCATCTGCTCCTGTCACCGATTATAGACTTATTCATTTACCGTATTTACCGGCCTATAACACACACCTTAATTTTATGAGGGAAGGTTCAGGAAAAAAAGCTTACATTTTAAATAAAGAACTTTGAAGCAAAATAAGGGTCAGTGCCCATCAATGCAGCCTTATCAGTGCCCATCAATGCAGCTTTATCAGTGCCCACATGCATCCTCACCATTACCAATCATTGGAGCCTGATCTGTGCCCACATGAATCCTCACCATTGCCCATCAACGCGACATCTATTCTAAGGCCACTTTAACACTGGGGCATGGGGGCGGTAGCGGTAAAGTGTCCCTAGTTTTAGTGGCTCTTTACCGCTGTTATAGCAGGGCGCTTTTAACCCCTCAGAAGAGGCTAAAAGCGCCAGTGCGTTGCGCTTGCGAAGTGGTGTTCAGCCACTTCAGAAGCGCTTGCCATTCATTTCAATGGCAGGGGCGGTGGAGTCCCACACCGACCCAAAGATGCTGCTTGCAGGACTTTTTTTCCCATCCCGCAACCGCACCGCCACAGTGTGAAAGCACTCGGGCTTTCACACTGGGGTGGATTGGGGGCATTTCTTAGGCGCTTTACAGGCCTTTTTAGTGCTAAAGTGCTTGAAAACCATCCAAGTGTGAAAGTGGCCTAAGAGCCGGGCCAGGAGGATTGAATCTGTGTCACTGTGAGCGCCGAGTACACAGGAGATCCCGGATCTGTGTAATGTGGCGGCGCTCACCCCCTCCTTCCCCTCCGAGGCAGCCAGGTATCGGAGTATAACTATATGGTATTTATTATTAATTGATTATATATTTTTTATTTCTTTATTTATTACTATTTGTGTAGTCTATGATAAACATGTGTTTTAATGCTATTGTGTATAAACTGTAGTATTGCTGGTCATGGTAGCCCTCCAGACCCCGACCAGCACCAGGTATGTATAAACAACAGCAAAGCAATACCTTCTTAGGCCTGTAGAACTGTGCGTAGCCTGTTGTCCTACACTGAGTGGTCCTTCCTGTGTCGTCACATCTGCACGTGTGTGCACTCCATGCTGGCCCTGGAGTCTTCCTGGTTCCTACCTGGTGTTCTGGCTTCCATCTGACCATCCACAGTGACAATAGTCCCTGGCAGGCCCTGCAGGAGAAGGCTGAGTGGTTGTGTCCCCCCTATCTGATGAGCGAGTACTTCTGTTTTATCCTGTGAATTTTTATGACGATTTGCAAATAAATTGCAATTTAATACTGCACTTAGAGATTTTACCTCCCTCTCTTCCTTTTTATCTACACAATCACAACCTGCAATGGGGACACAGATAGCTGAAGGCAGCATCAACCAGGTATATTTCACTCTACACGAAACAAATGCTATAGTGGCTTTGTGAGCATGCACACTCTGTTATATAGCATGTAATGAGAGTTTTTCATAGTTTGGGTTTAATGACAGTTTAAAGGTAGTTAGCATCATAAAACAGTAAAGAGCGATACACATTCATATAACATTAGTAAGAATTATTCTTAGAGCGTAGACATGCATTGTATTCAAGCGTACAATGTTAAACATATCAAATAAATAATAAGATTGTTTTGATTATTAAAAAAAAAAAAAAAAACACACACACACACACACACACACACACACACACTTTACCATTTCTAAACCGTCTACTATGTGCCTAAAAAACCTACCGTATAAGTGATGTGACATAATTGGTTATTTAAAATGCAATGTGCCAAAATCAGATGCAACAACTCACATTTCTGCACAACCACCAATCACAGTCTATCAGACCCAATCTCTTCTATCTGTTGCAAACCATATAGGTGACATCTTTGCACTTGCGTATCCAAGTGTGTACAGCTCCTGCGGGCAATATGAGGGGGGCCCACTGTCACTGCTGGATTAGCAGGTTTATGAAGTTGAGTCACAACTCTCCATAAAAAGCACAGCAACTCCCATCAGTACCAGCTTTTGAGTCACATCTGGGTAGTATACACACCATAGTAGCCAAGAAAAGACATCTAAAATGGAAAGATCAGCTAACATTTCATTCTCTGTACAATATGGGGTGTGGATACCATGTGGTACCTTCAGGGAGACCAATAAGATATATGGGTAGAAAATATTCTTCTGTGCACATTCCTGAATACCAGTGGCATAAAGGGATTTCAAACCCTCGCAGTTTTTCACATTAATGCATTCTATGCATTAATGTAGAAAACCTTTTCTGTTGCAGCTGAAAGAGCCCCTGTTTACTTACCTGAGCCCGATCGTTCCCGTGCCAGGGACGAACACCCCCTGCTCCAGCCGGTGTCTCAGGTCCTCATTGGATAGATCGGTAGCAGCGCAGTCATTGGCTCCCTCTGCTGTCAATCAAATCCAATGACGTGGGAGCCAGGGGGCAGGGCCGAGTGCTGCTGTCTGTGTCAATGGACGCAGCAGCAGGACACGGGAGCGCACCCGCACGAGTGTTCCCAGGGAAACGCTTCCCTGGCAGGTCACTTGATGCGGTGAGGAGCCAGGAGCACCGCTGGGGGGACCCCAGTAGAGGAGGATCGGGGCCACTCTGTGGAAAACCCTTGCACAGAGGAGGTAAGTAGGACAGGTTTGTTATTTAAAAAAAAAAAAAAAAAGTCCTTTACAATCACTTTAATGTTATTGACGGCAGGACTAAGCCATGCAAACTGTAAATTTCCTGACCAATGGGATTACTATATGAGTACTTTAAAGGATAACTAAATCTGTGAACAAAAAAGGCAATATGTTGCAGCTTGCAGTCATTAGATGTGGAGGCTGCATTCATTTTCTTTTTTCAAGCCAAGAACTTTTTCAGCAAATACAGAAGATACCTTTTATTCTTGCCATAAATTCAGTGACCCTATCACCTCATGTGTCCTGCACCGAAGAATATCTTCTTTTTTAAGCTATCTTCTGTAAAGCCCCTTTCACACTTGTGCGACATGATATTACTGCGATTTCGGATCAGTAGGACTTTGGTCCGACTTTGTTGCAACTTTGGCTCAAGGAAAATGTATTACAAAGTCGTAAAGAAATATTACAGAAATCACATCTATATTATTCAGGTGCGATTTGCATGCGACTTGAGGGTTTAACATTGAAGTTTATGGACCTCAAGTTGCATCAAAGTTGGGCCAAAATAATGCAGGGACTACTTTGAAGTTGGCACGACTTGAAATTTTACAGATATGAATGGTACTCACTGGAAATAATGAGGAATGACTTGTCATGCGACTTTGTAGTCCCAAGTCGCAGGACAAGTCGCGTAAGTGTGAAAGAGGCCTAAGCAACAATGTGCACATAATGAAGTTAAAAAGATACAGATATGTTTATAGTCCATATCAGAACAGTCCAGGGTGGTAACCATGGCTCCCTCCATAGATACAGTGAAGGAGTGACATGGCCATCCAGGGCTAAGTGTGTTATGTGCAAAATTATAGGGTGAAAATAAAGCAAAAAAAGCTTGAAAAATAAACAAACAAACATAGCCATCACACCAAGGACTAGTAAGCTTCAATATTTTATGTTTTGAATTTAGAAACACTGTAACTGTACCAGAGAATGGCAATTGGCATTAGGGCCCTTTCACATGTGCTGTCCGATCAGGTCAACCTGTCAGTTTTTCAGGCGGACTTGATGGACCTTGCAGTCTCCCCTATGGAGCTTCGGATCCGCTGACATCCGCCATTATCCAAACCGATCCTGCCCACAAAATACAAAGGGATGGTGGTCCTATTTTAAATCCGTCTGGCAGATCGTATCGGATGAAAATGGACAGGAGGTCTGTTTCCATCAGATTTCCCCACAGGAGGAGAGCAGGACTGTGTCCATGTCCACTCTGCACAGCGGAGCAGACAAGACTTGTCATCTGCCTGATCAGCAGGGATCAGCGGAGGGATACCGCTGAGCAAGCTAAATCCATTGCACGGAGGCGCCCGTGTGAAAGGGACCTTAGCTATGAAGTCAACCACTAGAAATAAAGTGAAAATTGTTTCAGAGGGGGCACAGTGGAGGGCTTGCTGGCTAACAAAGGCTAGATTTTTTTTAGTGTCTACTTATAGACATAATTTTTCCTTTAAAAAAGTAAAGCTGATCTCCATGTTTTAGTGAACTTTAAATACTTAATTTGGACCAAGGTTATATTATACAAAGCTCCTTGTGAATGGCTGAGCAGCACTTTTCGTGGGGCCACATATATGCGTATCTACCTATGTTCTGGGAGCGTGCTGCACAGCGCACTCCAAGAACAGAGACCAGGGTTTCACCGAGAGTCCGGGGTCCCGTAATAATGAACGGGACTCAAAACTCCAGATTCCAGGTCACCTGATCGATGTGGTAGCCTCTGATTAGCTACCACAGTGATCACTCACTGTGAAGCCCACCCATGTTTCGCTCTCCTTGCAGAGAGAAAAAAAAAAAAAGTGTGTGTAAAAATAAATAAATAAATAATAAAAAAATAAAGAAAAAGAGGCGCATGCGCGAAGCCCTACATGCCGGACGTGCCGCTGTAGAGCTCCGCACCTGAGGGGGAGACACGGCCGCTGACACAGGAGCCCTTTACAGCATTCCAGCTCCCGCCGACTCCGAACAACTCCGGGCACACTCAGGACCAACTAGAATGGTCCTGGTCCATTCTAAGCCGAAGCCCAAGGCCCGCTCCATACGCGAGGTCCTGGCGCGGGCCTCAGTCAAGATGGCGCCGGACACGCCGCGCCGCTCGGGCTCTCAGAGGTCCCCCCGGATGAAACCCCTACCCCATCCAGACGAGGGTGAGTCTGACTATGAGCTCTCTGCCACCCCTGCGAGCTCTCCCAGGGCTAGGTCTATTCAACCAGACATGCTGAGCCAGATAGAGACTATGCTACAGAAGGCCCTTAAGCAGACCTCAGACCAGATTACAGAGCGCCTCACTAAGGAGATTAGAGAGCTGGGTCACCGCACCGCTGAGTTAGAACAGAAAGTGGATGAACTAGAGGTCACGGTCCACAACCAAGCAGATGAGCTAGAGGCTATCAGAGAAGAAAATCTTTCCCTGCATACACAGTTGGAAGACTTTGAAAACAGGGCCCGTAGGTCCAATTTGCGCATTAGGGGGATCCCTGAAACAGTAGTGGATTTACAGTCGACTGTCACGGCCCTGTTCCAGGAGTTAGTCCCCTCTATACCCATGGAAAGATTAGAGATGGACAGAATCCACAGAGCCTTAACTCCTCGCAAGAAAGATGGCCCCCCACATGACATTATTCTTAAAATGCACTACTACCGCACCAAGGACCAGATCATGCAAACAGCCCGCCTCAAGGGGGCGCTGCGGTTCCAGGGCTATGAGTACCAGGTGTTTGCAGACCTGTCTCCCACTACAATCGCTAAACGCAGGGCCATGAAGCCACAACTTCAAACTCTAATAGATAATCACATCCCTTACACCTGGGGATTCCCTTTCTCTCTGAAATTTTCCTATGAAGGTCGCAAACATGTATGCAAATCTCAGGAAGATCTCCAGTCTCTTTTACAGGACCTTCAGCTCTCCGGACCACCGTCAACACCAAAAAGCCAACGCCAAAGACGCCGCTCAGCCTCCAGCTCACCCCAGAAAATCCATGCCTCCTCAGCAGAAGCAGATGACCGCAATCTTCACAAACGCTCCAGGCGCTCCTCT
>BLSH010421709.1:510189-520318 GCA_018402905.1 Glandirana rugosa
ATCACAAAGATTTAAGTTTTGTATTTTATAACTTCGAATGATCAGGAACCACACTACCGATGCAAACAAACAAATAAAAAGTTCGAAAAAAACGAAATAAAAGTGGGATATTAAAACGTGTGGCACGACTTGAAATTTTACAGATATGAATGGTACTCACTGGAAATAATGAGGAATGACTTGTCATGCGACTTTGTAGTCCCAAGTCGCAGGACAAGTCGCGTAAGTGTGAAAGAGGCCTAAGCAACAATGTGCACATAATGAAGTTAAAAAGATACAGATATGTTTATAGTCCATATCAGAACAGTCCAGGGTGGTAACCATGGCTCCCTCCATAGATACAGTGAAGGAGTGACATGGCCATCCAGGGCTAAGTGTGTTATGTGCAAAATTATAGGGTGAAAATAAAGCAAAAAAAGCTTGAAAAATAAACAAACAAACGTAGCCATCACACCAAGGACTAGTAAGCTTCAATATTTTATGTTTTGAATTTAGAAACACTAACTGTACCAGAGAATGGCAATTGGCATTAGGGCCCTTTCACATGTGCTGACCGATCAGGTCAACCTGTCAGTTTTTCAGGCGGACTTGATTGGACCTTGCAGTCTCCCCTATGAAGCTTCGGATCCGCTGACATCCGCCATTATCCAAACCGATCCTACCCACAAAATACAAACGGATGGTGGTCCTATTTTAAATCCGTCTGGCAGATCGTATCGGATGAAAATGGACAGGAGGTCTGTTTCCATCAGATTTCCCCACAGGAGGAGAGCAGGACTGTGTCCGTGTCCGCTTTGCACAGCGGAGCAGACAAGACTTGTCATCTGCCTGATCAGCAGGGATCAGCAGAGGGATACCGCTGAGCAAGCTAAATCCATTGCACGGAGGCGCCCGTGTGAAAGGGACCTTGGCTATGAAGTCAACCACTAGAAATAAAGTGAAAATTGTTTCAGAGGGGGCACAGTGGAGGGCTTTCTGGCTAACAAAGGCTGGATTTTTTTTTAGTGTCTACTTATAGACATAATTTTTACTTTAAAAAAGTAAAGCTGATCTCCATGTTTTAGTGAACTTTAAATACTTCATTTGGACGAAGGTGGTCCAAACCAACTACTTACTCCACTAACAGATGCAGCAGCTGTGTGCGTTGTGTAAATTTTATGAAGCCTCAACTACAAAGTATACAGAGCTATGTTCGGGCAGCAGGACAGGAACTTCCCCACAATCAGAGGAAGCTTTGTATATATTTATATTATACAAAGCTCCCTGTGAATGGCTGAGCAGCACTGTTGACTTTGTTTCAGGAGAGGGACAGGAAGTTCTCGCCCCACTGCCAGAACACAGAGCTGCATACTACTTGTAGCTGAGGCTACATTGGACCAGCTTGGCCCAAACAAACTCTCCAACCCCTTGACACCGACGTAACACATGTATGCGGCCCCACTGCACTGGGCTTTTTTTCGTGGGGCCACATATATGCGTATCTACCTTTGTTCTGGGAGCGTGCTGCACAGCGCACTCCAAGAACAGAGACCAGGGTTTCACTGAGAGTCCGGGGTCCCGTAATAATGAACGGGACTCAAAACTCCAGATTCCAGGTCACCTGATCGATGTGGTAGCCTCTGATTAGCTACCACAGTGGTCACTCACTGTGAAGCCCACCCATGTTTCGCTCTCCTTGCAGAGAGAAAAAAAAAAGTGTGTGTAAAAATAAATAAATAAATAATAAAAAAATAAAGAAAAAAATACCTAGATCAAGGTTTGATCTAGATCAGTGCCAGGGTTAGGGTAGAAGGGTTTTCACACTTGTGCGACTTGAAAGCGATTTTGAGGCGACTTGAAGCAATGCCTAAGTAACCCGAAGGTCTATGGACCTCAAGTTGCATCAAAGTTGGACCAAAGTAGTGCAGAGACTACTTTGAAGTCGCACAGATATGATGGGTACTCATTGGAAATCATGGGGTACGACTTGTCATGTGACTTTGCAGTCCCAAGTCGCAGGACAATTCGCACAAGTGTGAAAGGGGACATAGTGTTTGTGTCAAGAATGGTCAAAGGTCTAGGTCAAAGGTCAGTATATTTTGGGCAGCGGGCCTGTAGGTTTGCCACCATAGGAAGCGGCTTCAGCCTGGAGTGTGGAGGACCACAGAAAAGGAGGTTCAGGGCTGCTGTGAACAGAACAGGTAAGTAGAAATGTTTTTAGGGAAAAAAAGTTAAACTTTACAACCAATTTAAGAAAAAATAAGAAGAAACAAATTAAAGAAGGCTTTACTCACCAGGGAAATCTCTCCTTCAGCTTCCTCATACATTGCCGTGTAGGCTTCAATGTGCTGATGAAACGGGCAATCTCATCATACTGTGCCTTAGTTAACTTCATCTCTGTGATATAAACAAGCCATCAGTACATACTAAATTATTATTTACAATAAAACTAAAACTTAGTATTTTTGTATTTATCTGTAGTAAAACTGCCTTGTTTAGCATAAATATACTATATATATATATATATATACACACACATATACACACACACATACATATACACACACACACACACACACACTATATAATATAAAAGGGTAGCTGTGGCCGGATACCTGTAGGAGGAATCATAGAAGTGAGTACATCACATCCGCCCACAATAAGAATTAAGGTTGTGAAATAGAGGAATGTGAGCAAGTGGAACGACAGACCTTGAGCTTCCTGGCCTATCATTCAAAGATTGCAATGTCGGTGGATGAGATAGAGCAGGAGTCTGAGACACCCAGATCTGCCTGCTACAGCGAGTGGCAGCATTATTGGGGTCAGAATAGTTAAAAACGCATTTGGGAAAAAAAAAGGGGGAAAAAGGAAAATCTCTGTTCCCAGTCACGATTTTGCACAATGCGCACAAATCCACAATAAGTGCATAATAGAGGTGCACATCTTCACTGGTCTAGCGATCCAATTTGATTACGATTATCCTGTCAAAGATTCAATTTTGCGATGCATCATGATTACTGCCCATGGTTTTCATCAAAAACCCATTATGTGGCCATCAGTGCAGCCTATTATTGCCACCTCATCAGTGTTCATCAATGCAGCCTCATCAGTGTCCAATAATGCAGCTTACCAGTGCCCGGATCACACAGTGCGGGGATCTACCGCTGTGACGCGAAGCTTGCATGTGAATTGCCCGGCGGCCACTGTCAACAAAGTCCCGCCTCCTGGACCGGCTCCTATGATACGCATCACACGGATTCAATTTCTCAGCATTGAATAAGTGTGCTGTCCATTATAGGAGCCAGTCTAGGTGGCGGGACTTTGTTGACAGCGGATGCCGGGTGTTTCAGATCTAAGATCACGGTCACAGCAGGAGATCCCCGCTCTGTGTGATCACACATACACGCTTAGGGCTCTGTCACATGAGCGGATCGTTCGGGTCCGCCTGTCAGTTTTTCAGGCGGACCCGAACGGACACTCCATTGTCCTCTAAGGAGCGATGGATGTCAGCGGTGACATGTCCGCTGACATCCAATCCGCTTCGATCCGCCAAAAACAGGACAGATGAAAACCCTATTTTCCATCCGCCTGGCGGATCAGGTGAACACGGACAGACGATCCTTGTTCATCTGATCCTCCATAGAGGAGAATGGAGCTGTGACAGGTCAGTCTCTGCACAGACTGCATAGACTGTACTGTCATCCGCCGGCTCAGCGGGGATAAACGGATGGATCCCCGCTGAGCAGCGGATCCCGTCAAAACAGGCTCCGCTCGTGTGAAAGGGGCCTTAGACATGGAGGAGGAGGGAGGGAAGGACTCTGGCAGGGACAAACCGGGATGATGTCAAGGATGCAATCGCGATGCAGCTGTTCTCTGCTATAAATGCAGAATCATTTAAAGTCTGCATCTCAATGCGAATATACATGCAAATACACGCACAAAACAAACACCTCAAATTATGTCCAAAAAAGCAGAAGCTCAAACATCAATGTTGTGTGCAAGAGGCCTTAGGGTGTGTTTTTATATGTTGTTGTAACAATAAAGTTTGTATATCTTTTTACTTATATTACTTTGTGGCTGTGGTAAAGTCCCATGGGAGAATGAATCAAAGAGAGTTCAATTTGTACAAGAGATGTTACAGCACTGTGCTAAAATATTATATATATAAAATTATAAAAACGCAACACTTTGTGTGCCTTAGGCTGGCCACAATAAAAAGCCACTTTAAAATGTGCAGTTTTATCACACAGCACAATGCCACAGATGTCGCAAGTTTTGAGGGAGCAAGCAATTGGCACGCTGAATGCAGGAATGTCCACCAGAGCTGTTGCCCTTGAATTGAATGTTCATTTCTCTACCATAAGCAGTCTCCAAAGGCGTCTCAGAGAATTTGGCAGTACATGCAACCAGCCTCACAACCGCAGACCACATGTAACCACAGCAGCCCAGGACCTCCACATCCAGCATCTTTACCTCCAAGATTGTCTGAGACCAGCCACCCGGACAGCTGCTGCAACAATCGGTTTGCATAACCAAAGAATTTCTGCACAAACTGTCAGAAACCATCTCAGGGAAGCTCATCTGCATGCCCATCGTTCTCATCGGTGTCTTGACCTGACTGCAGTTTGTCGTCATAAAGACTTGAGTGGGCAAATACTCATGTTTGATGGCGTCTGGCACTTTGGAGAGGTGTTCTCTTCATGGATGAATCCTGTTTTTCACTGTACAGGGCAGATGGCAGACAGCCTGTATGGTGTCGTGTGGGTGAGCGGTTTGCTGATGTCAACGTTGTGGATCGAGTGGCACATGGAGGCAGTGGGGTTATGGTATGGGCAGACATATGCTATAGACAACAAACACAGGTGCATTTTATTGATGGCATTTTGAATGCACAGAGATACCGTGACGAGATCCTGAGGTCCATTGCTGTGCCATTCATCCATGACCATCACCTCATGTTGCAGCATGATAATGCACGGCCCCATGTTGCAGGGATCTGTACACAATTCCTGCAAGCTGAAAACATCCCATTTCTTGCATGGCCAGCATACTCACTGGACATGTCACCTATTGAGCATGTTTGGGATGTTCTGGATCAGAATATACGACAACGTGTTCCAGTTCCTGCCAATATCCAGCAACCTCGCACAGCCATTGAAGATGAATGGACCAACATTTCACAGGCCACAATCAACAACCTGATCAACTCTATGCGAAGGAGATGTGCTGCACTGCGTGAGGCAAATGGTGGTCACACCAGATACTGACTGGTTTTCGGACGCCCCCCCAAATACAGTAAAACTGCCCATTTTAGGGCGCTTTCACACACACGGAGCCCGTTTGACCATCCGTTGATCCCCGCTGAGCCGGCAGATGACAGGACAGTCTCTGCAGAGACTGTCCTGTCAGAGCTCCATTCTCCTCTATGGAAAATCGGACGAACACGGACCGTCTGTCCGTGTTCATCCGATCCGATCCACCAGGTGGATGGAAAATAGGGTTTCCATCCGTCTGTTTCTGGCGGATTGAAGCGGATCAGGTGTCAGCGGACATGTCACCGCTGACATCCGCCGCTCCATAGAAGTGCATGGAGCGTCCGTTTGGGTCCGCCTGAAAAACTGACAGGTGGACCCAAACGGTCCGTATGTGTGAAAGAGCCCTTAGAGTGTCCATTTATTGTGGCCAGCCTAAGGCCCACCTGTACAATAATAATGCTGTCTAATCAGCATCCTGACATGCCACACCTGTGAGGTGGGTGGATTATCTCGGCAAAGGAGAAGTGCTCACCAACACAGATTTAGACAGATTTGTGAACAATATTTGAGAGAAATAGGCCTTTTATGTACATAGAAAAAGGCGTAGATCTTTAAGTTCAGCTCATGATAAATGGGGCAAACACAAAAGTGTAATAAAGTGGCGGGTGAGTGAGTGTGTGTGTAAGTAAAATATATATATAGTATTTTAGCACAGTTCTGTAACATCCCTTGTACACATTGAACTCTCTTTGAATCATTCTCCCATGGGACTTTACCACAGCCACAAAGTAATACAAGTAAAAAGATATACAAAGTTTATTGTTACAATATATAAAAAAAACACACCCTTTTTGCGTGTATAATTTTGCTCAGTGTATATACACATTGCTAGTACCGGGTTGGACCCCCTTTTGCCTTCAGAACTGCCTTGATTTTTCGTGGCATAGATTCAACAAGGTGTTGGAAACATTCCTCAGATATTTTGGTCCTTATTGACATGATAGCATCACATAGTTGCTGCAGATTTGTCAGCTGCACATCCATAATGAATCTCCCACCACATCCCAAGGTGCTCTATTGGATGAGATCTGGTGACCTTGGAGACCATTGGAGTGCAGTGGCCTCATTGTCCAGTGGTGAGATGATTTGAGCTTTGTGACATGGTGCATTATCCTGCTGGAAGGAGCCATCAGAAGATGGGTGCACTGTAGTCATAAAGGGATGTTGCAGCTGAAATTGAGAATCATCAGACCAGACAATGTTTTTCCAATCTTCTATTGTCAATTTTTCGAGAGGAGTGGCACCCGGTGTGATCTTCTGCTGCTGTAGCCCATCTGCTGCAAGGTTCGATGTGTTCTGCATTCAGAGATAGTATTCTGCACATTTTGCTTGTAACAAGTGGTTATTTGAGGTACTGTTGCTTTTCTATAATCTCAAACCAGTTTGCCCATTTTCCTCTGACATCAAGGCATTTTCCCTCCACAAAACTGCCGCTTACTGGAAATTTTATCTTTTTCCCACCATTGTCTGTAAACCGTAGAGATGGTTGTGTGTAAAAATCCCAGTAGATTAGCAGTTTTTGAAATAATCAGACCAGCCCGTCTGGCACCAACAAACATGCCACCTAAAGTCACTTAAATCCTCTTTCTTCCCCATTCTGATGCTCGGTTTGAACATCAGCAAGTCGTCTTCACCACGGCCAGATGCCTAAATGCATTGAGTTGCGGCCATGTGATTGGCTGATTAGCAATAGCAATTGAACAGGTGTACCTAATAAAGTGGCTGGTGTATATGTAAAATTTTCAGGAGGCGACATTATTATTTCTGAACAGGAGGATAACTGTGTAAAAAATGTTTGCAAAGTAAGAACCTTTGCAAAAATGGTAGAAGAGTTCTTCTTTAACCACGTCCGGACCGCCCGCCGTCATTTGACGGCGGCAGTTTGAAGTGGAATACCATTGTTATGGTAGCAGATAGCTACCATAACCCCGGAATCTTTTTTTTTCTGCATCACTTTTATCATCGGCGGGAGAAGTGCCCCCCTCCTCCGCTGCTTTCCGGTCATCTCCGCCGCTTATCGGAGGAGATGATCGCGTCCCCCCCCCCCCCCAGTGTCCGTGAGCCGAGTGAGCGGCTGAAGCTGCTTACTCGGCTCCATAAAATGGGACATTTTTTTTTTTTTGAGATGTCATTGTTTTCAATTTTTTTTTTTTTTTCAAGTGTAAATATGAGATGTGAGGTCTTTTTGACCCCAGATCTCATAGTTAGGAGGGTCAGATCAATTATAGCACTAGACCTCCTCTGTAACTCAAAAATGCTAACCTGTAGAATTTTTTAAACGTCGCCAATGGAGATTTTTATGTTGCAAAGTTTGTCGCCATTCTGCGAACAGACGCAATTTTGAAGCATGGCATGTTGGGTATCATTTTACTCGGCGTAACATTATCTTTCACAATATGGGAAACAAATTGGCCTAACTTTACTGTTGTCTTATTTTTTAACTCAAAAACTCAACTTTTTAAAAAAAAAAAAAAAAATCATGCTTGTAAGACCGCTGCGCAAATACGGTGTGACAAAGTTTTGCAATGGCCACCATTTTATTCTCTAGGGTGTTAGAAAAAAAAAAATAAAAATTATATATATATATATATATATATAAAATGTTTGGGGGTTCTTAGTAATTTTATAGCAAAAAAACCTGATTTTAACTCGTAACCACCGAACTCCAAAAAGAAGCTCGGTCTTAAAGTGGTTAATTGCATGTCAGGCACTGAGACCCTTACATCATGAACTGCCTATTTGTTTATGCAGTTGGAGCCACCAGGTGCATGTCCTCTGACAGGCGTGCAGATGAGTGGCCCCAAATACAGAGCCTTATTTGCGCCTGCACGCTTGTCAAATTATGATAAGCAGCTGTGTCCATACAGCCACTGCATCCCCATGGGCTTACATGAGCTGCCTGCACGCAGCACATGGTGACTCCAACCCCATAAACAAACAGCCAGTTCACAGAGTAAGGTCCTAAGAGCCCATGTGAATGTGGCCTTAGCGCAGTGGTTCTCAGCTCCTGTCCTCAGGACCCACCAACAGGCCAGGTTTGCAGGATAACTGAAATACATCACAGGTGATATCATTTGCTGCTCAGTGATTGCAGTATTCTAGTCTGCATCTCCCCAAGGTAATACTTAAAATCTGGCCTGTTGGTGGGTCCTGAGGACCGGAGTTGAGAACCACTGCCTTAGAGTGAAATCTGTCTTATCAGTGGTAAAATCTGTCTCAGACCATGTAAAACTGCTGCAATTGGCTGTCCAGGATTACAGGCGCAGGAGTCACATATGAACTTGCGAGGGGAGCTTACTAAAACGGGAGCAGACAGAATCTGGAGCAGCTGCGCATAGTGACCAATCAGCTTCCATCTTCATCTTGTCCAGTTAAAGCAGTATTAAACCCAAACATTTATTAACCGCTTGCCGACCGCTGATCGGCATTTGACGGCGACAGAGTGGCTCTTGTAGGCAAAACGCCATCATATGATGGCGGCTGCCAGATCGCGCACAGTGAGCGCGCGCCGCCAGAGGCGCGCGCGCACGCTCACTGTGTCCGGGGAGGGCCAGGGAGCGGGTGCGGCGGATTCGATTTCCGACGGCTACCCGCGATGCCTCCCCGGAGTGAAAGAACGGAGGTCCGGAAGTAAACACGGACCTCCGTTCTGTGAGGTGGGAAGGGCTGTGATCACAGCCTTCCTTTACATGGAAGCTGTGATCACTTCCCTTCCCCTGTTAGGGCAGTCCGCATACCATTAGAACACGCCCAGGGAACACAGTTAACCCTTAGAGCGCCCCCTGCAGGTTAACCTCTTCACTGCCAATGGCATTTACACAGTAATCGGTGCATTTTTATAGCACTGATCGCTGTATAAATGCCAATGGTCCCAAAAAAAGTGTCAAAATGGTCCGACATGTCCGCCCTAATATCGCAGTACCGCTAAAAATCGCAGATCGCCGCCATTACTAGTAAAAAATAAAAAAAAAAAAAAAAACCCCAGAAATGAATTATCATCCGTAAACGCAACCACGTTTGCGCAAACCAATCAATAAACGCCGATTGCGATTTTTTTTATCACAAATATGAGGAAGAATATAAATCGGCCAAAACCGATGAAAAAAAATTTTTAGATTTTTTTTTGGATTTGTATTTTTGCAAAAAGTAAGAAATTTGGGTTTTTTTTGCAAAATTGTCGCTCTTCTTTTGTTTATAGCGGCGATCAGAAATGACGCAGCGATGATCAAATACCACCAAAAGAAAGCTCTTTTTGTGGAAAAAAAGGACGCAAATTTCGTTTGGGTACAACGTCGCACGACCGCGCAATTGTCAGTTAAAGCGACGCAGCGCCGAATCGCAAAAAGTGCTCCGGTCCTAAAGTGTGAAATCCTTCCGGGGCTGAAGCGGTTAAGGGGGCGTGGCATGGGGGTGTGTCCTATGCCTACTTACCTTTGTTAATAGGTGTCCCTCGTTCCCATCTCAGAAAGTTAGGAGGTATGCAAGTTTCTCCAATGCTTCAGGATAATGCCTGGATTTTGGCTATTGACCCAACATGTCGCTTCCGGTAGCGCGTCACAAGTCACTTCCGCCCAATGCTCTTAAAGGGCCCATTTTTATTTATTTTTTTTGCACTGTCATTTTTTTCAAATTATTATTATTATTTTTTTTTTGCACTTTACTGTAAATATGATATTTGGTGTCTTTTTGACCCCCAGATCTCATATTTAAGGGGTCCTGGCATGCTTTTTTTCTATTACAAGGAATGTTTACATTTCTTGTAATAGGAATAAAAGTGATCAAAAATTTTTTTTTTTTAAAAAAGAACAGTGTAGAAATAAAAAGTCAAATAATAA
>BLSH010421709.1:520328-554251 GCA_018402905.1 Glandirana rugosa
AGGGGACAGTCACCATTTAACAAACAGAGTATGTTATGGACATTGACTATGCAGACCTTCTACTGAACAAAAGAACTTCTTGTTGTCTGAGTAACCGGTCTAGTCGACTACTTTTATCAAAAAAGAAAAAATTCGAAGGAAAAAAGATTACGTCGGTAGTAAAGATTCTTAACCATTCGACGTTAAATTGGTGAAGTCGGGGCCTTCCTAAAGGGGGAAATCCTGGCCGCGGGAAAAACGCTAAGCCGTGACGCAGCGAAATTGACTTTTAACGCGCCAGTACGCTGCAAAATGACGCAGCGATGATCAAATACCACCAAAAGAAAGCTCTATTTGTGGTAAAAAAAGGACGCAAATTTTGTTTGGGTACAACGTCGCATGACCGCGCAATTTTCAGTTAAAGCGACGCAGTGCCGAATCGCAAAAAGGGCGCCGGTCCTAAAGGGGGAAATCCTTCCGGGGCTGAAGTGGTTAAATTGCAGCTTACCAATTCTTAGAAATGATGGCTGCATTAGAAAAAAGGAAGCTTAAAAAAGAAAAAACTATTTTCATCAGCTGATCTGGCCAATGAGTCTGTTGTTCTTCAAGAAAACAAGTCATCTTCCAGACGTATCAGTTACAGGTATTGTATGAGACAAACAATTTACCACTGACAGGGGAACTTAGAATGATCAGCTTTTATTTATTTATAGAAAACATTTATTCCAAAAAAAAAAAATTGATTTTTTGTATAACTTACCGTAAAATCCTTTTCTCGGAGTTCACTGACAGACGCAGCCTTCTTATGACACATGGGGTTATGCTCATCCTACTAGGAGTAGACTAGGCAAAAACAACAAAAGTGTAGGTTGGCCCCTCCCAGGGGGCCGTCCTCACCTCAGCATATAATCCCCCCGCCCTGTACAGCACATCAGTTCGTAACAAGCTGTACAAAACCAACGCAGAGGGGTGGGTGCTGTGTCTGTCAGTGAACTCAGAGAAAAGGATTTTACGGTAAGTTATACAAAAAATCCATTTTTCTCTTCCGTTCACTGACAGACGCAGCCTTCTTATGACACATGGGGACGTCCCAAAGCTGTGCCAATCAAGAGGGGTGGGTAAACCATAACAACTGTACCCAACAGACAGACGCCCTCTCAGGCGGCGCTAACCGCGCCTATATTGCCGCTTGTAATACCTTGCGGCCAAAAGCAGCATCCGAGGCTGCTAGAAACTTTGTAAAACTTGTAAACGTGTGCACCGAGGCCCAAGTAGCTGCCTTGCACACCTGGGACACCGAAGCCTGGTGTCTAAACACCCAGGACATACTAACTGCCCTGGTGGAATGAGCCGTGACTGGAAACGGGGGAACCTTACCCCGAATCTCATATGCATGAGTCACGGTCCTCCGTATCCAACGTGATACGGTAGCCGACGAGGCCGCCAAACCTTTGCGCGACCCTTCTGTCAGCAAAAATAAAGAATCAGACTTCCTAAAAGAAGCTGTAGAACTTAACTATACCCGCAAAGCCCTCACCACATCCAAAGAATGCAGCTCGACCTCTTTAGGATGTGACGGGTGCGGACATAATGAGGGAAGAACAATATCCTCATTTAAATGAAAAGAAGAAACCACCTTCGGAAGAAATGAAGGTGAAGGTCGCAGAACTGCCTTGTCCCTATGGAGGACCAAGTAGGGTGACCTGCAGGACAAAGCTGCCAGCTCCGACACCCGCCTGGCGGATGCGATAGCCACCAGAAAAGCCACCTTCTGCGACAATAAGCGTAAGGGAATGTCCCTGATCTTTTCATATGGCGATTTCTGTAACACAGAAAGCACCAAATTCAAATCCCACGGTGCCAAGGGCGGCCGTATCCGAGGGGCAACATGACGTACTCCCTGTACAAATGTATCAATGAGTAAGACGCCAATGGTCGTTGAAAAAGAGCCACCAGGGCCGAAATCTGCCCCTTAAGCGTACTTAACGCCATGTTCTTGTCCAGTCCTTGCTGCAAAAATGACAGATACTCTATAAGAGCGGGGATTCCATCCTCCCGCCTCGCACCAGGTAATATAGGCCTTCCAGGTCCTATGATAGATCTTACATGAGGTGCTCTTACGTGCTTTTACCATAGTAGGGATTACGGAGTCTGAAACACCCCTATCCCTCAATACCTGGGCCTCAATAGCCAAGCCGTCAAAGCCAGCGAGGGTAAAGCAGGGTGCAAGATGGGCCCCTGAGACAGTAAGTCTTCGCGAAGTGGAAGACGCCATGGAACATCTGCCACCATCCATACTCTATCGGCGTACCACGGACGCCGCGGCCAATCCGGAGCCACCAGGATCGTTGTGATTCCATCTGCTTCTATCCTGCGCAAAACGCGCGGTAGAATCTTCAGAGGAGGAAAGATGTACAGTAGCCGATACCGACCCCAGGGCGTTACCAGTGCGTCCGAGGCGACCGCCAACGGATCCCTTGCTCTGCACACAACAGCCTGTACCTTGTGATTGTACCTGGAGGCCATCAGGTCCACCTCCGGGGTGCCCCATTTGGAGCAAATCTGGTGGAACACCTCTGGATGTAGGGACCACTCCCCCTGATCCAGAGTCTGGCGGCTGAGAAAATCCGCCTGCCAATTGTCCACGCCCGGGATGTAGATTGCAGAGAGAGCTGGCACGCGAAGCTCTGCCCACCGAAGGATCAGAGCCACCTCCGCGGCTGCTGCTGCGCTTCTTGTTCCGCCCTGGTGGTTCACATACGCCACCGCTGTGGCATTGTCCGACTGGACCCGAACAGGGCGGCCTCGCAGCCTTTCTGTCCAATGAGACAGGGAAAGCCTGATCGCTCTCAGTTCCAGTACATTTATCTGAAGATGAGCTTCTCATACTGACCAATGACCCTGGACGGAGGATTGTCCCAGGACTCCTCCCCACCCTGACAGGCTGGCATCCGTTGTCACCATCGACCAATTGAGGGGAGGAAAACCCTTCCCCAACCTTAAGGCCGGAGCCCGAATCCACCAAATCAGAGACCCTCGAGACTGCTGATCCAACCTGATCCGTCTGTCTAGGGATAGGGGAGACTTGTCCCACTGAGACAGAATTGACTTCTGTAGGAGCCGGGTATGACTCTGGGCATAAGGCACCGCTTCGAACGTCGACACCATGAGACCCAACACTCGCATACAGAACCGTAAGGAGAACCACTGGCGTGACAACAGGGTTCACACTGCTGCCTGAAGAGTCAGTAACTTGCCTGGTGTTAGAAACACCCTTGCTTGTACCGTGTCCAGAATCAGACCCAGGTACTCCAGCCTGCAAGTCGGAGTCAATGATGACTTTTGTAGGTTGATCAGCCAACCGAATTTCTCTAACGTGGCTACCGTGATTGTCACGTTCTCCTCCAGAGCTATAGCCGACTCTGCCCTCAGCAGTAAATCGTCGAGGTACGCTACCACCGCGATACCTCTTTGTCTCAGTAACGCCATCATCGGGGCCACCACCTTGGTGAACACCCGGGGAGACAAGGCCAACCCGAAGGGAAGTGCCACAAACTGGAAATGCAGATCCCCCACTGCGAAACGCAGAAAACGCTGACTGAGACAAATCGGAACGTGGAGATATGCGTCCCTGATATCCAAGGACGCCAGAAATTCTCCTTGGCGTAGGGCGACCACGACCGAGCGGATGGATTCCATCCTGAACCTCTTCGTCTCCACGAAGCGATTCAATGCTCTTAGATCCAGAACTGGTCTGACCCCGCCCTTTTTGGGTACCACAAAAAGGTTTGAATAAAATCCGTGAAATCTCTCCATCCTGGGTAGCGGTATGATCACCCCCTGTTTGGCGAGAGCTCGGACAGCGCCTAGAAGCGCCTGGTGGCGTTCCTGCGTGGGCCTCAGGTTTGAGGGGAAGAATCTTTCTGGGGGCAGAGAGCTGAATTCTATCCTGTACCCAGAAGACACCACCTCCAGGACCCACCGATCGGTGATGCGGGCAGCCCATCTGTCTGCGAACCCCAGTAACCGGCCCCCCACCCGTGAAGTGGGTGGGGGCAACCCATCATGCGGAGGCGGATTTATCCTTCGCTTTTTCGGACTTATGCTGCCAGGGCTTTTTACTGTGCCCTGCGAAACCCTTTCCGGTCTTACCGCTTTTACCTGCTGAGTCGGATGCCAGAAAAAACTTCTTCTGACCAGACGCGACAGGCCCCTGTCTGCGCCACTCACGCCGTTTAGGCTCCGGGAGAAAAGTACTTTTACCTCCCGTGAAATCCTTAATGATTTCCTCCAATCGTGGGCCAAACAGACGCTCTCCCTGAAAGGGGAGGTCCGCCAGTGCTTTCTTTGAAGCCTGATCGCCCGACCAAGATCGGAGCCATAGCACCCGTCTGATAACAATTGAAAAAAAGCAGACATTTTTGACAATATAGGGAGGAGGTCCAAAGCAGCATGACATATGTAGCGGAGTCCTTCCTCCAAATGTTGTGCCCGCTGCATCTCCGCCTGTGCACAATCACAAGATAAATTAGTGCATAGAGCGGTAGCATGCTCTCGCAGCGACTGTGCCGCCATTGCAGTTGCTAGCGCCGGCCGCATGGCTGACCCAGCCAACAAGAACAGTTCTTTTGACACTGTCTCTGTGCGGTGATCGGCCGCCTCCTTAAAGGAGGGCGATCCCTCCAAGGGAATGGTGGTTGCTTTCCTCACCCGAGCCACCCCAGGGTCCACCACAGGGGAGGCCCGTCTCTTAGTAAGGCTCTCTTCAAAAGGGGTAGCGCAACGCAAAGCTTTTAGGCAAAACAAAAGGAACTTGGTGACCTCCGCCACTCTTTAAACACCACCTGCTCAAACACTTGGTCATAAGGGTAAGCCCTAGGGGCCCTAGGCGGTCTAAGTGGGCTCATGCGACTCCCCAGCTGGATCAAGACGCATGGAATTGCGGATCTGTGATCAGTGCCTCCACTATCGCCTTATCACGCGAAGACAGTTTCTTGACTCTCCTCACCCTCTGAGGGTGGTTCGCCCTCTGAAAGATCCCTAGGTGTGATCATAGAGGCATTTTCCAGATCCGAATCCTCCCCTGAGGAAAGAGGGGAGGGTGGGCGTTTCTGAGGACCCCACAGAACGGGTACCACCGCCCGGGGAAGAACTCCCCAAACACCGCCCTCAACTGCTCCAGAGACACCAGTGTTCCTGGGGTGGATTGTAGATCCGCAGGTACTCCTGCCATAGTATTGCCGGCCTCTGACCTTACAGGCTTCTGGCACCCCCACTGTGTAACCACCACCTCTATTCCACCAATCAACCAGGGAGACCCAGGAGGATTGCCCACACCGCTACCAGCACCCAGGAAGGACCAGCTATACTTGCTGTTTAGAAGCCTTAGCACTCCAACCGGAAGGGCAATGCCCACGAACTACTGCACGCCAGGAGCCTGCTGCTGTGTGTCAGCCACGCTGTACAAGGGAAAAACCGGAAGCCCACTTCCGTTTTTAAAACACTTCCTGTACCTGGGCTGCACTTCCTTGAGCCACCACTGGAGGCCGCCAGACCGCAGGCTGAGAACCGCATGGTTTCCTAAACAATGGACGCTGCCATTACACCCGCGCGGTCGGCCACGAACGAGCGGTGCTCCATCCTTCAATGGCGGTGGCCCGCCGAGCACAGCGCTCCGGTCGGTCGGTGCAGAGTCGAACGGTCAGTGCAACAGTGCCGTACTGCGGAATAGGGGAGTGGGATGGGGGGGGGGAACGGAGGATTAACCTCCCAAGGGTATTACCCAAAATGTCCCTCTACTGAGCCCCCACCGGCCGGCTAACCACCAGAGCTGCCCAGACGCCCACTCTCCACACCCTAAGGCGGCAGAGGGGTCCACTCACCAATCCTTGACGGGCGCAGCGGTAGCCACCGGAGCAGACCTACCATCCCCTAGGGGAGGCATGCTGCTGGCCAGGCCCTTGGACAGGCATACCTAGTCACTGGGCTCTAGTGGGTTTTAGCCACTGGCCGCCCGCACGGAACGGGCTCTATGCGGTGGGCACCCCGAAGGGCGTTTGCATAGTGTTGGCTGGACTGGGGAAAGTTTTGGATTCGAGATATCCTCTATACCACCAGCCAGCTTCTTGATAGCAGTCTTCATCAGATGAATCTTCAGGAGACCGCAGATCCCAAAAGGAAACCAGGTCTACTCCTTGCACTAGGCAAATAAAAACTGATGTGCTGTACAGGGCGGGGGGGGGATTATATGCTGAGGTGAGGACGGCCCCCTGGGAGGGGCCAACCTACACTTTTGTTGTTTTTGCCTAGTCTACTCCTAGTAGGATGAGCATAACCCCATGTGTCATAAGAAGGCTGCGTCTGTCAGTGAACGGAAGAGAAAAAAACAGTTTTCTGTAACTGATTATAAAGTATTAGCTGAAGTTCAGCTTCAATTTGTTAGTATACTTAAATCTGTTAGCACCTCTAACACTCCCCTCTCCCCAGACTGACAGTCCAAAGCCGTCCCCTGTGCTCCTCCATCCAGAGTGGGGCATTCTTATACAGGAGGTGTGTTACTGGCCGGATCAGCAGGTGAAAACAGGGCGAGGAAAGCCTAAAGAAAACAAATGCAGCCGCCACATCTAATGATTGGTAAGCTACAATATACTATATTTTTGGTTTTGGGTTTAACCACTTGCCGACCGCACTCTGACGGCGACAGAGTGGCTCGTTATCGCAAACCGCCATCACGCGACGGCGGCTGCGATAACTAGTGCTGTGAGTGCGCGCGCTCACTGTGTGGGGGGGGGGGTAGGGCGGACTCGATCGCGGCCGGCTACCCGCGACGGCCCCCCCACAGTGAAAGAACGGAGGTCCGTGTATGTAAACACGGATCTCCGTTCTGTTAGAGGGGGAAGGGCGATGATTACAGGCTTCCTGTATATGGAAGCCATGATCATCCCCTTTCCCCAGCCAGGGCAGCCCAAACACAGTTAGAACACACCCAGGGAACACAGATAACCCTTAGAGCACTTACACAGTAATCAGTGCATTTTTATAGCACAGATCGCTGTATAAATGCCAATGGTCCTAAAAAAGTGTCAAAATGTCCGACATGTCCGCCGTAATATCGCAGTACCGCTAAAAATCGCAGATCGCCGCCATTACTAGTATAAAAAAAAAAAAACAGAAATGAATTATCATCCGTACACGCGACAACTTTTGCGCAAACCAATCAATAAAAACGCTGATTGTGATTTTTTTTTTACCAAAAATATGAGGAAGAATATAAAATGGGCCAAAACCGATGGAAAAAAATATTTTGTTTATATTTTTTTTTTGGATTTGTATTTTAGGCAAAAGTAATAAATTTGGGTTTTATTTTGCAAAATTGTCGCTCTTCTTTTGTTTATAGCAGCGATCAGAAATGACGCAGAGGGGATCAAATACCACCAAAAGAAAGCACTATTTGTGGGAAAAAAAGGACGCAAATTTCGTTTAGATACAACGTCGCACGACCGCGCATTTGTCAGTTAAAGTGACGCAGTGCAGAATCGCAAAAAGTGCTCTGGTCCTAAAGTGTGAAATCCTTCCGGGGCTGAAGTGGTTAATACCGCTTTAACATTATGACCTCTTGAAGGTTTTACCTTCTTCATAACTAGGGCATTTTTTTTGCTATTGCAGGGTGCTACTTTCACACAAATAGAGTTTTCTTTTGGTGGTATTTAACCACTTGCTTACTGGGCACTTAAACCCCTTTCCTGCCCAGACCATTTTTCAGTGCTGTCGCACTTTGAATGACACTTGTGCAGTCATGCAACATTGTACCCAAATTAAATGTTTATCATTTTTTTCACACAAATAGAGCTATCTTTTGGTGGTATTTAACCACTTGTCGACTGGCTGTCGTGGATTGACTGCGTCAAAGTGGTTCAATATCGCGAAACGCCAACACCTGGCGGTGGCCACAAGATCGCAGGTCGTGAGTGCGCTCACTGTGTTCCAGGGAGCGGGTAGGGCAGACTCGATGTCTGCCGGCTACCTGCGATCGCTCCCCTGCACTGGTGGGCAATGATAGGTAGCATTGAGAGGTGGCACTGATGGGCAGCAATGATGGGCGCTAATAGGTGGCACTGATGGGTACTGCTGGGCATTGATAGGTGGCACAGATATGCGCTGGTGGGCACAGATGAGGTGGCTGTGGCTCTTCCTCTTCGGGACCGATGTCCCTTTTACAAAAATGCCGGTGGTCTGCTTTTTTTCTCCTCACACTATTAGCGTGAGGAGAAAGAAAAACGATTACCGATCTTCTGTTTACATCACATGATCAGCTGTCATTGGCTGACAGCTGATCACGTGGTAAGGGGGCCGGGATTGACTCGGTGATCACAGGGTGCGCGCAGGCAGCTCATGCACAGGAGGACGTCTATTAACGGCTGTAGCCGTCATTTGGCTATAGCGCAGGTGCAAAGTAGTTAATCATTACTGGCCTTTTCATTTTTTTGCTATATAGAAAAAAAAAAAAAAAAAAAAAACAGAAAAATGTTGAAAAAATAAAAAAACATTTTTCTTTGCTTCGGTTATAACATTTTGCAAACAAATCATTTTTCCTCAAAAATGTAGGCCAAAATATATTCTGCTACATTTCTTTGGTAAAAATAACCAAGCTCAGTGGACTGTATATTAACTGGTTTGTGTGAAAGTTATAGTCCACAAACTGTGGTATACACACTGCCTTAAAAAATTATTCATACTCCTTGAAATCTTCCACATTCTGTCATGTTACAACCAAAAACATAAATGCATTTTATTGGGATTTTATGTGATAGACCTACACAAAATGGCACAGAATTGTGAAGTGGAAGGAAAAAGATCAATGTTTTTCAATATTTTTTTTTACAAATAAATATGTGAAAAAGTATGGTGGGCATTTGTATTCAGCTCCCTTTACTCTGACACCCCTAACTAAAATCTAGTGGAACCAATTGCCTTCAGAAGTCACCTAATTACTAAATAGAGTCCACCTGTGTGTACTTTAATCTCAGTATAAATACAGCTGTTCTAAGCCCTCAGATGTTTGTTAGAGAACCTTTGTGAACAAACAGCATCATGAAGGCCAATGAACACCAAACGGAACAGGGATACAGTTGTGGAGACGTTTAAAGCAGGGTTAGGTTACAAAAAATTCCAAGTTTGAACCGCTCACAAAGCACTGTTCAATCCATCACCCGAAAATGGAAAGAGTATGGTACAACTTCAAACCTACCAAGACATGGCCGTCCACTTAAATTGACAGGCCATGCAAGGAGAGCATTAATCAGAGAAGCAGCCAAGAGGCCCATGGTAACTCTGGAGGAGCTGCATAGATCCACAGCTCAGGTGGGAGAATCTGTCCACAGGACAACTATTAGTCGTGCACTCCACAATAAGAAGCCCCATTTGCAGTTTGCAAGAAGCCATGTGGGGGGACACAGCAAACATGTGGAAGAAGGAGCTCTGGTCAGATGAGACCAAAACTGCAAAATGCTATGGTGTGCTGTGGTGGAAAACTAACAGTGTACATCACACCTTCCCCACCATGAAACATGGTGGTGTCAGCCTCATGTTGTGGGGATGCTTTTCTTCAGCAGGGACAGGGAAGCTGGTCAGAGTTGATAGGAAGATGGATAGAGCCAAATATAGGGCAATCTTAGAAGAAAACCTGTTAAGAGTCTGCAAAATACTTGAGACTGGGGAGGAGGTTCACCTTTCAGCAGGATAACAACCCTAAACATACAGCCAGAGCTACAATGGAATGTAGAGCTGCACGATTCTGGCCAAAATGAGAATCACAATTTTTTTGCTACGAATAAAGATCACCATTCTCTCACAATTCTTGCGCCGTAACCTCTTACATATACAAAAAAAAGAAAAAAAAAAAAAAAAGCACTGTTAAGTTTTTTGTTTTGTTTTTAAAGTGTAATTTTTCCAAAAAAAATTGTGTTTGAAAGACCGCTGCACAAATACGTGTGACATAAAATATTGCAACAACCGCCATCTTATTCTCTAGGGTCTCTGCTAAAAATATATATATATAATGGTTGGGGGTTCCAAGTCATTTTCTAGCAGAAAATACTGGATTTTTTCTTGTAAGCAGCAAATGTCAGAAAAGATTTAGTCTTTAAATGGTTAAACTAAACTCTTCTATACACAGAGTTCAATCCTTTGATCATTGGAAACATAGTATCTTATTACTTCTTTTATCAACTTGACTTGGCTCTCTGCCCAGACTCGGCAGTCTGCCCAGATAGCAGAGACACAAGTCGCTTCAACTTAGAAAAAGATTCCTGGGGAGACTTCAGACGACTTGCATTGACTTCTATTACAGTCAAGTCGCGCTGAGTCACCCCACAAGTTGGACTCCATTAACTGCACTGAAAATCGCGGTAATGCCTGATGGAGATCGCGCGGGGGTGTGGGGGGGGGGGTTCGGGGGGTAATCGAGATCGCAATTTTAATACGATTAATCGTGCAGCTCTAATGGAATGGTTTAGTTCAAAGCATATTTATGTGTTAGAATGGCCCAGTCAAAGTCCAGAACTAAACACAATTGAGAATCTGTGGCAAGACTTGAAAATTGCTGTTCAGACGCTCTCCATCCAGTCTGAGAGCTTGAGCTATTTTACAAAGAAGAATGGGCAAGTATTTCCCTCTCTAGATGTAAAGCTGGTAGAGACGTCCCCAAAAAGACTTGCAGCTGTAATTGCAGGGAAAGGTGATTCTACAAAGTATTGACTCTGGGGCAAAATGAATACAAATGCACGCCACACTTTTCACATATTTATTTGTACAGAATTTTAAAAACCATTTATCATTTTCCATCCTCTTCACAATTATGTACCACTTTGTGTTGGTCTATCACACAAAATCCCAATAAAATACATTTACATATTTGATTGTAAGAAGACTAAGTGTGTGGAAAATTTCAAGAGGTATGAATACTTTTTCAAGGTACTGTAATGTATACTGGAGATAAAAATTAGAGAACAGTTCATAAACACTTGATTTTTTTTCAAAAATAATGTAATCTTCATTGCTCAACATTTGATGGAATTTTTGTTGTAGCTATACCATGCGAATAGAAAAGTGTTTTTCAAAATAACCAAGGTACTGCAACAACAAAAACTTTATTTAGTAGAAAACACAATGATGAAAATTAGAGAACAGCAATGACTTTAGCACAGAGAAAGATTACTAACTATAATTTCTGAAAGTTTAAACAAGCAACAATTAGTAGGAATTATACAGGCCCCTTGCTTTGAATGACTGCGGACGCGGGACATCACTTGTCTCTCACAATGCTCTGGTGTGATTTTGTTCCACTCTTCTTCCACAGTTCTGTGACTGTAGCGGGTTTCTTGGCTATAACTTTGTCGCCAAGGATTTTCCAGAGGTTTCCTGTTGGGTTTAGATCAGGGCTCTGAGCTGGAGATTTTATTATTTCAATGTTTTTAGCTTCAAGGGACTGCATTACCCGTTTTGCTGTGTGACAGGGGGCATTGTCGTGCATGAAAATTGCTGACTGATTGGGTGATGAATGCAGGTAAGGAACTGCATGTTGTCGAATAAGCAAGCTTCTGATAAACATTTGCATTCACTCTGCCATGTAGCTGCATAAGAGGCCCAACTCCTGCTGCAGAAAACATCCCCCAAACCATGGCGCTTCCCCCTCCACCTTTCACTGACTTCTTTACACACTTTGGGTTATTATTATTATTATTATACAGGATTTATATAGCACCCTGCTCAGAAGAGCTTACAATCAAATAGAGAGGGGTAGGAAGTACAAAAGGTCCTAACTGTGGGGAATGAGCTGATGGAAGTGCTAAAAGATTAGCTGGAGGTGTGATAGGCTTCCCTGAAGAGATGCTTTTTTAGGGATTGCCTGAAGGCAGCTATAGTAGGAGATAGCTGGGCAAGTTGAGGTAGAGAGTTCCAGAAAATGGGAGAGGCTCTGGAGATATCCTGGATACAAGCTTGAGAGTAGGAGGTCTTGAGAGGAGTGGAGAGGACGGTTTGGGTGATATTTGGAGACAAGATTGGTAGGGGTGCACTGAATGGAAATTTTGGTGCCGAAACCGAAAATGCAGAATGCACTTAGTCGAAAAACCAAAACCGGAAATGACAGTTTTTAAAAAATATTCATATTTTTTATATATAATTGTATCATATTCGACTTCAATTAACCACTTCCAGCAAAACGCCATAAATTAATGGTGGCCGCTTTAAGTGGATGGTATCAGGATATAGCCTACACCTGCAGGCTATATCCCGGTACCATTTTTTTAGAGCGGACGATCGGCTATCCGGTGATAATGGCCGATCCGGCTCGGGAGCCGCTCGGTCATTACCCCCAGGGGCGGGAGGAGACATCCCCCCCTCCCGCCGCCTTCCAGAGCTCCGGGAGGCCAGAGCTCTCATCCGGCACGTCCTCCGGCTAGAAGGAGACCTGAATCGGCTCCGATCGGGTCTCCTTTGTCAAATTTCGGAAGCGACGTCACAATGTCACTTCCGGTTTACTCGGCGGCCAACGGCGCCGGTTTTAAAAAAAATTACAGTATTCAGAATCGCCGTTTTTGGCGATCTGAATACTGTGAAGTGCAAAGGAAGGATGGGGGGGGGGGGTCTTTTAGACCTCCCAGCCCTCCATACACCCTGTTCCAAATTATTATGCAAATTCTATTTCAGTGTCAAAGATTAAATATTTTGTTTTTCAGTTTAACTTATGGATGGCATTGTGTCTCAGGGCTCTTTTGATCACGGAAAACAATCTCGGACACCTGTGATAATTAGATTGCCAGATGAGCCCAATTAAAGGAAAAACTACTAAAGGGGGTGTTCCACATTATTAAGCAGAGCACCATTTTCAAGCAATATGGGGAAGAAAAAGGATCTCTCTGCTGCCGAAAAGAGTGAAATAGTTCAATGCCTTGGACGAGGTATGAAAACATGAGATATTTCACAAAAACTTAAGCGTGATCATCGCACTATTAAGAGATTTGTGGCCGATTCAGAGCACAGACGGGTTTGTGCAGATAAAGGAACATTGAGGAAGATTTCTGCCAGATTCATGCATCGGATCAAGAGAGCAGCTGCTAAAACACCATTACATAGCAGCAAACAGATATTTGAAGCTGCTGGTGCCTCTGGAGTGCCATGGACATCAAGGTGTAGAGTCCTCCAGAGTCTTGCAACTGTGCATAAACCTTCCATTCGGCCAACACTAACCAATGCTCACAAGCAGAAACGGCTGCATTGGGCAGAAAAATACATGAAGACTAATTTTCAAACAGTCCTGTTCATTGATGAGTGCCATGCAACCCTGGATGGTCCAGATGGATGGAGTAGTGGATGGTTGGTGGACGGCCACCCTGTTCCAACAAGGCTGCAATGTCAGTAAGGCATTGGTGGAATCATGTTTTGGGTCGGAATCATGGGAAGAGAGCTGGTTGGCCCCTTTAGGGTCCCCAAAGGTGTAAATATGACCTCTGCAAAGTATGAAGAGTTCCTAACTGACCACCTTCCTTGGTAGAAGAACAGAAGGAAGAACTATGCTTTCCGTAATAAAATCATCTTCATGCATGACAATGCACCATCTCATGCTGCAAAGAATACCTCTGCATCAATGGCTGCTATGGGGATAAAAGGAGAGAAAGTCATGGTGTGGCCTCCATCCTCCCCTGACCTCAATCCTATTGAGAACCTTTGGAGCATCCTCAAGCAAAAAGATCTATGAGGGTGGGAGGCAGTTTACATCCAAACAGCAGCTCTGGGAGGCTATTTTGACATCTTGGAAACAAATTCAAGTAGAAACTGTCCAAAAACTCACAAGTTTAATGGATGCAAGACTTGTGAAGCTGCTATCAAATAAGGGGTCCTATGGTAAAATGTAACGTGACCTGTTAAAATGTTTAAAAAGTTAAAATGTTGTTCAAAGTTTGATTGAAATAGCTTTTGATTTCAGTAAAAATGCTGCAAACACAACAAATGACAATTTTCAGTTCTTTATAACCTATAAAGTGTTTTGAAACTTACTGTGCATAATAATTTTGAACAGTGAATTGTAAGCTTTTTATTTTGAAAAAAATACTGTTATCATTAGGAGGTTTGTTCGAATAAAATTTGAATTGTACTCTTAATAGTTGATAACATGAGAATTATGCTGACTGTTGTTTACATCAATTATTTATTTAGGTAAATTAGAAAAATATCATTGGCATAATAATTTGGAACAGGGTGTAAAGAGCACCTATCACCGTCTATTACTATCACAAGGGATGTTTACACATTCCTTGTGACAGCAATAAAAGTGATCAGATTTTTTTTTAAAAGGAATAGTGATTAAAAAAAAATAAATAAATAAAATAAAAATAATAAATGTTTTAAATCGCCACCATCCCCACGAGCTCACGCAGCAAAGTAAACGCATACATAAGCCGCGCCCGCATAGGAAAACAGTGTTCAAACCACACATGTGAGGTATCGCCGCGATCCCCAGAGTGTGAGCAGTAATTCTAGCAAAAGACCTCCTCTGCACCTCTAACCTCGTAACTGTTAAAAAATTTTAAAGTGTCACCTATAGAGATTTTTAAGTACCGGAGTTTGTCGCCATTCTGCAAGTGTGCACATTTTTTAACCATAACATGTATGGTATCTATTTACTCGGCGTAACATCCTCTTTCACAATATACATAATAATTTGGCTAACTTTACTGCTGTCTTATTTTTTAACTCAAAAAAGTACAATTTTTCTAAAAAAATCTCGCTTCAAAGACCGCTGCGCAAATACTGTGTGACAAAAAGTATTGCAATGATCTCCATCTTATTCTCCAGGGTGTTTGGAAAAAAAAAATTTTTTTATAATGTTTGGGGGTTCCAAGTAATTTTCTAGCAAAAAAAAAAAAAAAACTGTTTTCAACTTGTAATCAACAAATGTAAAAAAGAGCTCCAGTGGGTAAGTGGCTAATATCACCAATTTAAATTAATATGCATTTATTGTTGGCCATTATTGGCACCTTTAGCGCAAGAAAAGCAAAAGCAAAAGAAAAATGCAGTCTGTAGTCTCTGACCATCTCTTGTATCAGGTCTGCAACCTCCTACTTAAAAACTTAAACACATTGCTAACAGTATTAGCAAAATTTTGATTCGGTGCACCTCTAGCAGACATGATACAGGACTGCAGACATCATACAAGAGACTAATGCAGCCTCACCAGTGCCCGTCAGATGCAGCCTCACCAGTGCATGTCAGATGCAGCCTCACCAGTGCATGTCAGATGCAGCCTCACCAGTGCATGTCAGATGCAGCCTCACCAGTGCATGTCAGATGCAGCCTCACCGGTGCATGTCAGATGCAGCCTCACCGGTGCATGTCAGATGCAGCCTCACCGGTGCATGTCAGATGCAGCCTCACCGGTGCATGTCAGATGCAGCCTCACCGGTGCATGTCAGATGCAGCCTCACCAGTGCCTGTCAGATGCAGCCTCACCAGTGCCGGAGGGTTTTAGTCACTTTAGAACGGCTCACCATCTTGAAAAGTCAGTGAACACTGGAAAGTTAGGCTGCCAGGTGAAAAGGGTTTGTCAGATAATTAAAGAAATTAGCACAAGGTGCCAGATTAACACCAATAACTGGGAGGTAGCTGAAAGTGTTCTCTACTTTTGATAAAGTTTTTTTCAAATCTCACTGAAGGTTTTTTATTCTGTGCTTCAAAATATATGTAACTCATGAAATATGCTTAGCAAAACTGCTCTTTTACTCCTGTTTAGTTCATTTTAAATAGGACAAAGATTCATCTTGATGTACTGGCGACCTGTCTGATTTCTTGAGGCCCAAAAATGTCAGGAGAGTACAAATATCCCCCAAATGACCCCTTTTTGGAAAGTAGACAGTCCAAGGTATTTAGTAAGAGGCATTTCTAGATTGTAAGCGCTAACGAGCAGGGCCCACTGATTCCCCTGTATTGAATTGTATTGTAACTATACTGTCTGCATTCATGTTGTAAGGCGCTGCGCAAACTGTTGGTGTTATATAAATCCTGTATAATAATAATTATATTTTTTTGCCACAATTTTCTGGAAAATTAAGAAGTTAAATAAAATGTGGGTTTTTTCCACATTTTTTTTACATACTGTCACCAGTGCCACCAGAGGCATCATATGATTGGTGCAGTGGTGACAAAGTTATTTAATTTTTTTAACTTTATTTTTAAATAATTGATTCAATTTTTTAAAAAATGTTTTTACATACTCTCATCTTAGTAGTTCAGACTAGTGACACTGTACTACTCTGGGGGGGGTGATCATGGATTTTTTTTTTTTACACTGTGATTGCTTGTTACAGTGATGATCACTGTAACAGCAATTGTTTGATCTGTCATTATTGGCTTTCAATCATGACCTCATTGTTTACTATTGTGAAGCTGTGATTGGCCTACAGCTATCACATAGTACAGGGTGCTGTGATTTGCCCAGCTATCATGTGACCGCTGGTGACCAATCACAGCTCACATACAGTAGTAAACAATGATGTCACAAATGAATTCCATTGCTATGTGTCATGCGATCTCACAGCAATCAGGTGGTATCTGGATCACTCACACGCTTCAAGCACATCAATCCACTGTATCAGGTGGACACAGCGGTTGCAGAGCGTGTCATTATGCGCACAAGGGGAGATGCACGGTGCAGTAACTATACTGCTGGCAGTCGGCAAGTGGTTAAAGCGGAGTTCCACCCAAAAGTGGTACTGCCGCTCGTCAGATACTCCCCCAGGTGTCACATTTCGACCTTTTGGGAGAAAGAGGATACCTGTCTTTAACAGGAGTCCTTTTCCCCACATCCAGGAGCCTGGGCCACGGCCTCTGACATCAGCAGCCCGGCTCTCTCCTCCTCTGCCAAAAGGCTCCACTGCCGGGTTCCTTTACCTTCAATGGCGATGGCAGCACTCGACCAGCCAATCTGAAGCGGTTAGGGTTGCCACCTCCTCTCTTTAATCCAGGTCACATATTAATTGCACAGGTTCTGTAACTGATTATCTGCATTAAATTAGCCTCAGAACTGGGGTAATTCAGATGTGTCCTGGATTAAAGTGGTGATGAGGCAACCCAAGTAGCAGTGCCGACATTGCTGGACTCCCGGACAGTTAAGTGTCCTAAAGTTAAAAGTCAGCAGCTACTGTATGTTTAACTGCTGACTTTTAATTTTTTAGAGGGGCGGCGGACCTCCGCTTTAAGTTTTGAAAATGAAAGCTAGAAGCTGACTGCTTGCTATGCACAGTTGCTCCATTCTCAGTACATTTCCCCTCTGTATATCTGGTGAACAGACTTTACTAAATGAGAAGCAGTCTGGTTTGAGTGTAATTATGTCACTAATTGATAAATGCCACCAAGGATATTGCATGCTGCACCTAAACCGTTATGAACAGCCCCTATGATTCCTAACAGAGTCACAAGTTTCTGTACCTATGTATATGTACTGTGCCTTATGTTTACTTCCCCTATTCTCTTACACAATATAAACTACTTTCTCAAATATAGTTTTCTCAGCTCTTACTTTTCTCTCTGCACAGACGTAAAATTCATTCAGCTGCCTCTTCCCTCCACAATTCTCCAGTATCTCTTGGCTCTCACCACTCTTTCCTGCTTCCGCGCTCCAAGCCTCGTTTTCGCCTCTACTCAGCGTTCCAAGCTTCGTTTTTGTTTTTTAGTCTGTATTCCAAGCCTCGTCCTAGATTTACTGCGTTTCGAGCCTCGTTTTTGCATTTGCTCTGAGATTCACGCCTCGTTCTCGTTCTATTTAGTTTTCAATCTACAAGTCTCATGTTTACACGTCTTTCAGTCACATGGCTACATGTACTAGAAGGAAATATATATATACCTATTACACACACATTATTAGTGTCATAAACAGACCTTTAGCCTCAATTAGGATTTTGCGTGTATATATTAAACATACTAGCTATATTTATTCACAGGTTAAAGAGCAGCTCCAGATATTAGAAAATATCTACCCTTGTAGGATTTATACTGGTTGTGGCATTATGCCTATGGGGTGGAGGGAGAGGCAGGAATACTCACCCTGTCCCCCTCCACCCCGTTCTAAAGCCTCACCTGAAGAATATTGGACGAATAAAGTGAAAGTGTAACCTTTGCGCTACCACTTAATAAGTGGAAATAAACTGTGGTGCAAAAAACACAGATTTTTTGCTGCAACACCTGTACTGTTTCCACAGTGATAAAGTAAGCAATTAAGGTGAAGGTTGGAGTTGCACAGCCTAGAAATCATACAAACTAAAATATAACCAAGTAACTGTATCTCTAGTGCATATAAATCCTATAGAGCAGGGGTGTCAAACTCAATGTAATCTCGGGCCGCATCAGCAGTATGGTTGCCCTCAAATGGCCGTTTGTGCACTAGGAGTGGACTACGTACAAAATGCAGGTTTTAGGGATGTGCAATGTGCACAGTTCATGAGTGCATTACATACAGAGTGCAGATTTCATCGGTGCGCTACCTACAGAGTGCAGAGTCCAGGAGTGCCTTATGTACAGAGTGCAGGGTTCTGGAGTGCTTTATGTACATAGTGCAGAGTTCAGGAGTGCCTTACCTACAAAATGCAGAGTCTAGGAGTGCGCTACCTACAGAGTGCAGAGTTCAGGTGTGTCTTACGTACAGAGTTCAGGAGTGCGCTACCTACGGAGTGCAGAGTTCAGGAGTGCCTTACGTACATAGTGCAGAGTTCAGGAGTGCGCGACCTGCAGAGTGCAGAGTTCAGGAGTGCCTTACATACAGAGTTCAGGAGTGTGCTACCTACAGAGTGCAGAGTTCAGGAGTGCCTTACGCACATAGAGCAGATTTCAGGAGCGCCTTACATACAGAGTGCAAAGTTCAGGAGTGCACTACCTACAGAGTGCAGAGTTTAGGAGTGCCTTACATGCAGAGTTCAGGAGTGTGCTACGTGCAGAGTTCAGGGATGCCTTACGTACAGAGAGCAGAGTTCAGGAGTGCGCTACCTACAGAGTGCAGAGTTCAGGAGTGCCTTACGTACAGAGTGCAAAGTTCAGGGGTGTACTACCTATAGAATGTAGAGTTCAGGAGTTCATTACCTACAGAGTGCAGAGGTCAGGGGTGCGCTACCTACAGAGTGCAGAGTTTAGGAGTGCCTTATGTACAGAGTTCAAGAGTGTGCTACGTACAAAGTGCCGAGTTCAGGGGTGCACTACCTACAGAGTGCAGAGTTCAGCAGTGCATTACGTACAGAGTGCAGAGTTCTGGAGTGTGCTACCTACAAAGTGCAGAGTTTAGGAGTTCTCTACCAATGGAGTGCAGAGTTCAGGAGTGCGCTACATACAGAGTGCAGGGTTCTGGAGTGCTTTATGTACATAGTGCAGAGTTCAGGAGTGCCTTACCTACAAAATGCAGAGTCTGGGAGTGCGCTACCTACAGAGTGCAGAGTTCAGGTGTGTCTTACGTACAGAGTTCAGGAGTGCGCTACCTACAGAGTGCAGAGTTCAGGAGTGCCTTACGTACATAGTGCAGAGTTCAGGAGTGCGCGACCTGTAGAGTGCAGAGTTCAGGAGTGCCTTACATACAGAGTGCAGAGTTTAGGAGTGTGCTACCTACAGAGTGCAGAGTTCAGGAGTGCCTTACATACAGAGCATACAGAGTGCAAAGTTCAGGAGTGCACTACCTACAGAGTGCAGAGTTTAGGAGTGCCTTACATGCAGAGTTCAGGAGTGTGCTACGTGCAGAGTTCAGGGATGCCTTACATACAGAGTGCAGAGTTCAGGAGTGCACTACCTACAGAGTGCAGAGTCCAGGAGTGCCTTACGTACAGAGAGCAGAGTTTAGGAGTGCGCTACCTACAGAGTGCAAAGTTCAGGGGTGTATTACCTATAGAATGTAGAGTTCAGGAGTTCATTACCTACAGAGTGCAGAGCTCAGGGGTGCGCTACCTACAGAGTGCAGAGTTTAGGAGTGCCTTATGTACAGAGTTCAAGAGTGTGCTATGTACAAAGTGCCGAGTTCAGGGGTGCACTACCTACAGAGTGCAAAGTTCAGCAGTGCATTACGTACAGAGTGCAGAGTTCTGGAGTGTGCTACCTACAAAGTGCAGAGTTTAGGAGTTCTCTACCAATGGAGTGCAGGGTTCAGGAGTGCGCTACATACAGAGTGCAGAGTCCAGGAGTGCCTTACGTACAGAGAGCAGAGTTCAGGAGTGCGCTACCTACAGAGTGCAGAGTTCAGGAGTGCCTTACATACAAAGAGCAAAGTTCAGGGGTGTACTACCTACAGAATGTAGAGTTCAGGAGTTCATTACCTTCAGAGTGCAGAGCTCAGGGGTGCGCTACCTACAGAGTGCAGAGTTTAGGAGTGCCTTATGTACAGAGTTCAAGAGTGTGCTACGTACAAAGTGCCGAGTTCAGGGGTGCACTACCTACAGAGTGCAGAGTTCAGCAGTGCATTACGTACAGAGTGCAGAGTTCTGGAGTGTGCTACCTACAAAGTGCAGAGTTTAGGAGTTCTCTACCAATGGAGTGCAGAGTTCAGGAGTGCGCTACCTACAGAGTGCAGAGTTCAGGAGTGCCTTACGTACAGAGTGCAAAGTTCAGGGGCGCGCTACCTACAGAGTGCAGAGTTCAGCAGTGCATTACGTACAGAGTGCAGAGTTCTGGAGTGTGCTACCTACAGAGTGCAGAGTTCTCTACCAACGGAGTGCAGAGTTCAGGAGTGCGCTACATACAAAGTGCAGAGTTCAGGGGTGCGCTACCTACAGAGTGCAGAGTTCAGGAGTGAATTATGTACAGAGTTCTGGAGTGTGCTACAAACAAAGTGCAGAGTTTAGGAGTGTGTTACGTACATAGTGCAGAGTTCAGGAGTGTGCTACATACAAAGAGCAGAGTTCAGGAGTGCATTACGTACAGAGTGCAGAGTTCAGGGGTGCACTGTTTCCAAGGTTGAGGAGTACCTGAGGGATGTTAGAGCTGCGAGCCACCCAAGGCAAAGCTGTCCTTGTACACACAGAAGGCTTTTGTGTTTACAAGTGACAGAGGGTAGCAGGGAGGGGAGGGTGGGAGCCAGAGTTGCCACGTTCCAGCCGAAAAACTGGGTGCGGGGGCCACATGATATGGCTTGGAGCCAACCCGATATAACACCTTTGGGATGAATTAGATCGGAGATTGCGAGCCAGGTCTCCTCGTCCACATCAGTGCCTGACCTCACAAATATGCTTCTGGAAGAATGGTCAAACATTCCCATAGACACACTCCTAAACCTTGTGGACAGCCCTCCCGGAAGAGTTGAAGCTGTTATAGCTGCAAAGGGTGGGCCAACTCAATATTGAACCCTACGGACTAAGACTGGGATGCCATTAAAGTTCATGTGCGTGTAAAGGCAGGTGTCCCAATACTTTTGGTAATATAGTGTATATAAAAAATGGCCCACTTATATTTATCCCGATTTTCCCTTTTATGCTTGAGTCTACTGAGCATAATAATAGAATCCAGATGGAAAGATAAGAGCATAAGCATATTTGTATTCGCAAGGCATTATTCAGAAACCCTCATGTAGGATTAATGTCCACAGGAATAGTATAAATTGTTGACATAAAAATATTTCCAAGAAAATAAATAGCCATGGCCCACTTTAGAAATAACTGGTCAATGCTGCTGACTGCAGCTCTGAACATCGAAGATAACTTTGTAATCAACTTGAGCAATAATCATATTGATCATTTTGTACGTGGTATAAAGGTCAGCTAGAAATAGTAGCATAAGAGCATACACACAGTTCAACAACATAGCATTGCACAATCCACATGAGAGTCCTTCCATGTGATGTATCTGACTTGTAGTCTACCAGATATGTGGAAAACCTGCTTGTGAAGGTACTTAACTCAAAGAGTAAACACATTTCTCTAAGATAATAATCTTACTAGGAGTGCCATTTCACATGGCAGGGATTCTCCCTTTTCATAGAAGGGAGTAGGGATGAGGTTCAGGTTCACCGCTGTAAAACCATGATGCACAGTGTGGACCTTAAAGTTTGACCAAAAGACTTAGAAGAGCCAATATAGGGGCTTTTGGTTAGGCCAGCTCCACCACTATGAAAGGGGAACAAAAAGCAGCCACAGTATTTGTAAATTGGAAATCATTATAGGGAAAGCTTATAGACTACACGGAGAAAGCCTTTTTTGTTCTTATTATTGGTTGGGGGCTTTTTTGTGCCTCACTTTAATTTGTGGTTGATTTAAAATCAGTAGTCACTTTTTGCTGTCTTGTCTATGGCAATTGTTTTCTTTCATCACTGCAAGGATTCCCTTTTTTTTTTTTGGGGGGGGTTTTTTCAAAGAGTGGTAATTTAGTGTTTACATTTATTTTGGGATATGTTATTTTTTTATTTTAAGTTCAGATGGCCTTTATTTAAGGGTAGCCTGCTTTATTAATTGGTTTGTTTCAGGGGTGGTATTTTGGCGTTTGAATTTTTTATAGGTTAAATAAATATATAAATAATATTTTAATTTGATAGGTCTTTTTTTCTGTTTGGAGTGCCCAAAGCTGAACATTCACTTGTTACTGTTTATCTTTCCTTGAAGCTGCCTTTTATTTGTAGAATGCCACTGCATCATTTGAAAGGGAAAAAAATGCTAAGTGAAGATGGGTTCACACCATTGCCTTGCATCCAATTCGCAATAGCAGGAGATTTTGACCGGCTCTCTATGGAGCTGGTTCACATATCTCCGCAGCGGGTCCGGTGCGTTTTGCACAAAAACACTGTGCGACTTTTAATCCGTTTCTGGGCCAAATTCAGCCCAAAATTCGGGCTGAAATCGGACCTGAAATGGTGAACCAAGACGCACCTGACCCCTGCTGTGAGCCGCTGCGTGTTCTGGTGTGAACCCAGCCTGAAAGAAAAGTGTGCATTTAAACCATCCCACAACATTTTTGTATTCTCAGCATTATTTTTAATTCTTGAAGTAAAGCCTCAGCCTGTGTTCTTTGTCTCTACTACATTTGGGCTCAGCCTTGCTATTAAAAATTGTCCTGCTGCTGGCCAATTTTAACCACTTGCTTACCAGCCACCGTCATTTTACTGTGGCAGGTCGCCTCGTTCCCACAAATCGCTGTCATTGTACGTCGGTTGCGGGAACGGGATTTGTGGGCACAAGTGCGCATGCTCCCACTGGCCAGCGGGGGAACCAATCAGTGGGGCGGACTCGATGTTTACCGGCCACCTGCAATCATTCCCCGCAGTAACAGAACGGGGATCTGCCTGTGTAAACAAGGCAGATCTCTGTTCTGACTGAGGAGATCACACAGATCCTGTCTTTCTGCTATGCAGGAAGACGGATCTGTGTGTTTCCCCAGGCAGCCCATCCCCCATACAGTTAGAACACATAATGAGGGAACACATTTAACCCCTTGATCACCCCTAGTGTTAACCCCTTCCCTGCCAGTGTGATTAGTTTAATAACAGTGCATATGTTTAGCACTGATTACTGCAATAATGTCACTGGTTCCCAAAAAAGCATAAAAAATGTCAGTTAGGTGTCCGATCTGTCCACCGAATGTCGCAGTCCCACTAAAAATCACTGATTAACAGTGTAAATGTGCTGTCCCTTCAAAATAACTCAACACACAGCCATTAATATCTAAACCGCTGGCGACAAAAGTGAGTACACCCCTAAGTGAAAATATCCAAATTGGACCCAATTAGTAATTTTCCCTCCCCAGTGTCATGTGACTCGTTAGTATTACAAGGTCTCAGGTGTGAATGGGGAACAGGTGTGTTAAATTTGGTGTTTTTCGCTTTCAGTCTCTCATAGCGATCACTGGCAGTTCAACATGGCACGTCATGGCAAAGAACTCTCAGAGGATCTGAAAAAAAGAATTGTTGCTCTACATAAAGATGGCCTAGGCTATAAGAAGATTGCCAAGACCCTGAAACTGAGCTGTAGCATGGTGGCCAAGACCATACAGTGGTTTAACAGGACAGGTTCCAATCAGAACAGGCTTCGCCATGGTCGACCAAAGAAGTTGAGTGCACGTGCTCAGCATCATATCCAGAGGTTGTCTTTGGGAAATAGACATATGAGTGCTGCCAGCATTGCTGGAGAGGTCTAAGGGATGGGGGGTCCACTTGTCAGTGCTCAGACCATACGCCGCACACTGCATCAAATTGGTCTGCATGGCTGTCGCCCCAGAAGGAAGCCTCTTCTAAAGATGATGCACAAGAAAGCCCACAAACAGTATGCAGAAGACAAGCAGACTAAGGATATGGATTACTGGAACCTTGTCCTATGGTCTGATGAGACCAAGATAAACTTAATTGGTGCAGATGGTGTCAAGCGTGTGGCGGCAACCAGGTGAGGAGTACAAAGACAAGTGTTTCTTACCTACAGTCAAGCATGGGGGTGGGAGTGTCATGGTCTGGGGCTGCACTGAGGAGCTACAGTTCATTGAGGGAACCATGAATGCCAACATGTACTGTGACATACAGAAGCAGAGCATTATCCCCTCCTTTCAGAGATTGGGCCACAGGGCAGTATTTCAACATGATAACGATCCCAAACACACCTCCAAGATGACCGCTGCCTTGCTAAAGAAGCTGAGGGTAAAGGTGATGGACTGGCCAAGCATGTCTCCAGACCTAAACCCTATTGAGCATCCGTGGGGCATCCTCAAATGGTAGGTAGAGGACTGCAAGGTCTCGAACATCCACCAGCTCTGTGATGTCGTGATGGAGGAGCGGAAGAGGACTCCAGTGGCAACCTGTGAAGCTCTGGTGAACTCCATGCCCCAGAGGGTGAAGGCAGTGCTTGAAAATAATGGTAGTCACACAAAATATTGACACTTTGGGCCCAATTTGGACATTTACAGCACATTTACACTGTTATACAATCTGTGTACTCCCTACTTTACATTGTAGCAAAGTGTCATTTCTTCAGTGTTGTCACATGAAAATATATAATAAAATATTTACAAAAATGTGAGGGGTGTACTCATTTTTGTAAGATATTGTGTATATATAATAAAAATGCCATAAATCTATCCTCTATATTGTAGACGGTATAACTTTTGCGCAAACCAATCAATATACGCTTATTGCGATTTTTTTTTTACCAAAAATATGTAGAAAAATACATATTGGCCTAAACTGATGAAGAAATTTGTTTTATTACACGTTTTTGTATATTGATTATGGCAAAAAAAGTAAAAAATATTGTTGTTTTTTTTTAAATTGTTGCTCTTTTTTGTTTATAGCGCAAAAAATAAAAAACACAGAGGTGATAGTTAATTAGTTACATAGTTAGTCAGGTTGAAAAAAGATACAAGTCCATCTAGTTCAACCAAAAAAAAAAAAAAATAGAAAAATGATATAACCATACAATCCCGTATACAATCCTTTACCCACAGTTGATCCAGAGGAAGGCAAAAAACCCCCAGCAAAGCATGATCCAATTTGGGAAAAAATTCCTTCCTGATCCCCCGAGAGGCAATCGGATTCACCCTGGATCAACTTTACCTAAAAATGTTAGTACCCAGTTATATTATTTACATTAAGGAAAGAATCCAGGCTTTTTTTAAAGCAATCAGCCACGCTGGCTAAAACTACCTCTGGAGGGAGTCTATTCCACATTTTCACAGCTCTAACTGTGAAGAAACCTTTCCGTATTTGGAGATGAAATCTTTTTTCCTTTAGACGTAAAGAGTGCCCCCTTGTCCTTTGTGCTGACCTTAAAGTAAATAACTCAACACCAACTTCACTATACGGACCACTTATGTATTTGTACATGTTGATCATATCCCCCCTTAATCTCCTCTTCTCAAGGGAGAATAAATTCAGTTCCTCTAATCTTTCCTCATAGTTGAGCTCCTCCATGCCTCTTATTAGTTTGGTTGCCCTTCTCTGCACTTTCTCCAGTTCCCCGATATCCTTTTTAAGAACTAGTGCCCAAAACTGAACTGCATATTCCAGATGAGGTCTTACTAATGATTTGTACAGGGGCAAAATGATGTCTCTATCTCTGGAGTCCATACCTCTCTTTATACAAGAAAGGATTTTACTTGCTTTGGAAACCACAGCTTGGCATTGCATGCCATTATTAAGCTTATGATCTACCAAAACCCCCAGATCCTTCTCCACTATGGATTCCCCCAGTTGTACTCCCCCTAGTATGTACGATGCATGCATATTCTTAGCCCCCCAAATGCATAACTTTACATTTATCAATATTAAACCTCATTTGCCACATAGTCACCCAATTAGACAGTGCATTGAGGTCTGCTTGTAAGTTGGAGACATCCTGTAAGGACGTTATTCCACTGCATAGCTTGGTGTCATCTGCAAACACTGAAATGGTACTTTTAATCCCAGACCCAATATCAGTTATAAATATATTGAAAAGTTAGGGTCCCAACACTGAACCTTGGGGTACACCACTAAAAACCTTAGACCAGTCAGAATAAGAATCATTAACACTACTCTCTGAATTCGGTCTTTTAGCCAGTTTTCTATCCGTTTACAAACTGATCTTTCCAAGCCTGTAGACTTTACCTTACACATTAGCCATGTGTGGGGAAAGGTGTCTTTTGCAAAATCCAAGTATATCACGTCCTCAGCCACCTCCCTCTCCAAGGTTTTACTTACCTCCTCATAAAAAGAAATCAGGTTTGTTTGACAACTTCTGTCTTTCATGAATCCATGCCGTCTGTTGCTTAAAACATTTTTTTCCAACAAGAACTCATCTATGTGGTCTTTTATTAAACTCTCCAGTATCTTCCCAGCTATAGAAGTTAAACTAACAGGTCTATAGTTACTTGGTAAAGACTTTGATCCCTTTTTAAATATCGGCACCACATTGGCCCTACGCCAATCCAGTGGTACTATTCCAGTCATTAAGGAATCCCTAAAAATTAGATACAATGGCTTTGAAATGACAGAGCTCAATTCATTTAGGATCCCTGGATGAATGCCATCTGGTTCAGGTGCTTTATCTACCTTTATTCTGTCTGTCTGATCAAATATCACCAAAAGAAAGCTCTATTTGTGGGGAAAAAAGGACATACATTTTGTTTGGGTACAACGAAGCACGACCGCGCAATTGTCAGTTAAATCGACGCAGTGCTGTACCGCAAAAGATTACCTGGTCATTAAGGGGGAAATCTATCCGATTCTCAAAGTTCCACCCACAAATACATCTTTATATATCCAGGACAGACAGGAAATGACGCGATTTTGTGGGGGAGAGACATGTTTTCTATGTTGCCATAACAATGGGATGGGACCTTCCTCCGTCGCTGCCCATTGTTATGGCAACGAGAAATACACTCGAGATCGAGAGGTGAATGCTGGTTACCCAGCATGTACCTTATCCAGGAATAGACTCCAGGAGGGTGTAAGTGGGCTTCACATGACCACAACTAAGATGGGAACTCCCAGTAAAGAAAAAAACAGCAATGTAAGTACAAAATAAATAGGAAGACTACCCGGATTTAAAGCTATCAATGACTTTATTTGTGTAATGAATACTAACTAGGTGGATGCCAGCAAAAAAAAAAAAAAAAAAATTATGAAAAAAAAAAGAACTCCGCTTTAAGTGGTTAAACTGCTGTGTCATTTGTAGTCTCTTAATTCTTGTAGTAAATCATCTAGCTGTACTCTTTTACTCTAGTACATCTCGGCCATTTCTTCCTCATTAAAAAATACCATGTTGTTGGCCAATTTTGCACTGTTACATCTTCAGTCCCTTAATTCCTAACGAAAGCTTGATATTACCTGACCAGCAGCAGAAAAGTTTTGCACCAGCAAGAACAGGGACTGGCACAATGATCTACTAGTCAGATTCTGTCTGCTGTCAAAGCGGGTCTATTACCATTTGATGAAAAAGCATGTGTTGCTCCTAAAACTATTAATTGAATGAGATGGGGTTGTGCTGCTCTATGTAAGCCAAGCTAATTAAAAAAAATAATTCCACAGACAAATATTGACTGCTAGTGTACGCTATCACTGAGACTGTAAAAATCATATAGCTTTTAAATATCCCCAAGCAAGTTATTTAAATAATTTGTGTATTTTCAATGTTGCTTTCAAAGACACATAACAATTACCTCTCCCTGCTGTATGGTATTTTTTTAAGAACATTGTTTTGAATTGGCATATGTCCCCCATTGCAGTGCCAAGCTTTTCATGCTTGTTTTGAAAGTAGTTTGCAGATTAGCACTAAAAAGGGCCAGCATTTAAAGTATAATTCCAGGTCTCTATGGATATTTTACAAAGTTAGATTGGTCTAGCTTGGACCATTCTAACTATGCATACACCATACCTGTGGGATCTCTCCAGAAGCAGGAAATCACTGTAGTAAACACTGCTACTCCAGTGTTCTCCACTAGTGTTTGGGTTCAGTGACACGCTACTGTCCTGCTGCATTCTGAACACAAGAGGTTGGCTGCTCAGCACAGGCGCCATTCAGAGAATGTTCTGCATTTCCTCAGTGAATGGATGAGGTGGAGAGGCAGGGCAGTGATGTCACGCTCTCAACCTTGTCCAATCATAGAATGCTTTGCTTTCATTGAAAAAATGTGAAGCATTCTCTAATTTGCATCCATGTTGACCGGGCAAACTTCTGTGTTCACAATGCCACAAGGTAGCTGGAAGGAAAAAGCAACAGCATGTAATGTACTGTATGCATTATACTTATCTATGCAGCAGGTGACACTGTAGTATTATAGTGTATAGTCCATTTATTCTATGATATGAGAGTAAATACCGTTTATCCTCTGTGTTTACTTGTTTTTTATTCAGTTCCTGTTTCCTGTCTACATGCTGTAAGATATGTTTTGATATCCTTCATGAAAGTAAAGCTGTCTCACTGCATGCAAGAAGCTTCCAGCGCATGATTTCAATACTCTGACAACAGGTTATGGGTCCCAGGCACCCAGCAGGCAATGGAGCAAAGAATTCTGCAAGTCTGTGAGTACTGTATACAAGCTGCTGAAACATGGCAAGTGGTTCAGATGTAAAGTTTGCAATAGCAAAGCTGAACAATGCCAATTACCAGCTGTGGAAATTTAAACTAGAAATGCTTCTGAACAAGGATGACTTATGCAAGTGCTGAATACAGACAGACCCACAAATGGAGAGACGGAAGACTGGGACAGGAAGGACAGACAGGAAAAAGCAATTATAAACCTGCTAGTGGAAGATGACCAGCTTATCCACATAAGAATAGAGAAAATGGCCAAAGGTATGTGGACTTCATTACAAATATTGGATGAGAGCTCAAGCCTGAACAGTAAGCTCTTTCTACTAATAAATCTATATAAGATGAGACTAGAAGAAGGCCAGCAAATGTGCCACCACATGAATGCTATACTAGAAATCATAGAGCAACTGTGTGCCATCAGAGAGGACATCTATAATGAACCACGTACCTGGGAGAGTGGAGCCTGTCTCTTGTAGGAGGAGACCTCTCATACAGCTCTGACTGGAATGGGAACAGTGGTCTCATGAGTACAGCGAGGTAGGAGTGCCTCTAGCAAACAGCAGGAGACTGGATGCTGGAGTGGAGCTGGTAACACCGGACAGCAGACAGCTGTAAAACAGGAACAGCAGCAGCAGACAGCGATCACAGGAGCTGGATGCAGAGCACAGGACAGCAGACAGCTGACTGTTGAAACAGGCAGGAGGATGGTCAGATAAGCCGGGTCTATCACAGATGAACGGAGCAGCAGAATCGGTAGGCGAAGAATGGTCAGAGGCAAACTGGGTTCGGCAACGGGTATCAGGCAGGCAGAAGTAAGCACGGTCCAAAACAAGCCGGGTCAGGATAGGATAAGGCAGAGTGGTCCAAACAAGCCGGGTCAATCAGGTAATGGATCAGGTAGCAAATAACGGGCAACAGGTACAGGTACTGACAAGCTGCAGGTCAGACAGCACTTCAGCCAAAGTCTGCCTTCCTTATAAAGGCCCATGTGATGTGCTGGCAGAGATGCTGGGTCCTAGAGCCCTCCTGCTCTGACGGATTCTGGGTCCTAGAGTCCTCCTGTTATTGGTGCCAAAGATAACCATATTGTTGCCCTGCTCCTCCGCAGCCTTCCAGATACATATACTGCTCTTATTAACACTTTAGAAACCAGACCCGAGCAGAAGCTAACGCTGTAATTTGTCAAAGGCAAATTAATTGGTGAATATAGCAGAAGGAAAGAAAATACTCACCATGATGACAAAGCTCTTAAGATGTACAAAGACACAAACCACAACAAAGAAAGCAGAGCCTGTTTTCCCTGTAAAAGGACCTCTCACTTAAAAAAGGACTGTCCTATCTGGAAAGCTGAGCAGCGAAAGCTACAGCTATCCACAAAAGGAAGAGTCAAAGCAGCCACAAAGGAAACTGAAGACACATCATGGAGTGGCACCTTTAACCACTTAAATGACGGCGAGGTGGTGCGGCTCTCGTTCTGAGACCCTGCACTCCTCCACCTTCCATTTGAGGATGCCCCACAGATGCTCAATAGGGTTTAGGTCTGGAGAAATGCTTGGCCAGTCCATCACCTTTACCCTCAGCTTCTTTAGCAATGCAATGGTCGGCTTGGAGGTGTGTTTGGGGTCATTATCATGTTGGAATACTGCCCCGCGGCTCAGTCTCTGAAGGGAGGGGATCATGCTTTGCTTCAGTATGTCACAGTACATGTTGGCATTCATGGTTCCCACAATGAACTGTAGCTCCCCAGTGCCAGCAACACTTATGCAGCCCCAGACTATGACACTCCCACCACCATGCTTGACTGTAGGCGAGACACAATTGTCTTTGTACTCCTCACCTGGTGCCCGTCACACACGCTTGACACCATATGAACCAAATACGTCTATCTTGGTCTCATCAGACCACAGGACATGGTTCCAGTAATCCATGTCCTTAGTCTGCTTGTCTTCAGCAAACTGTTTGTGGGCTTTCTTGTGAATCATCTTTAGAAGAGGCTTCCTTCTGGGACGACAGCCATGCAGACCAATTTGATGCAGTGTGCGGCGTATGGTCTGAGAACTGACAGGCTGACCCCCCACCCCTTCAACCTCTGCAGCAATGCTGGCAGCACTCATACGCCTGTTTCTCAAAGACAACCTCTGGATATGGCGCTAAGCGCGTGCACTCAACCTCTTTGGTCGACCATGGCAAGGCCTGTTCTGAGTGGAACCTGTCCTGTTAAACTGCTGTATGGTCTTGACCACTGTGCTGTAGCTCAATTTCAGGGTCTTGGCAATATTCTTATAGACTAGGCCATCTTTATGTAGAGCAACAATTCTTTTTTTCAGATCCTCAGAGAGTTCTTTGCCATGAGGTGCCATGTTGAACTTCCAGTGACCAGTATGAGAGAGTGAGAGAGATAACACCAAACTTAACACACCTGCTCTCCATTCACACCTGAGACCTTGTAACACTAACAAGTCACATGACACTGGGGGGGGGGGGGGTGGCTAATTGGGCCCAATTTGGACATTTTCATTTAGGGGTGTACTCACTTTTGTTGCCAGCGGTTTAAACATTAATGGCTGTGTGTTGAGTTATCTTGAGGGGACAGCAAATTTACACTGGTATACAAGCTGTACACTTACTACTTTACATTGTAGCAAAGTGTCATTTCTTCAGTGTTGTCACATGAAAAGATATAATAAAATATTTAAAAAAATGTGAGGGGTGTACTCACTTTTGTAAGATACTGTGTATATATTCTTGCACTGCCTAAACGGACGCTATATACACTGAATTAGCTGTATATAGTCTACTATACTAAAGGCATTGCATTTATATACATACAGTATATATATACACACTAGGAAGGTATATATATTCTGCCTGACTATATACAGATAGCCCTATCCATCTATCTATCTATCTATCTATCTATCTATCTATCTATCTATCTATCTATCTATCTATCTTTTTTTCTTCTTTTTTTTACATGTTAAAAACGCTATCTAGCTAAACTGCCTGTAATCAGGAACCAAAACTACCTCTCTATCACCGCCAACAAACTACATAGAGCTGCTGTACAAGCGGCTTTATATAGTGTGGGGCATGGATTGAGGCTGCTGTGCAGCGATTGGCAAAAGGCACCCTGCCTTTAGCCAATCAAAGCTCTCACAGCAGGCCGCCCGCTGATTGGCCAAAGCATGCAGGTCATGTGCATGCTGTGGCCAATCAGTGAGCGGCATTCCATCGCCATTTTAATGCATTATGGGGCGCGCAAAGTTGCCGCGAACGCCCCATAATGTTCGGGAAAACCCGAACAAATGAACACCTGATGTTCGAGTCAAACGTAAGTTTGACTCGAACCGGGAGCTCATCCCTAGCTGTGACCAATCACAGCCGGCCACATGTAAACAAGGAAGTGCCGGTAATCGTCGCTCCTCGCCTCACACTGACAGAGTGTGTGGCGAGGAGAGCCGATCAGCGGCATCTCCTCACAGGGGACATCTAGGGATGTAATCAGGGTACTGATCATCAGTGCCCTGATTACAATTATCGCCACCAGAGCCAGCCATCAGTGCCCACCCCAGTGCCAGCAGTCAGTGCCCACAAGTGCCCACCAGTGCCAGCAATCAGTGCCCACAAGTGCCCATCAGTGCCAGAAATCAGTGCCCACAAGTGCCACCAATCAGTGCCCATTGGTGATGCCAGTCAGTGCTGGCTATTAGTGCCGCCTATCAGTGCTGTCCATCAATGCCCATCACTGCTGCCCATCAATGCCCATCAGTGCCCATTAATGCCGCCCATCAGTGCCACCCATCAATGTCCCCTATCTGTGCCCACCAGTGCCGCCTATCTGTGCCCACCAGTGCCACCCATCAGTGTCCACCAGTGCCACCCATCAGTTCCACCTATCAGTGCCCATAAGTGCCGCCTCATCGGTGCCCATCATTGCCGCCTCATCAGGCCCGGACTGGAACAAAAAATAGGCCCGGGCATTTTAGACTGGGCAGCCCGATCAGGGGGGGGTACGACAATCGTTCGCATAGGTGGTCAGTGGTAGGATGTTCTGAGAAACATCCAAGTCCGGCTAAGAGACATCCCCATATAGCAAAGGAGAGACATCCCCAGTCCAGCCAAGAGACAACCTCAGACCTGCAAAGAGACAACCTCAGACCAGCAAAGAGACAGCCCCAGACCTGCAAAGCGACAACCTCAGACCAGCAAAGAGACAGCCCCAGACCTGCAAAGAGACAGCCTCAGGCCTGCAAAGAGACAGCCCCAGACCAGCAAAGAGACAGCCCCAGACCAGCAAAGAGACAGCCCAAGACCAGCAAAGGGACAGCCCCAGACCAGCAAAGAGACAGCCCCAGACCAGCAAAGAGACAGCCTTAGACCTGCAAAGGGACAGCCCCAGACCAGCAAAGGGACAGCCTCAGACCTGCAAATAGACAGCCTCAGACCTGCAAAGAGACAGCCTCAGACCAGCAAAGGGACAGCCCCAGACCTGCAAAGAGACAACCCCAGACCAGCAAAGAGACAGCCCCAGACCTGCAAAGAGACAGCCTCAGACCTGCAAAGGGACAGCCCCAGACCAGCAAAGAGACAGCCTCAGACCTGCAAAGAGACAGCCTCAGACCTGCAAAGAGACAGCCTCAGACCAGCAAAGGGACAGCCCAAGACCAGCAAAGAGACAGCCTCAGACCTGCAAAGAGACAGCCTCAGACCAGCAAAGGGACAGCCCCAGACCAGCAAAGAGACAGCCCCAAACCAGCAAAGAGACAGCCTCAGACCAGCAAAGAGACAGCCTATGACCAGCAAAGAGACAGCCCCAGACCAGCAAAGGGACAGCACCAGACCTGCAAAGAGAAAGCCTCAGACCTGCAAGGAGACAGCCCCAGACCTGCAAACAGACAGCCTCAGACCAGCAAAGGGACAGCCCCAGACCAGCAAAGGGAC
>BLSH010421709.1:554947-568773 GCA_018402905.1 Glandirana rugosa
AACGTCCAGACTCCGACAGAGAAACGTCTGCAAAGAGACAGCCCAGACCTGCAAAGAGACAACCTCAGACCTGCAAAGAGACAGCCCCAGACCTGCAAAGAGACAGCCCCAGACCTGCAAACAGACAGCCTCAGACCAGCAAAGGGACAGCCCCAGACCAGCAAAGGGACAACCCCAGACCAGCAAAGAGACAGCCTCAGACCTGCAAAGAGACAGCCTCAGACCTGCAAAGAGACAGTCCCATTACCAGCAAAGAGACAGCCCCAGACCAGCAAAGAGACAGACCTGTAAAGAGACATCCCCAGACCTGCAGATAGACAGCCTCAGACCTGCAAAGAGACGGCCCCAGACCAGCAAAGAGACAGCCCCAGACCAGCAAAGAGACAGCCCCAGACCTGCAAAGAGACAGACCTGTAAAGAGACATCCCCAGACCTGCAGATAGACAGCCTCAGACCTGCAAAGAGACAGCCCCAGACCTTCAAAGAGACAACCTCAGACCTGCAAAGAGACAGCCCCAGACCTGCAAAGAGACAGCCTCAGACCTGCACAGAGACAGCCCCATTACCAGTAAAGAGACAGCCCAGACCTTCAAAGAGACAACCTCAGACCTGCAAAGAGACAGTCCCAGACCAGCAAAGAGACAACCTCAGACCTGCAAAGAGACAGCCCCAGACCTGCAAAGAGACAGCCCAGACCTGCAAAGAGACAACCTCAGACCTGCAAAGAGACAGCCCCAGACCTGCAAAGAGACAGCCCAGACCTGCAAAGAGACAGCCCCAGACCTGCAAAGAGACAGCCCAGACCTGCAAAGAGACAACCTCAGACCTGCAAAGAGATAGCCCCAGACCTGCAAAGAGACAGCCTCAGACCTGCAAAGAGACAGCCCCAGACCTGCAAAGAGACAGCCCCAGACCTGCAAAGAGACCGCCCCTGACCTGCAAAGAGACAGCCCCAGACCTGCAAAGAGACAGCCCAGACCTGCAAAGAGACAGCCCCAGACCTGCAAAGAGACAGCCCAGACCTGCAAAGAGACAGCCCCAGACCTGCAAAGAGACAGCCTCACCTCTTTGTTGTGGCCATTACATTCTGTCCATGCATTTTCAAGGCAATCCCGCCCTCCCCTGGACTACATCTCCCATAATTCTTTGCAGTACAGGACAGAGTGGGAGGGAGGAACACTGTGCTCTGTTTCCCTCCCCTAACCTCTGTACTGTGGGGAGAGTGCAGGGAGGAGGGGGCTAACATAGGAGAGGGGCGGGATGCTGGGAGAGAATGTATTCATCAGAACACCTGCCAGGTTTCCGGAGGGCGGCGGCCGTGAGATAAGAAGAGCCCGCTCTATCCAGTGAATGAAATTCAGAGGAGGAGCGGCTTCAGCTTGTGTGCTGCTTGTAGCATTGCTGCCGCCGCTCCTCCTCTGAGTATCTTTCACTGGATAGAGCGGGCTCTTTCCATCTCACAGCCGCCACCCTCCGGGAAGCTGTCAAATAGGAATAGTCGGGACTCGGGTGGGCGGCCAAAATTACATGCGGACTAGCGGCCCTGGCCCACCGGGCATATGCCCGGTGTGCCCTATGGCCAGTCCGGCCCTGCGCCTCATCATCACACATCAGGGAAGGAGAAAAAATACTTATTTACAAAATTTACTTACAAAAACTAAGAAAAACTTTTTTTTTCCAAATTTTCGGTCTTTTTTTTTTCTTTTTAGTAAAAAATAAAAAACCCAGCAGTGATTAAATATGACCAAAATAAAGCTCTATTTTGTGAACAAAATTATAAAAATTTCACATGGTTACAGTGTAGCGTGACCACGCAGTCGTCATTCAAAGTGTGACAGCACTGAAAGCTGAAAAATGGCCTGGGCAGAAAGGGGGAGAAAGTGCCCAGTATTGAGGTGGTTAAAGTGACACAGCAGCGGAAAGCCATGCGGCCGGTGCATAGACTCAGGAACGACAAGCCACATGACTAGCGACGAGACCTTCTTCACAAACATTGATTACACTGCAAAAGACAAAGTTTCCCTAGCAAACGGGAAATGCATGAATGCCAAAGGTAAAGGTCAGGGCTTCCTGAACTGCATTACACCACAAGGCAAACAGAATATCCTCGTAAAGAAAGTGCTGTATGTTCCAGAACTAAAAGGCAGCCTTCTATCAGTGAAAATTCTTGCAAACAACAGTCTCACAATTAAGTTCAAGGGTAATGAATGCACAATTCACAACAATAAGCAATTTCTAGCAAAATGATAACTGGATGATCACCTATACAAGCTCATCACCACAGACCAGCAAGTCAATATAGTCTCTAATGCCATACACAGCAAATGTATTCACTTATGGCGCAGAAGTCCAGAAGCTATACAGGACATTATAAAGAAAGGCTTATCAGAGGATTTGACAATAATGCTTTGCAAAGTGCTCATGAGATGCAAGTGCTGCATAGAGGAAAAAGCCAAACGTGCTCCCCTTCCACAGACGTCTCAAAAAAAAACACCCCCCTCCTGCAGCTCATACACAGTGACGTATGTGGTCCAATGACAACTCCCAAGTCAGGCAGGAACAGATATCTCCTGACTTTCATTGATGATTATTCCAGGTACACAACTTATCTGATGAAACACAAGAATGAAACATCAGAGAAACTTCAAGAGTTTGTTTCCATGTCTAGCATCAAATTCCAATGCAAACCAGGAATAATAAGCACTGAAAATGGAGAATACACAAGTGGCCTAATACCTGAAGAGACAAGGAATAGTACACCAGACAACCAAACCATACACTCCAGAACAAAACAGTGTAGCAGAAAGGAAAAATCTCACTCTTATAGAAATGGCCAGGTGCATGTTGTCGGATGCCAACCTACATTACAAGTACTGGGGAGAAGCAGTCATGACTGCAACCTACCTACAGAACAGACTACCCTCAAGAGCCATTAAAAGTACTCAATTTGAAATGTGGCATGGATCAAAGCCTAGCTTAGGGCACATCAGAGTGTTTGGATGTAAAGCATATGCCTATATTCCAAGTGAAAAGCGAGCAAACAAAGGGTTACAGAATCCTACGCCCAAAGACTGACAAAGTGACAATAAGCCGTTGTGTTTATTTTGATGAAAGCCCATCACCAGAAACCCCAATCCCTCAAAGCTGTGAAGCGAATATGCCTAGCAAACCAGAAGAAAAGGTTGATCAAAGCAAACCTGTGCAGGAGTCAGAACAAGAGGTGGAACTCACAATGCCTAAATAAAATTCCCCACCAGATCCTACTGAACTGACCGAAATCAGAAGATCCACTCGGACTACAAAAAGGATACCACCCCGCAAGCTGTCATACGCTGTCAAAACACACAGCACACTTAAACCAACATCCTGAGAAAATCTGCCAAAACATGAAGCCAATAAATGGAGAAAGGCAGCAGAAGAAGAATTAAAGTCACTTCAAGAAAATAAAACCTGGACACTCACAGAGCTCCCTCCTAACTGCGAAACTATAGGAAGTAAGTGGACATTCAAAGTAAAGTCAGACACAGAAGGGAACATCCACAAATACAAAGCCAGATTAGTTGCCAAGGGTTACTCACAGAAATTTGGTGAAGATTACGATGAAACATTCACTCCTGTCGTAAAACACTCCACCTTCAGAGCGCTTCTTAGCATTGCAGCCGGGAAGGGAATTCAAGTGAAACACCTAGATGTTAAAACTGCTTTCCTATATGGAGACATTAAGGAAGAGCTCTACATGAAGCAACCACTAGGGTTTAAACAAGGAGACAACCTTGTATGTAAACTTAAGAAGAGCATCTATGGTCTTAACAGATTCCCCACCGCGCGCCGTCTTTTCACGGCGGCAGTCGGGGAGCCCTGCGCGAATCGCCATAAATAAGCGGCGATCTGCATTTGGCCACCAGGGGGCGCGCGCGCGCACCCGCCATACTCCTGGGGAGTGTGCCCGCGGCTCGGGCGGACCCGATGTCCGCCGGCAAGCCGCGATGAGCGGCTACAGGGAAAGAACGGGGAACCGCCGATGTAAACACGGCGGTTCCCCGCTCTGTCAGTGGGGCATGAGAGATCTACTGATCCCTGTCACTGGGATCAGTTAGATCTCTCATGCCCATGTTAGCCCAACCCCCCCACAGTTAGAACACACCCAGGGAACACGATTAACCCCTAGCTCTCCCCCTGCAGGTTAACCCCTTCACTGCCAATGACATTTATACAGTAATCAGTGGACATTTAAATTTCTGATCGCTGAATAAATGTCATTGGTCCCAAAAAAGTGTCAAAAATGTTCCGACATGTCTGCCCCAATATCGCATTACCGCTAAAAATCGCAGATCGCCGCCATTACTAGTAAAAAATAAAAAAAATAAAAACCCCAGAAATGAATTCTCACCATCCGTAAACGCGGTTACTTTTGCGCAAACCAATCAAGTGCACATGCTTAGCGTCATATCCAGAGGTTGTCTTTGGGAAATAGGCGTATGAGTGCTGCCAGCATTGCTGCAGAGGTTGAAGGGCTGGGGGGTCAGCCTGTCAATGCTCACACTGTACGCCGCACACTGCATCAAATTAGTCTGCATTGCTGTCATCCCAGAAGGAAGCCTCTTCTAAAGATGATGCACAAGAAAGCCTGCAAACAGTTTGCTGAAGACAAGCAGACTATGGACATGGATTACTAGAACCATGTCCTGTGGTCTGATGAGACCAAGATAAACTTATTTGGATCAGATGGTGTCAAGCGTGTGTGGCGGCAACCAGGTGAGGAGTAGAGCATGATCACCTCTCTTAGGAGACAGGGCCGCAGGGCAGTATTCCAACATGATAACGACCCCAAACACACCTCCAAGATGACCACTGCCTTGCTAAAGAAGCTGAGGGTAAAGGTGATGGACTGGCCAAGCATGTCTCCAGACCTAAACCCTATTGAGCATCTGTGGGGCATCCTCAAACAGAAAGTGGAGGAGCGCAAGGTCTCTAACATCCACCAGCTCTGTGATGTCATCATGGAAGAGTGGAAGAGGACTCCAGTGGCAACCTGTGAAGCTCTGGTGAACACCATGCCCAAGAGGGTTAAGGCAGTGTTGGAAAATAATGGTGGCCACACAAAATATTGACACTTTGGGCCCAATGTCGATATTTTCACTTAGGGGTGTACTCACCTTTGTTGCCAGCGGTTTAGACGTTAATGGCTGTGTGTTGAGTTATTTTGAGGGAACAGCAAATTTACACTGTTATACAAGCTGTACACTCACTACTTTACATTGTAGCAAAGTGTCATTTCTTCAGTGTTGCCACATGAAAAGTTATAATAAAATATTTACAAAAATGTGAGGGGTGTACTCATTTTTGTGAGATACTGTACATCCTTATCTATGTTGATGACATTATAACCTGTGTAATAGTGAGAGTCCCTGTCTCTGGAAAAATGGGGTTAAAAAGGACACAGAGTCTGCATGTCGGTGGACTGCAGAGTTACAGAGCATAAATTTGACACGGAGAAAACTGCTCTGGCAGCTTTCTCTGGATTTTGCTATGTCCGGGTTGGGGCTCTGAAGTTTAGAGATCCTTAAGCATCTTGGGTGGGACGGGATCTCCAACCCTGTGTCCTCCACTTGTGGACAGCCAGCAGGGTGTGTGCCCAGGTGGACACAGCCAATATAAGGAGGGGCTGGTGAGAGCAGAAGGGTGTGGAAGGTGGAGTGTGAGCAGCTTGCTGCTGCTGCTGAAAGACAGTCCACTGTCAGCAAAACTGTCTGCCCTGCGTGAGACTACATCTCTGGTGAGGGGGGACTTTTTACCTGAAGGACTAGGAGGCTACATGAGCCTGGGAGACCAGAAGAGGGTCTGGGAGCCTAGGAGAGCCGAGGCGGCTAGCAAGTTCAAGGGGGCTGAAGGAAGTTCTGAAGTCTTGGGGACAGTGAGTAAACCTAGGGGGGCTGGAGAATCCTGTTGAGGCCAGGACTCAGGAGTAGGCTGGTTCAACACGGAGCTGCAAGCCAAGGCAAAGTAAGCCTAGGAGCCAGGTGGCATATCATTTTCTCAGTTATTGCATTTGTTGGAGAAGAACCCCTGTGTGGGCGATCCTGTGTATAAACTTTTGTTTTTCCTTTTAACCACTTCTGGACCGCCTGCCGTCATAATATAGCAGCAGTTTGAAGTGGATTACCATTGTTATGGTAGTAGATAGCTACCATAACCCCGCTATCTTTTTTTTCTGCAGGCGATTCTGCACAAGATAAAAGTGATCTTAGTGGCGGATTCGCTGCAAGATCACTTGCAGCAGCAGCGGAGATGATGGCGCCCCCCCCCCCAGTGTCCGCTTACTCGGCTCCATAACATGGCTGAGCGGAAGCGACGTCACAAGTCACTTCCGCCCAATGCTCTTAAAGGTTTTTTTTTTTTTGCATTTAAGCGTAAATATGAGATCTGAGGTCTTTTTGACCCCAGATCTCATATTTAGGAGGTCCTGGCATGCTTTTTTCTATTACAAGGAATATTTACATTTCTTGTAATAGGAATAAAAGTGATCAAATTTTTTTTAAAAAAAAGAATTACGGTATAAAAATAAAAATTAAAAAGTAAAATAAATAATAATAAAAAAAAAATTTAAAGCGCACCGTCCTTGCGAGCTCGCGCGCAGAAGTGAACGCATACGTAAGTCCCGCCCACATATGAAAACGGTGTACAAACCACACATGTGAGGTATCGCCGCGATTGTTAGAGCGAGAGCAATAATTCTAGCACCAAACCTCCTCTGTAACTCAAAACTGCTAACCTGTAGAATTTTTTAAACGTCGCCAATGGAGATTTTTATGTTGCAAAGCTTGTCGCCATTCCGCGAGCGGACGCAATTTTGAAGCATGACATGTTGGGTATCATTTTACTCAGCGTAACATTATCTTTCACAATATGGGAAAAAAATGGCCTAACTTTACTATTGTCTTATTTTTTAACTCAAAAAACTGATTTTTTTTTTTTAAAAATCACGCTTGTAAGACCGCTGCGCAAATACGGTGTGACATAAAGTTTTGCAATGGCCGCCGTTTTATTCTCTAGGGTGTTACAAAAATATATATATCATATTGGGGGTTCTAAGTAATTTTATAGCAAAAAAACCTGATTTTTACTTGTAACCACCGAACTCCAAAAAGAGGCCCGGTCTTAAAGTGGTTAAATAAACGTGGGCTACCAGGCCCTTACCGATAACGTCTGTGTGACATGACCTCACTGCACAAAAAGAGCATCTACCACTGAGCTAAACACCCCCAATATCACACCTGTTTTGAACAAGAAGTGGATTACAATCAGATAGTACACAAGCTGAAAGGAAATTTTAAAAGCAAAGAGCTAGGGAACATTAGCTGCTATCTGGGAATCCAAATAGAGAGAGAAAAAGATGGAAGTTATCGTCTCAACCAACTCAGAAAATATCCAAACTCTTGGAACAATTCCATATGCAAGATGCAAAGGAAGTGAAAACTCCCATGGAACCAGACTATCAAAAGAGCAATGAAGCAGAAAACGCTTCCCAACAATGACATGTATCGCAGAGCAATTGGTAAGCTGCTATATGGTGCCACTGTGACAAGACCAGACATAGATGCAGCAGCGGGCATACTATGCAGGAAAGTCTCAGCTCCCTGTCAGCGTGACTGGAATGCAGTGAAGAGAGTGATGCAGTACCCCAAAGGAACAATTCAGATGAAGTTACGGTTACCAGAAACATCAAATCCAGAATCAGGTTAAGTGGATGCTGAGTGGGCCGGGGACTGCACAGACCGCAAATCCACAAGTGGATTCTTCTTCCAGTATGGGGAAGGAACCATAAGTTGGTCTAGCTGAAAGCAAGCAACTGTTGCACTATCTTCAACTGAAGCAGAGTACATTGCTGCAGTACACGTGTGTCAAGAAGCAATATGGATTCGTCAACTTGTTGTGGACATTGGGATAGAGATGTCAAAACCAATTCCCATTTTTGAAGACTACCAGGGATGTATAAAGCATACACAACCAGAAAGGGTCAATCCTAGAACCAAACACATCGATGTCAAGTATCACCTACTGAGGTACAATCAATAACAAGGTGTTATTGACATTCAATACTGCCATCAGTGGAGATGACTGCTGAAGCACTCACCAATCCTTTGTTGAAGGAACATCATACTTATTTCCAGAATAAGCTGAATATACAATATATTGACAAAGCACATGCTGTTAAGAAGGGGTGTTGGAAAAGTACAACAGCAAAGTTGCTTTATAAACCGAACTATATATATATATATATATATATATATATATATATATATACATATATATGCATTATACTTGTCTATACCAGCAGGTGGCACTGCAGTATAATAGTCTGTATTCTATGGTACAAAGTAATAACAGGATGTACCTTCTGCATCTAAGTGTGTACTTGTTTGTTGTTTTCTTTCTGTCTATGACAAAAGGCATGTAATATATTCCTCCATTAAAGTAAAGTATTCTCTGCATACAACAAGCTTCCAAGTGCACAATTCAATACTCAGCTAACAGCACTTACATATTACTTAGCATGTGTAGCGTTCACCCCCTAATGTGCCCTCTGACTGGTTCTAGAGTCCTTTCCCAAGCTAGTGTATATGCAAACAGGCACACCATCTCAGTCACTCATCTGGTTCAATGAATAGTCTAGGGGTATCCTTTTTCTGATGCTTCAATATAATTTGATCTTGGATGGGGTGTAGGGTAACTATGGGATACTAAACACTGTAGTCTTCATGCAGTGTAGACCTTGATATTAAGTATCTTGCCACCACCAAAAAGACACCACGTGAGTAACTCCGGGTCCCCTTTGGGGATGCACTCACCAGAAACTGGTGAGTAAATCGCGTGGGTTTCAAGTAATCTGTAATGTTGGATACACCCAGACCTTCAGTAAAACACCTCACTCCTTCAAACACCTCCGATGTTCCAATCAGCTCCAAAGGAAGTATCCCTCAAGTGTTGCATATATATAAAAAGAAGGAGCGGGAATCTGACATAGCGTAAAACTGTATACAATTTATTGAATCCCAGCAAAACCCTTTAAAATATCACTCACAATATAGAAGATCAAAAAACGCTGTACAGTCAGATGCTAGTACCCACATCCAGGCTGCGTGTCCCAGATCCGACCGGTGCCTGCCCGATCCGTCCTGAGCTCCCGCAGTCCGATACATCAGCAGCCAGCTCTCTCAGCCAGGGTTTTGCTGGGATTCAATAAATTGTATACAGTTTTACGCTACCGGTTTCTGGTGAGTGCATCCCCAAAGGGGACCCGGAGTTACTCACGTGGTGTCTTTTTGGTGGTGGCAAGATACTTAATATCAAGGTCTACACTGCATGAAGACTACAGTGTTTAGAATATATATTAGCGCTGCTGCAGAGACTGTTCTGTTTTTTATTGTGAATTATATATCTCGTTTATGAGTTATTTACCAGCAGCTGCTTAAAAATACATTTGGACATCGTATTACCTTATAGCGCTGAGTAGAGACTTTGGGGCATTGTTTAAGCCTTGAGTTTTATAACTATGGGATACACTAGTAATGTAAAGTAGCAACTTGAGGACAGAGCTTTCTAGCAAAGTCCTTACAGCAGCATATAATGGACTGAACTATATAGGGACACCATGGGAAATGTCCACTTTTATGCACAGGCTGAAAATGATGCAAGAGGAATAGCTGCAGCACTCATTCACTGAAATCTCATTCACCGGTCTGTGCTCACAAATGTCTCTGGATATTTGGATGCCTCCTTTTATTATCAGGCAGACTTGTCTCCCGGTAGCCCTCCAAACCAGACCCCCTTGATAAATCCCTCAGTCAGCTCCAGCAAAGTTTAGCTCCTCCCCCCTACCCCCAGGTCTAACACAGCTGGCCCTTTAGGCTGGAAACCTCCCTGCTCCAGACCATTTATGCACTCTCCCAGCCACCTGTTGGGCATCCTCCCCCAGGGATTGGCTAGGACCACATAAATATTTAGGCTGTAGATATGACTGTCCCAGCGCACTACCTTCCAGAACCCTCCAGAAAACAGGGGGAAGCAGTCAAACCTACAACTAGATAAACTCAGAGCAGCCCAAAGCAATGACAAGCTTGCTCAAGAGGAGCTGACTGAAGAATTACATTTACCTAACCTAGCACCTATCTAGGAGGGTGCTACATATGCACTGCACTAATGTTATAGCATCATGCAGAAGCCCCTTATCAAGTTGTCACCCTAATAAAGGGGTCCTGCGCAGCCCTGAAACACTGCTGTTTTTCACAAAAGTTAAATTTGCAACACATCTGAGGTGTGTGTACCCACTACATATTTTTAAACCCATGAGGCACATAAATAGAAAAAGATATGCGCTTTGCAGTTTGTAGAAGCAAAAGCCATCCAACTTACCGCAGTTCAAGAATAGGTACCAAGGAGATTTTAATTTAACCTACGATAGTCATGGCATATTACATACCTTATTGTCCACCTATTGCACACAACATTGACCACCTAAAGAGTGAGTACAGCACTTAGGGCCTCATACATAAAGGGCTTAAAAAAACCCACTTTAACAAGTGTATGACATTTTTTTCTTAGCCTGTAGAAGCACCTGTATGTTAGACTACAGTGTCCATGCACACGTAGGCTTTTACAGGCGTATTTTTTGGTCGAACTGGATGGACTTGTGTCTTTTTTCAACCTGACTAACTATGTAACTATGTAACTATGTATTAGAAGAGGAGTGTCTACAGGCTGAAAAATCACATTCAGAATAGGAGCAGAAAAATGATTGATGGAATCCATTAATGCTCAATTGCTTGATGTGCCTAAACGCTTGTGCAATATGCGGCTTTGGGCATGTTTTTTAGGAAGCTATTCTCCTGCCGGGAGTTCTGGCATGATGCCTAGATATGTAACACATATTTGACAGTTAAAGGACATTCACCAATGTTATTTGCCAATGCATTTACTTTTTTAAAAGAGATTCACCAACATTTAGATCTAGTCTTGTTTTCATATTAAAGGACAGTTTCTGTAACCCTAGGCTCACATCTGTGCATTGCGGGAACGCCTGAAAAATCAGGCATGTTCCCGCATTACACAAAAATGTGCAGCCCCTTTGCATACACGTTGCTGTGACATTAACTGTAAATGGCACATCCACGCACTTTGCAAATGTGCTTACTTTCATTCACGTTTGTGAGTTCCAAGATGCATGATAACAAAGTACCATGTGTTTTGGTGCAGCACAATTTTTAAAATGCCATTTCTTTTGTGCCGTTTTTTGCACATAGGGCAGGTAAAATAAATGAATGGGATGCCCTAAGCACAACATGCGAAATCGCGCAAAAATGTACAAGCTTCAGCGCGCCTGCATTGGTGTGAATGGAGCTTAAAACATTCTATATTTATAGCATGATGAATGTGACTGAAAAGATTTAATAGGAAACCTTTACGGTTCTGGACAAGTGAATCCAATGACTTCTTATGGATACATACACAACCCTTTTTACCTCAGTCTTTTAAAACGCCTGTTTCTAGCTGATATGCTTTATGTTCAGATCATGCAGAGCCAAAATTGGAAGGGCACCCAACTGCTGCAGAAATATCCTTGTTCTTAGTATAATGGCTGTGTGCTTTTTTCTTACTTAAAATCAGATTAAACTTTCAGTTTAAATTAGCAAAACACATTCCAGGCTCATTAAAACTTAAGGGTTACAAAGTCTTACAGTTTGGTTTCTTTAGAAAGAAGCCACAGCCTTAGTACAAGAAAGCCTTCCCCCTGCCACCTTGCTGCCCAGAAGGACCCTCACTATCTGGTGGGGGGAAGCAGCAATCTCTTTGCAGAGGTCTGACACACCCCCTGCTGAGTCAGAGCCAAAGCTGGAATACTTTAACCATATTTATAAAATAGCTATTTAACTTTATTTTATTCCTGGAATATATCCTAGTAATTTGAACAGGTTTTTTGTCCAATATTAATGATACACCAGTATCACACCGCAAGAGGACAGCTCCATTATTTGTCTGAATAAGCTCTTTTCTAATTCTTGGTGGTTACTTACGGCTTGGTAAAAGGCACTGACTGCCCAGCTGAATACAAATCTCATTCCGTGCTGAAAACTATGCAGATTGGAGGAAAGCGGCCTTTTCCTTATTACTGTCTTTGTGGCTAACCAGCAGCCCTAATTACACACTTTTATCGGCCAAAGCCAGTTTTCATGTGAGCTTTCTACATCCAAAAGCCCTTGTCACAAGCTAGACCTGCTTCCTTTACTGAAACCAAATCAGAGGCATTTAGTTCCATAATTGGTACAGGGCCTTTATACTAACCTGCCAAGACAGGAATAGTAAGTTGGGGAACCTTTACCAAAAAGTGCTTAGAAGAAGCTTGGGCTAATTAAAATATAAGATTCTGCACTAAAATATAACCTGTTAATGCTTTTGTTTACTTTTTTTTTGCAATGCTTTGCAGTTGCTAAAATGCAAAACTGACACCCTCAAATTCTTTAGACCAGATAAGGACAAAATTAACCTGTTCACACTGGCTGCACACATATATGTGACAACTAGGCAGGTGGACCTTAAAGCATTAATAAACCACCACTAACATAACAATAAAGTGGGCCTCCCTGCAGGGTTGAGGAGTCATAATGTACTAGTGTGCACCGCAGACTAGTACATTATGGCAGACTTACCTGTAAAGCAGATCACTCTCGCACAGCGCTGTCACAGATCCCCAGTGTTTCCATCTTCACCTGGTCTTCCTTCCGGGTTTGCAGGCTCTGGCTGTATGAATGGCCACAGGTATGCCATCTCATTAGAGCGAATGCGCCATTGACGTCACCAGCAGAATCTCTTGTGAATATCTCCTAAACAGTGCATGTTTAGGAGATATTCACTGTAACTACAGGTAAGCCTTATTATAAGCTTACCTGTAGGTGCAAGTTCAAAAGAATATGTAAACCCAACATTCCATATTCCTGACATGTGCAATTCGTTTCGGTCCAAATGTAAATTCAGCCTAATATTTGGTTATTCGGAGATTAGGATGTATCCGAATCTGCAAATGAAATAGTAACAAATTTTTTTGAGATTCATTTAATTTCATTCCTTATATTTGTTTTCTAACGAATTCTACATTTTCAAAACAATTCAAATTGGGATTGGTCGAAAAATGATCAACCCATTTGAATTCTGTGTGAAGAATAGCTGCTTGTTAAGGAGTGGGCCAGGAAGCCGGCTGCCACGTCCTTAACAACCGATGACTCATCAGCAGTCAGTGGGCTTCCCCGCTGAGAGCTAAAATGTAAATAAAAGAATGCCGGCAGTGAACAATTCAGAAAAGAAGCAGCGTGGGCTCCCCCCAATCCACACCAGGCCCTTTGAGTCTAGGATGAATTTTAATTTAACACTAGAGTTGAGCGAACCCGGACTGTAAAGTTCGGGTCTGTACCGAACTTTGGGGTGTCCGGGACCCGGACCCGGACTTTTCAAAAAAAGTCCGGGTTCGGGTCCGGTGTTCCGGTAATTTTAATGAAAAATCTTAAAAATGCTGTAAAAAAGCCCAGGAAGGTCCTAGAGGTCTGCAAAAGGAAGGAAAATGTGGGTAAGGGTGGGACAAGTGCCCTACAAAGAAATGGGGACAGGGAAATAACTTTAAATATTTAAAAAAAAATAAAAACATAAAAATGCAAAAATGGAGATCATCTTCAAAATGGGTCTGAAAAGTATTAATTAACATTAGAGGCCATAGAACTGTTCTAAAATCATCTTCAAACTGTGTCCAAAAAGTATAAATAAGCCCGGAGTACCCATAT
>BLSH010421709.1:590013-600677 GCA_018402905.1 Glandirana rugosa
TGAAATTACATATCAATACGTACGAATCTCTTATGTTCACATGTACAAATCAGTAGTTAAGAAGAGTTATGTGTAAGAAGACTTGTAGTAAAGTATGTGATATAATGGTTTTCATAACCCTGTGGACGGAATTGTGTGTGTACCTGAAATTACCGTAGGTTCAGAATCAGACATTCTAAGTTATAACTCAACCGGGTGACAAACGTCGATATTGTCGAATTTGAGAAGATCCTTCCGACAGGTGTCCCGAATCATCACACAGATACCCTTACAAACTGGTAAAAAGGTCTTCGCGTAACTACAACCGACTCTTCCGGACCGAGTGCGAGATTAAGTAGGGTTTCTACAAGATAGCATTAAAGTCCATGTGTGTGTTAAGGCAGGTGTCCCAATACTTTTGGTAATATAGTGTATGAAATGATGTTCAGAAGAATGTGTATTGAGAAGAATTGATGACTAAACATGTACACTTGTATTCTCTAAGCATGCATAACTATACATTAAAGTTCATGTGCGTGTAAAGGCAGGTGTCCCAATACTTTTGGTGATATAGTGTATCTATGGGGGTATTTGTTTCTTTGAACTTATCCATTGTGCCAGAATTTGCTTGTTGGCATATTAGGAACTGTAGGCAAAATTGTGTTCGCAGAATTTTCTTTGAGCACTCTAGGAGTTGTCACAAGAACATTCCATAGACACACTTGTGTATGTGTGTGTGAAATGAACGAGTTCAGATGTTGCCATTGGGGACAATGTCATGTTCAAGCATAAAAGTAGGTATTTAAACAAATAACAAAAATATAATATATTGCAGCCTACCAGTTATTAGATGGTGGCTGCATTTGTTTTTTTTTTTGTTTTGTTTTTTTAGGTTAGAATACCCATTGATTTTGACAAAAATCTTGTGTCTTTGTAGCTTCCTATGCACTGAAATGAAATATCAAACAATCTTACCAGTCTTCGCAGGTATGTCCTATGAACTACAAGACACCTTCTCCTTATGTAATGGAGATGAGAAGAGGATGAGGTGTTTGTAGTCCAAATCAAGAGGACAGCCGAGGGTGACAACCATAGGTGTGCGCAGCCTATTGCATTAGGGTGTGCACCCCAAAGCTCAGACACACATGCCTTTCTCTGCACTGGACAGTGCATGAATGGGAAGTGCTCTGTGCTGAGTGGATTCCTGTTCATTCACATACGGAAGCATAGTAAACACAGTTTACTATGATTCAGTTATGATTGAACACAGTAAGTGAGTGCATTCACTGTGTTCATTTAGAAGAGGAATGGTTCCATCATGAAACATCCCTGGCAGCAGCTGAGGGGAGAGGAGAGAAGCCAGCAGCACTGTAATGGGGCGAGGGAGAATAATCAGCACTGCACAGAGTGATTAGGGTGTGTCCAGGCACACCTGGCACACCCCCTGCGCACGCCTATGGTGACAACATTGTTCCTCCACAGATACAGTGCAGCAAGTGAGCATTGTTACCTTAGGACAAGATGTGTGGTAATGGCAGGATCACCAGGTGAAAAAAGGGGAATAATGCCTAATAAAAGAAATGAATGCAGCCACCACATCTAAGTATTAGTAAGCTGCAATATATTACATTTTTTGCTTTTGTTTTTTTTGGGTTGAAAAACACTTTAACAAATTCTGTGTGCAATGTTTACAGCACAGTGGAGTTGATTTACTAAAACCAGAGAGTGCAACATCTGGTGCAGCTGTGCATGGTGGCCAATCAGCTTCTAAATTCAGATTATTCAATTAAACTTTGAAAAAAAAATGAAAACTGATTAGTTTCTATACAGAGCTGCACCAGATTTTACACTCTCCAGTTTTAGTAGATCAACCCCATCATGTTTGAACCACTTCCCGTCTGCCCCATAGCAGTTTTACTGCTACAGGGCAGCTCTCTTGTGCATAATCATGCATATACAGTATATGGGATTCTGCACTCTCGCCAGCAGGGGGCAGATGTGTACTGTCGACGGACTGCTTCTGCTGTGAGTTTCTCACAGCAGAAGCTGATCTGCAGGTGCCGGGCAATCGATGCTCTCTGGCACCCGCTGATCGTTGGTAATACACAAAAGATGGGGATTTGCCTATGTAAACAAGGCAGGTCGCCGTTCTGACAGGAGGGAAGGAATACATTCTTTGTAACTGCATAGCAGGGATTAGCATCCATCTCTTCCCCTAGTGAAAGCACCACACTGTTTACACAAAAACCCTGGATAGGCACACAGTTAACCCTTTGATTGCCCTAGATGTTTAACCCCTTCCCAGCCAGTGTCATTAGTACAGTGACAGTGCATATTTTTAGCACTAATCACTGTATTAGTGGAAAGACAATACCCACTCAAAGCCACGGCTTCACTCCACAGATGTGACCGCTTCCATAGGGTGCAGGCTCCGCTATGATACAGGAGATACTGAGAAAAGTTCTTCAGACAGCCGCACTCCAAAAATTGCCGTTTATTGGTAAAAATCAAATGAAATACAAGCAGAGCACATTGGGGGACAAACCCCAGGTACAAATGCTGACGCATTTCATGTCTATATCTGACGCTTAATCATAGCTATGATTAAGCGTCAGATATAGACGTGAAACGCGTCAGCATTTGTACCTGGGGTTTGTCCCCCAATATGCTCTGCTTGTATTTCATTTGATTTTACCAATAAACGGCAATTTTTGGAGTGCGGCAGTCTGAAGAACTTTTCTCAGTATCTCCTGAATCACTGTATTAGTGTCACTGGTTCCCTCAAAGTGTCAAAAGTGTCAGTTAGTGTCCGATTGTCTGCCACAATATCACAGTCCCACTATAAGTCGCTGTTCACCGCCATTACTAGTTAAGAAAATAAATACATAAAAATTCCATAAATATATCCCATAGTTTGTAGATGCTATAACATTCGTGTAAACCAATCAATATACACTTATTGGGATTTTTTGCGACAAACATGTAGCAGAATACATATTGTCCTAAATTAATGAAGAACTTTTTTTTTTTTATTGGATATGTTTTATAGCAGAAAGTAAAAAATATTTTTTTTTTCAAAATTGTCTTTTTTTGTTTATAGCGAGAAAATTTTTTAAAAAAATGCAACGGTGATCAAATACCACCAAAAGAAAGCTCTATTTGTGGGGAAAAAAATAACATAATTTTATTTGGGTACAGTGTTGCAAGTCACTCAGTGCCGCATCACAAAAAATGGCCTGGTCATGAAAGGGGGTAAATCTTCCAGAGGTCAAATGGTTAAAATGCCATATTTTTCAAAAAATGGGAGATTATGTGTTTTTTTTTATTTTGTAATAAATGTAACCTATAATGCAATACACTTGTCCTTTCACATTGTCAGTGCATGGCCTTTTTAAAAAAAACAAAAAAAACAATAATAATAAAAATAATTCCCAAAAGACAGCTACCATTCACATATAAAGCCTTTAGCGTCGGTGGAGGTATTTCAAACTGCTACATGTGCTCTCCTTCAAACTTTTACCCCCCACAAGCTGTCAGCCATGTTTCATGACAGAGACTAGGCCTGTGCATTTTACAAAAGTCTTTAAAGCTGTTTCTTTCATTTATTTTATTAGCCTTTAATGAATGTAATTAGAACCCAAGTAATTAAATGCAATTGTGCTCAGTATGTTCCTGTTGTAAATTGCCCTAAACAGTGTGCATGGTGCGAACAAATTTGTGGGATTAATAGAGGATGGATAATGTTTTTGGATAGTATTTCACACTAAACGGCCACAGAGAGAAACAAAGGACTTGGTGCAGTGTTATTAATCTTAGTCAACTGACAGCTCAGGGCTAATCTGCATTAGTGAGGCAGCGGAACACAAAGGGATGATCTGGATAGGTGTTGCCTCCACCATCACGTCTGATTTGTAATTGGAAAGTAGCCTGAGAGCACAGACCTAATATTGGGACACAAGGACGGATGGGTGGACATGAGCGTGACACACGAGGCCTCATTATCTGGTGGAAGAACAGTGAGGAAATAGCAGGGCAGATGTTACAATGAAATGATTTAGGGCAGGAAGTTACTGTATCTTCTTAAATCAAAGCTGCCAAGTGACTGTTACCCCTGGTTGTATTATTGCTTTTTTTCTCTTAAAATAGAAAAATTATGGTAAGTTTCATATATGTTAACTTTTAGCCTGAGCAGGCAATTTTTACAAAAGTTTTATATTGCCATCAATATACACACTTTACATACAATATATTGCAACACTATTATATTACATATGTTGCTATATATAATAAAAATATGGCTAAATTAAAACCCATTGTTGTGTCACAGATCCTTCTGCATTATTATCAACCCCACTCCACTTTTTCACAGAATTTAGTGGTGCCGCAAAAAGGTTTGGCTCTCAAGACAAGCGTCAGTAAACTGTACTTCCATCATCTTAATTGATAAATCAGTCACCACCTCCAATACATCCCATCATTCAATGCCAATAAGTGTAGGTTCTCTAGAAGTCAACCATTCAAAGTTAATTTCTTGATGTCCTGATGTATTTTGAAGCTCTCGGGCACTGTCTGTCTACCACTGCTCTCCTTTCCAGTTTCAACCTTCCAAAATGTAGCTCAACACTTGACAAACAATGCTACCTTCCAGTTCAGGAAGTAGTTGATCATTTTTCCTCCTTTACTTTACTTTCTTTAATCAAGGAGGTTCAGGAGAGTAACAGAGGACAGTGGCATTTGGTGTCTGGATGCTTCTCGGTTCACTTCAGAGGAGATCTAATAAAAAGATAAGTGCCCATACACATAAATGGACAATCACCCATAGACATATAAAAGCTTAAAAATGCCCATTGACATATAAAGACAATCGTCCACTCCAGACATTTTTGCTGCTCACAGATACCACTGAATGAGACTTTGAGGGAATAGTGATCAGACCTGCTAGAAGTCCATATTTCGTTAATATGATTTGTCCTGCTCTATAGGCCCGAATCTTACCAATTGCCTGATGTGACCATTCATGTTTGAGGAAATACCACCATACAGTGGGGCAAAAAAGTATTTAGTCAGCTACCAATTGTGCAAGTTCTCCCAATTAAAAAGATGAGAGAGGCCTGTAATTTTCATCATAGGTACACTTCAACTATGAGAGACAGAATGAGAAAATAAAATCCAGAAAATCACATTGTCTGATGTTTAAAGAATTTATTTGCAAATTATGGTGGAAAATAAGTATTTGGTCAATAACAAAAGTTCATCTCAATACTTTGTTATATACCCTTTGTTGACAATGACAGAGGTCAAACATTTTCTGTGTCTCCACAAGGTATTTTACACACTGTTGCTGGTAGTTTGGCCCATTCCTCCATGAAAATCTCCTCTAGAGCAGTGATGTCGCTGGGCAACACGGATTTTCAACTCCCTCCAAAGATTTTCTATGGGGTTGAGATCTGGAGACTGGCTAGGCCACTCCAGGACCTTGAAATGCTTCTTACGAAGCCACTCTTTCGTTGCCCGGGCGGTGTGTTTGGGATCATTGTCATGCTGAAAGACCCAGCCATGTTTCATCTTCAATGCCCTTGCTGATGGAAGGAGGTTTTTACTCAAAATCTCACGATACATGGCCCCATTCATTCTTTCCTTTACACGGATCAGTCATCCTGGTCCCTTTGCAGAAAAACAGCCCCAAAGCATGATGTTTCCACCCCCATGCTTCACAGTAGGTATGGTGTTCTTTGGATACAACTCAGCATTCTTTCTCCTCCAAACACGACAAGTTGAGTTTTTACCAAAAAGTTCTATTTTGGTTTCATCTGACCATATGACATTCTCCCAATCCTCTTCTGGATCATCCAAATGCTCTCTAGCAAACTTCAGACGTGCTGGGACATATACTGGCTTAAGCAGGAGGACACGTCTAGCACTGCAGGATTTGAGTCCCTGGCGACGTAGTGTGTTACTGATGGTAGCCTTTGTTACTTTGGTCCCAGCTCTCTGCAGGTCATTCACTAGGTCCCCCTGTGTGGTTCTGGGATTTTTGCTCACCATTCTTGTGATCTTGTGTGGAGCCCCAGATGGAGAGAGATTATCAGTGGTCTTGTATGTCTTCCATTTTCTAATAATTGCTCCCATAGTTGATTTCTACACACCAAGCTGCTTACCTATTGCAGATTCAGTCTTCCCAGCCTGGTGCAGGTCTACAATTTTGTTTCTGGTGTCCTTTGACAGCTCTTTGGTCTTGGCCATAGTGGAGTTTGGAGTCTGACTGTTTGAGGTTGTGGACAGGTGTCTTTTATACTGATAACGAGTTCAAACATTTGCCATTAATACAGGTGACGAGTGGAGGACAGAGGAGCTTCTTAAAGAAGTTACAGGTCTGTGAGAGCCAGAAATCTTGCTTTTTTTAGGTGACCAAATACGTATTTTCCACCATAATTTGCAAATAAATTCTTTAAAAATCAGACAATGTGATTTTCTGGATTATTTTTCTTATTCTGTCTCTCATAGTTGAAGTGTACCTATGATGAAAATTACAGGCCTCTCTCATCTTTTTAAGTGGGAGAACGTGCACAATTGGTGGCTGACTACTTTTTTTCCCCACTGTATATGTTTGGTGGCCAATGGATAGTAATTGCATGTCCCACTGCTCTGTAGTGTCTGTAGTCAGAGTTAGGAAGAAGGTAAGCTGGATCTCAATGCACAACAATTTCAACTGTCACACAATCTTTACTCTTGAGCTTATATATTTATTTCTTCATTGTATTCAAATCACTCTCTAACATCTCTTCCACAGAGGGACAAACAACATGTAGGGGTAAACCACACCTATACAGGGAGAGCATCCATACAGACTGTGTACTTGGTGGGGACTAAGTATAGGTTTCATAAAGGCTTCTATGGAGTTTTTGGTAATCTGGAACCCTTACCTGAAAATTAAACAGATACATAGATGGCTAAATTTGTCAAGTCCCAACACTTGTACAAAACCTTCATGCACACATGAATGTAATCCTTGCACAAAGGCACTGTTGGTTCAGTATCCATGAATATACATGTACATATATATTATTAAAAGTATTGGGATACCTGCCTTTACATGCACATGAACTTTAATGGCACCCCAGTCTTAGTCCTTAGAGCTCAATATTGAGTTGGCCCACCCTTTGCAGTTATATCAGCTTCAACTCTTTTGGGAAGGCTGTCCACAAGGTTTAGGAGTGTGTCTATGGGAATGTTTGACCATTCTTCCAGTAGTGCATTTGTGAGGTCAAGCACTGATGTGGATGAGCAGGCAAGGACTGTGCAGGCCAGTCAAGTTCCTCCACTCCAAACTCGCTCATTCATGTCCTTATGGACCTAGTTTTTGCACTGGTGCGCAGTCATGTTGGAACAGGAAGGGGCCATCCCCAAACTGTTCCCACAAAGTTGTGTAGCCATGCCCCCGTAGGAGTTGCTGGAGTAGTGGTTCCACATGTCTCAATCACCTTTTTTCCACACATCCGGAGTCACAGGAACAGGCCAGTACTTTTTTTTTGTTTGTTTTATAAGGGGATTGAACTTAAATGGGGAAAGGGGTAATTATGGGATTCCCAATAATTAACCGTTCTTACACTCCTCTTCTTCCTCTAGCACAATCATGCTTCTCAGTTACTTCCTGTTGCTCTCTCCTGCACAAACTTCTTTGGCCTAGCTAGCACATGGTGAGACCTGCTCTTTATTAGCACAGGCTCTGAACCGCCCTTTGCAGGCAGGGACCGCGGGTCCCTATAGTGTAGAAAAAGTTTGTTGAAGTGCTAGCTAGCCATGATGGACTACTGCTCCCAGCCCATCCTCTTCCAGGCCCTGCCAGCCCTCCTGACTGCAACAGTCCTCTCCAATGCCACAGTGACACCACAGTCCCAACTGGCTCCTGCACCCTTCTCAGACTGTCTCTCACCCCTTGGGTCAGGGCATTCTCTTCCTTCCCCATGTCTTCTGTTGTCACGGGGGAGTTGCCAGGCTGCAACTCTACCCTGCCTCTGGGTGGTGACTTCAGGCCCTCACTGGCCCTCCAAAGCTTCCGCAGCTGCAAGCAGCAAAGCCCTGTGTGCAGGTCCTCTGTGTAATATTGTGGCTCCTGTGGTGCTGACACCAGCCGGGTTAGCGGTTCTTCACAATGGCTGCACCAGGCCCAGGCAGTGACTGCCGCGGTTGGTGTCTGACATTCTGGGCATATCAGGCACAGCCGCCCAGCTCCCTCGATCACTCCCAAGGCGAGTCCCCCGCGAGGCTCCAGTCAGACACCGGTGTCCACCAATGTCTACTCCGGCTTCTCCGGCAACCATGTAAGTGCTGGAACAAGACGAAAATCCTCTACCATCTTTCGCTGTCTCGTGGTGTCTCATGCTAGCAGGAAGCATTGAGTCTCCTTCAGGGCATGGCACCGCCCCCTCGTTTCCAGACAGGCTTGTGACAAGAGATCTGATAGGCAGGCTCGCTCTTGGTCATGCTGGTGTAACCCCTTGTATGAAGGATGGAAACTTGCAGACATGCTGATGCTAGCAGGACTTGTCCAGGCATGCTGACCTTTCCGGTGGTTGCCGGTAGCAACAGTAAATTTAGTAGCCCCTGTCTTCCTGAAGGGAACACTTTCAGCACAGTCCCACCTGCAGGCACCCGGGGCCTTACCTTGATCACCCCGGGCGACAGGAAACATTTCCAGGCACACTTTACTGTAAGTAGGTGTTTGGAGCAAAAATTCAAAAGGCCAGCATTTAGATCGCTGGGTGTATTTGTAATCCAATGAGAGATGTCCAGCCTTTGCAGAGCGCTTGACATAATTGTAATACATGGGTGCGATCGCCATCAGTGATAGCACATGTTTACAAAGTCACTGAATTGCAAGTGTTGGTTCAAGTGTCCCCCCCAGCGCCTGGAGCAACTGGGTAGGCAAGAACAGCAATTGGCAACGGCTCCCTCTGGTTACTATGGGCAACGGGACTTGTAGAAGGACACTGTATAGCAGGCAAAGCCCAATAATTAATAGTTCTTTCATGGGACCTTCTATATACACTCCGGTATATACTAGGGTTGCACCGATACCGATACTGGACATTTTCAGAGTATCGGTACTCGTGAAAGAGGTCCCAAAACCAGAAACCGATACCTTCGGGTTCAGTTCTTTCAGTTGTCAGTGAGAATTCCCCGCTAACAGCTGAAATGTAAAGAAAAAATGCTGCCAATTATTGGTTGTTAAGGAACGGGGCCACCACTCCCTTAACCAATGACATGTCCTCGGGATTACCCCTCTCTTGCCACCTGTCACCAGGCTCAGGCAGCTGCAGCGCTGTGGCAGGGCAGGCAAAGAGAGAGAGAGAGGTGAGCTGTGACAGGGTGGGGGGTGCCTGGGCCGGGTGCGGAACATACCGCTACCCGGGGGACACCCAGAGCCAGCTGAGTGGCCGGGAGAAAGGAAGCACTCTCTCTCCTCCTGTACAGCGGGGGAGAAAGAGAGAGAGGGCCAGTGCTGAAAATACCACGGGACTTGCTGGAGTTAGCTTCTTAAGTTAACCAGCAGGTGATTGGTTGCTAGGTGGTCCTAGTAACCAATCATTAGCTTGTTAACATGAAAAATTAACTCCAGTAGTTCCCACCCTCTGTTCAGCACTGGTATGTGTGTCTCCCCCTCTGCATGAGCAAGAAAGGAACTAGGAAGGGGCAGAGCTATAGGTGTGGGGGTGCCTGAGTAATATGGAGGGGGTCCAGGGCTGAGGGGGTCTGTGTAACATGCTGGGGGGTTGGGGGGTGGGGGTGTCTGTGTAACATGCTGGGGGGTGGGGGACTTTGTAACATGCTGGGGGGTGGGGGAGTTTGTAACATGCTGGGGGGGATGGGGGGGTCTTTGTAACATGCAGGGGGTCCAGGGTTTGGGGGGTGGGGTGTCTGTGTAACATGCAGGAGTCCAGAGCTGCGGAGTGGCTGTGTAATGTAAAGGGGCCTAGAGGTGCAGGGGGTTATGTAATGTAAAGGGGATGCAGAGGAGCAGGGGGCTGTGTAATGTAAAGGGGCCCAGAGGTGCAGGGGGTTGTGTAATGTAAAGGGGCCTAGAGGTGCAGGGGACTGTGTAATGTAAAAGGGCCCAGAGGTGCAGGGGGTTGTGTAAAGTAAAGGGGGTGCAGAGGAGCAGGGGGCTGCGTAATGTAAAAAGGTCCAGAGGTACAGGGGGCTGTGTAATGTAAAGGGGCCCAGAGGTGCAGGGGGCTGTGTAATGTAAAGGGGATGCAGAGGAGCAAGGGGCTGTGTAATGTAAAGGGGATGCAGAGCAGCAGGGGGCTGTGTAATGTAAAGGGATCCAGAGGTACAGGGGGCTGTGTAATGTAAAGGGGATGCAGAGGAGCAAGGGGCTGTGTAATGTAAAGGGGTCCAGAGTTGCAGGGGGATTGTGTAATGTAAAGGGGCCCACAGGTGCAGGGGGTTGTGTAATGTAAAGGGGCCCAGAGGTGCAGGGGGTTGTGTAATGTAAAGGGGCCCAGAGGTGCAGGGAGTTGTGTAATGTAAAGGAGTCCATAGGTGCAGGGGTTCAGAGGTGCAGGGGGTTGTGTAATGTAAAGGGGATGCAGAGGTGCAGGGGGCTGTGTAATGTAAAGGGAGTGCAGAGGAGCAGGGGGCTGTGTAATATAAAGGGGATGCAGAGGAACAGGGGGCTGTGT
>BLSH010421709.1:612708-631849 GCA_018402905.1 Glandirana rugosa
CACTAATATATCGTGGTTTTCTTTCGAGATAAACACTCTTTTTTTACTATTTTTAAAACAAACCCATGTCACATCGTACTGACTCATTAACAGTAAATTGGTGAAGTCGGGGCCTTCCTAAAGGTCGAAATCCTGGCCTCGGGAAAAACGCTAAGCCGCGACACAGCGAAATTGACTTTTGACGCGCCAGCACGCTGCAACATGGGTTTGCTTTAAACGCAGGAAAAAAAGGGTGTTTGTCTCGAAAGAAAACCACCATAAACTAGTGGAGACGCAGTAAAGACTAGCGGCGATATTTGTTTTCTTCTCGCTGTTAAAACGTTTTTTTGGGTTTAAAGGTACAACGTCGCACGACCGCGCAGTTTTCAGTTAAAGCGACACAGCGCCGAATCGCAAAAAGGGCTCCGGTCCTAAAGCTGGAAATCCTTCCGGGGCTGAAGTGGTTAAATGACAATTACTCAGTCATGCTACACTGTACCCAAACAAAATTTTTATCATTTTTTTCTCACAAATAGAGCTTTCTTTTGGTGCTATATAATCACTTGTGTTTTTTTTTAATTTTTTTCAATATAAGCAAAAAATTAGGGAAAATTTTGAAAAAAAAAACACTTTTTTTTAGTTTATATTGAAAAATTTTGCGAAAAGTCATTTTTCTTCATAAATTTGGGCCATAATTTATACTGCTACATATCTTTGGTAAAAATAACCCAAATTAGTGTACATTATTTATTCTCTGTGAAAGTTATAGAGTCTACAAGCTATGGGGCAAATCATTGAAAATTGATCACACCTGATGTACTGACCACCTCTCATTTCTTGAGACCCTAACAAGCCAGGAAAGTACAAATACCCCCCAAATGACCCCTTTTTGGAAAGTAGACATTCCAAGGTATTTAGTAATAGGCATGGTGAGTTTTTTGAAGTTGTAATTTTTCCCCACAATTCTTTGCAAAATGAAGATTTTTTTTTTTTACACAAAATTGTTATAACAAGTTATTTCTCACACACAGCATATGCATATTTACAATGACAACCCAAAAGACATTCTGCTGCTCCTCCTGAGTATGGCGATACCCCATGTGTGAGACCTTTACACAGCCTGGCCACATACACAGGCCTAACATTGAAGTAGCACCTTCAGGCGTTCTACGAGCATAAATTACACATCTCATTTCTCAGACACCTATTTCATTTTTGAAGGCCCTGGAGCACCAGGACAATGGAATTGCCCACAAAATGACCCCATTTTGGAAAGCAAACACCCTAACGTATAATCTGTGAGGCATATTGAGTCTTTTGAACGGTTCATTTTTTTCCAGAAGTTTTTGGAAAATGTGGGGAAAAAATTAAAATGCATTTTTTAAACACAAAGTTGTCCATTTATAAGATATTTCCAACACATAGCATGTACATAGCAAAAATGACACCCCAAAATACATTCTGCTACTCCTCCTGAGTATGGCGATACCATATGTGTGAGACTTTTACACAGCCTGGCCACATACACAGGCCCAACATTGAAGTAGCACCTTTAGGTGTTCTACGATCATAAATTACACATCTCATTTCTCAACCACCTATTACACTTTTGAAGACCCTGGAGCACCCACAAAATGACCCCATTTTGGAAATCAAACACCCCAACGTATATTCTATGAGGCATTGTGAGTCTTTTGTATGGTTCATTTTTTTCTACAAGTCTTTGAAAACGCGGAAAGAAAATAAAAACTCTTTTATTTTTACACAAATTGGTCAATTTATAAGATATTTCTAACACATAGCATGTACATAGCAAAAATTACACCCTGAAATACATTCTGCTGTTCATCCTGAGAATGACGATACCACATGTGTGAGACTTTTACACAGCCCGGCCACATAGAGAGGTCCAACATGCAGGGAGCAACATCAGGCGTTCTAGGAGCATAAATTACACATAAAATATCCTAATGACCTATTACAATTTTGAAGGCCCTGGAACACCAGGACAGTGGAATTACCCACAAAATGACCCCATTTTGGAAAGCAAACATCCCAATGTATATTCTATGAGGCATAATGAGTCTTTTGAACCGTTCATTTTTTTCCAGAAGTTTTTGGAAAATGTGGGAAAAAAATGAAAATGCATTTTTTTAAACACAAAGTTGTCAATTTATATGATATTTCTAACACATAGCATGTACATAGCAAAAATTACCCCCAAAATATATTCTGCTACTCGTCCTGAGTATGGCGATACCACATGTGTGAGACTTTTACATAGCCCGGCCACATAGAGAGGTCCAGCATTGAAGTAGTACGTTCAGGCGTTCTAGGAGCATAAATTACACATCTAATTTCATTCCTACCTTTTGAAGGTCCTGGAGCACCAGGACAATGGAATTACCCACAAAATTACCCCATTTTGGAAAGCAAATACCCCAATGTATATTTTATGAGGCATGGGCTGCAGATAGGATACTTGGGTACTCTTATGGATTAGTAAAAGGTACTCGGGTACTCTGATGTGCTTGTAAAAGGTACTGGGGTACTCTGATGGGCTGGTGACAGGTACTCAGATGGTCTGGTGGCAGGTACTTGGGTACTCAGATGGACTGGTGCCAGGTACTCGGTTACTCAGATGGGCTAGTGACAGGTACGCAGATGGACTGGTAACAGGTACTCGGGTACTCTGATGAGCTAGTGACAGGTACTCGGGTACTCATAAGGGTTGGTGACAAGTACTCGGGTACTCTGATGGGCTGGTGACAGGTACTCGGGTACTCTGATGGGTGGGTGACAGGTACTCGGTTACTTTGATGGGCAGGTGACAGGTACTCTGATGGGCTGTGAAAGGTACTCTGATGGGCTGTGACAGGTACTTTGATGGGGTGGTGACAGGTACTCTTTACTAATGGGGGGGCAATCAGTGTGATTGGTGCACACAATAAGCGGTAATGAGCTGTTACCGCTATCTGCTCCTCACACACGATTGGTGTGTGAAGAGGAGAACCCGGTAACAGCTCGTCACCACGGTTTGTTCTCATTTTGTGACCAGCTGTGATTGGACACAGCCAGTCACGTGGTAAAGAGCCAATTTCATTGGCTCTTTACCCTGATCGGGGTTGGGCTTTGTCCGAGGGCCCCCACCATCGGAATTGACTGGCTGTGATAGGACACAGCCGATTACGTGGTAAAGAGCCAATTTCATTGGTTCTTTACCCCGATCATGGAAGGCTGCAGTCCTGAGATCCCCCTGGGGGCCCGCAGAGCGGCGAAAATGGGAGGACGTCATATGACGTCCACCCAGGATGGGGAGTGCACCTTGCCGGCGTCTTATTACTATATGCCGGTAAGGAAGGGGTTAAGGCTGGATTCACACCACTGCGGTGTGAATTCCAGCCTGTTTTCCTATGAGAAGGACCGGAGCCATTGTTTGGTGGCTCCTGTCTGTTCTCGCAGCACAGCAGCTGTCCGTGGAGGGAGGGGGAGGGGCAGCGAGCAGAGGGAAAGATCACCATTCAGTGCGGAACACATCTCAGTGTCTGATGCGTTCCCATTGAACATAATGGGCTGGTAAGTTGCACAGCATTGCACAGAAAACGCACATGTTTTATGTGCAATGCGGAGTGCGAATGCAGCACACCTATGTGAACAGGACACATTGAAAACAATGTGTTTTTAAGTGTCCTGCGAATTAGATGTGGCTTAAGCCGTATCCAATTCGCATAGGTGTGAACCCAGCCTAAAATACATAGTGGACTTTTGCTGCCTATCCCAGAAAAAAAAATGAAGACAAGACTGCTATTAGAAATTTATATGTATATACAGAGAAAAAAATCCCCTAGGCACAAGGGGTAGATACTGGATACTAAGATTATAACAAAATAAATAAGTGCACAAGAATCACTATACTGTATACCAGGGTGAATGTTGCCAGTTGCACAACAATCTCTTTGGCTACTGGAGAATATGGGTGTAAGAACCACTAGATGCCACTGAGAATATGTGGGAAAATAAAAACACTGGGACAATATTCAGATTCAGAATACTTTATTAATCCCAAAGGGAAATTATTATGAATATGGGCACATAAACCACAGGACACAATTGAGAATGTAGGCACCAGTGGATGTTTGAGGCTAATATTGGCAGTAAATCTCACTGGTGTTGCTAGGCGGGTGCAGGCTGCACCCGGGTGATACCCGCCAGAGGGGTGACACCTGTGGACAGCGGCAAACCCCCTACACTGATATGCATCTCTCTCGTGGTGTCGGTGGTCTGTCAAATTAGCTAATCCGTCAAAACCTCCAACCGTGTAATTTCTGGATGGAGATTTTGATGACTTGGCTAATTTGACAGAGCACCGGCTGTGTGCCTCAGTAGAGCGGCAGAGCGAAGCCGCCTCCCATTCCTTTCTGTTTACATCTACAGAGGAGGAGGAGGGAGTCTGAGGGACACACCGCTGTGCCTACTCCGTGCTGTTCTGAGGTCTCTACAGATTATATTAATTTAGATGGACATGTGCAGGGGGGGCACTATGGGAGCAGAGAGGGGGTCTACACTGGGGGGTGTCTATATTGATTGAGTGGGGATCGCACTGAGGGGGTCTGCACTAAGGGGGGTCCGCACTAAGGGGGGTCCGCACTGAGGGGGTGTCCGCACTAAGGGTGGTTTGCACTGAGGGGGTCTGCACTAAGGGGAGTCCACACTGAAGGTGGTCCGCACTGAGGGGGGTATGCACTGAGGGGGGTCCGCACTGAGGGTGGTTTGCACTGAGGGGGTCTGCATTGAGGCTGGTCCACACTGAGGGGGGTTTGTACTCAGGGGGGTCCACACTAAGGGGGTTTTGTAGTTAGTGGAGGGGGTCTGTAGTTAGTGTAGGGGGTTTTGTAGTTAGTGGCGGGGGGTCTGTAGTTAGTGGAGGGGGTCTGTACTTAGTGGAGGGAAGTCTGTACTTAGGGAGGGGAACTATAGTAGGTGGAGGTGGGGTGACACCGATTTTTTCCGCACCGGGTGACACCAGCCTTAGTGACGCCACTGGTAAATTTAATATGTGCCAGGAAAAATATGGGCACGAGGTGAATGTGGGCACAAAAGGCACTAGATGACACAGATAACACCAGCAGAAGAGCATAAGAAGGAGACTAATCACCAGAGAGTATACAACATGCTGGGAACGGTGAGGTCCTTTTGCCAGCTAGTAGAAGCACACCTACACCATGACTCAAGGACAGGATCTGCAACACAGTATAAAACACCAGCATATCCTTCAGCTACAGAAAGAGACTCTTGGAAATACATTGCAGAATGCTGTTATGTGCATCCAAATGATCTTGCTGAGCGTATCTCTTGATGCCATATATTGTTTCATCTATTGTTTAGTCAAATTTTCAATGGAAACTCATGTTTGTTGCTAATCTTACTATTCAACGTTTATTGTGGTTATCAAGATGTTATTATGGGCACAGAGCTGTGTTGTTGAATTGTAAATGTGGCATTGATTTTTGCCAAGCCATAATTGCTTAGTATGTAATTTAGCTGTTTTATATGATGTGTTTTGTAAGCTGGTATACAAAATATGTTGTGGTTTTTACAATGCAACAAGTGTTCACAGCTGTATTGGTTACTGAATTACTATGCTGTGTAATAATTAAAGGGAGAAGACAAGTTGCACTTTGTTTTGTATAGCAAATAAAGGGTGGGGGGGATATTGTAGACATTAGACATTTTTTTTGCCAATGCCATTTTTATTACATACTATAGATATCTATGAATCTCCACTCCTTGTAGTCCCTATCGATCATTCACACCCCCATGCAACATTATAACCCCAAAACCTTTTTATGATTGCATCACCACTTGCCACAATGTTATTGGATGGCACGACAAAGGTAGACCATATGCAAATTATAAATACAACTCTGTATGCTGCTATAGAATAAAAAGATCTTTCTCATAACTGTTCACTCTTTTGGGAGGGTCCCAAATAAGTTGCATGAACCAGTGAAGGAAGGAATTATGCATCATATAAAAGTAGGCAATCCCATGTCCTTTTGTATTCTGTTATGGCTGTTTGGTAGTTCACAAATGGTTGCAATGATTGAATAACCGTGCTTTAGTTGAGCCTTGTTTCATCATAGATTCATGAACCGATCATAGGCATTCCATATTGCAATGGCCTGCATCAATCATTATTTTCTCCTTTAGACTATGCAACTAATCAGTGAGGGCCTTGGGTGTTCTCATGTAGAAATTGACATCATGTCATTACCTAGCAATTCTGCATTAACCCTCTGCACACTACCATGAACCCTTTCATATTACTAATAACTTTTGCATTGATACATGGATTCTTGTTTCACATACATTGCAATACATTGTGAAATGAACAGATAGTGCACTGGCATAGTGAATGATCCTCAATAAATATTTAATTTATTTGATGTATTGTACTTACAAAATACTTGGCATACCCACATAACACAAATCTTTCATAAAATTCAAAATATCTCTGACCAACAAGCACAGCTCTCTGACCATCAGTGCTCCACTGTGTTTTGAGAAAGTACCCTCTTCATTAGAGCCATGTGCAAAATGCTAAATGCTTGCATTAACATACTTTAATAGGCATATAGTGCCAATATGGGCAAACCCTATTGAGCATTTGTGGGGCATCCTCAAACGGAAGGTGGAGGAGTGCAAGATCTCTAACATCCACCAGCTCCGTGATGTTATCATGGAGGAGTGGAAGAGAACTCCAGTGGCAACCTGTGAAGCTCTGGTGAACTCCATGCCCAAGAGGGGTTAAGGCAGTGCTGGAAAATAATGGTGGTCACACAAAATATTGACACTTTGGGCCCAATTTGGGTTTTTTCACGTAGGGGTGTACTTATTTTTGTTGCCAACGGTTTAGACATTAATGGCCGTGTGTTGAGTTATTTTGAGGGGACAGAAAATTTACACTGTTATACAAGCTGTACACTCACTAGTTTACATTGTAGCAAAGTGTAATTTCTTCAGTGTTCTCACATGAAAAGATATAGTAAAATATTTACAAAAATGTGAGGGGTGTACTCACTTTTGTGAGATACTGTATATTCCAGTATAGAAACTCTCAAATATAAGAGTTATGATAACACTTGACAGAGTGTGTGTGTGTGTGTGTGTGTGTGTGTGTGTGTGTGTATATATATACACACACACACACACACTATATTACCAAAAGTATTAGGGCATCTGCCTTTACATGCACATTAAATTTAATGGCATCCCAGCCTTAGTCCGCAAGGGTTCAATATTGAGTTGGCCCACCCTTTGCAGCTATAACAGCTTCAACTCTTCTGGGAAGGCTGTCCAAAAGGTTTAGGAATATGTCTATAGGAATGTTTGACCATTCTTCCAAAAGCGCATTTGTGAGGTCAGGCACTGATGTGGACAAGAAGGTCTGGCTCTGCTCTAATTCATCCCAAAGGTGTTCTATCATGTTGAGGTCAGGAATCTGTGCAGGCCAGTCAAGTTCCTCCACCCCAAACTTGCTCATCCATGTCTTTATAGACCTTGCTTGCTTTGTGCACTGGTCCAAATCATTTGGTGAAAGGGGGATTATGGTGTGGGGTCGCTTTTCAGGGGTTGGGCCTGGCCCCTTAGTTCCAGGGAAAAGAACTCTTAAGGCATCAGCATACCAAGACATGTTGGCCAATTTCATGCTTCCAACTTTGTGGGAACAGTTTTGGGATGTCCCCTTCCTGTTCCAGCATGGCTGCACACCAGTGCACAAAGCAAGGTCCATAAAGATATGAATGAGTGAGTTTGGCCTGCACAGAGTCCTGACCCTAACCCGATAGAACACCTTTGGAATGAATTTGAGCAGAAACTGTGAGCCAGGCCTTCTGGTCCTACATCAGTGCCTAACCTCACAAATGCGCTTCTGGAAGAATGGTCAAACATTCCCATAGACACACTCCTAAACCAGCCTAACCAGAAGAGTTGAAGCTGTTATAGCTGCAAAGGGTTGGCCAACTCAATATTGAAACCTACGGACTAATAGGCAGGCATCCCAATACTTTTGGATATGCATATATATATATATATATATATATATATATATATATATATATATATACAAAAGTCCAGGATTGCTGCACACAATTTCTTTAATATTTTTAAAGTATCAAAATACAAGCATCAAGCATACAAGTATGGAACCTTGAAAAAGGGCGTGAGAGGAGGACAATAGCCCGAAACTGTTGGTAAATACGGAGCAAGATCATTGTCTTGTTATGGACTTCGTTTGACTTACATGATCTTTTTATGATCAGTATGTTACCATTTGAAGAAAATTCTTGAATGATGCTTGTATTTTGATACTTTAAAAATATTAAAGAAATTTTGTGCAGCAATCCTGGACTTTAATTTTTATATATAGCCTTGGGGTAAGGCTTGATTGCTGGCACCTGAAGAACACTGAAGTGCTGCTCACCTTTCCTAATTATATATATATATATATATATATATATATATATATATATATATATATATATATTTATATATACAGTATCTCAAAAAAGTGAGTACTCCCCTCACATTTTTGTAAATATTTTATCTTTTCATGTGACTACACTGAAGAAATGCCACTTTGCTATAATGTAAAGTAGTGAGTGTACAGCTTGTATAACAGGGTACATTTGCTGTGCCCTCAAAACAACTCAACACACGGCCATTAATGTCTAAACCGCTGGCAACAAAAGTGAGTACACCCCTAAGTGAAAATGTCCAAAATGGGCCCGTGTCATGTGACTCTTTAGTGTTTCAAGGTCTCAGGTGTGAATGAGGAGCAGTTGTGTTAAATTTGGTGTTATCGCTCTCACTCTCTCATACTGGTCACTGGAAGTTCAACATGGCACCTCATGTCAGAGAACGCTCTGAGGATCTGAAAAAAATAATTGTTTCTCTACATAAAGATGGCCTAGGATATACGAAGATCACCAAGATCCTGAAATTGAGCTGCAGAGCGGTGGCCAAGACCATACAGCGGTTTAACAGGACAGGTTCCACTCAAAACAGGGCTTGCCATGGTCGACCAAAGAAGTAAGTCACATGCTCAGCGTCATAGCCAGGGAGTGCTGCCAGAATTGCTGCAGTGATTACTATTATTATTATTATTATTATTATACAAGATTTATATAATGCCAACAGTTTGCAAAGTGCTTTACAAAATGAAGGCAGACAGTACAGTTACATCACAATTTTGTACAAGAGGAATCAGAGGGCCCTGCTTGTTAGATCTTACAAGAGAGAGGGTCAAATGGTACAAAAGGTAATAGCTGTAGGGGTAGAGATGATGTAGAAAGTAAAACAGTGTATTAGTTAGAAGCAAGATAGGCTTCTTTAAAAAGAAAGGTTTTCAGGGATTGTCTAAAGATGGATAGATTAGGAGACAGTCAAACAGATTGGGGTAGGGAGTTCCAAAGGATGGGAGAAGCTCTGGAGAAATCCTGGAGGCGAGCATGGGAGGAGTTGTCAAGGGAGCTAGAGAGCAGGAGGCTTTAGAAAGACCGAAGATATTTTGGTTGGTTGGTATTTTGAGACCAGGTTAGAGATGTAGCTGGGGGCAGAGTTGTGGATGGTTTTATAAATTATTGTTAGTACTTTGAATTTTATTTGTTGGGTGAGTGGAAGCCAGTGAAGAGATTGGCAGAGAGGGGTGGAGGACACTGAGCTGTTGGTAAGGTGGATAAGTCTTGCACCAGCATTCATTATGGACTGAAGGGGGATAATGTATGTAAAGGTAATCCAATGAGGAGAGAGTTGCAGTAGTTGAGGCGAAAGATAACCAGAGAGTGAATTAGAAGCTTGGTGGTGACATTGGTTAAAAGGGGGCGTATTCTAGAGATGTTGCGGAGGTTGAGATGGCATGATTTAGACAGGGATTGGATGTGGTCCTTAAAGGTTCATTTCATAGTCTAGGGTTACCCCTAGCACCCTGGCAAGAGTAAGTGTATGGAATAATGACTGTTGGTTTTAGCTGTTAGTAATTAGTTTGTGAGTTTTAGGAGAGCAGTTTCTGTGGGCAGTGAGTAAGTTAGTGGGTGGAGATAATTGAGGACGAAGTAGAGCGTTAAAGGTAGAAATGAGTTGACGGGGGCTCTGTGAGAGGTTGTTAATAAAAGTGATAAAGTAGGTCTGTTTGGCAGTGTGGAGGCAGGAATGGTATTTTTGGAGGGCAGATTTATATTGCCTGAAATCTCGCTGTGACTTAGTCTTACGCCACAGATGCTCAAAAGTATGTTTTGAGGTTTCTGGTATTGTCTGTCTGCCAGGGTTGTAGTGGTTGGGGCCTGATTCTGTGTGTAGTGAGGGGGGCCAAGGTATCTAGGGTGGAGGACAGTGAGCTGTTGTATATAGAAGTGGCCAGGTTGGGGCAGGACAAGGATGAGATTTTGTCATAGAGATGATCTGTAGCAGAAAAAAAGAAGAGAAGGGTTAATGGTTGATGGGGTGGGGGGGTCAGTCTGTCAGTGTTCAGACCATACGCCGCACACTGCATCAAATTGGTCTGCATGGTCTTCTAAAGATGATGCACAAGAAAACCCACAAACAGTTTGCTGAAGACAAGCAGGCTAAGGACATGGATTACTGGAACCATGCCCTGTGGTCTGATGAGATCAAGATAAATGTATTTGGTCCAGATGGTGTCAAGCATGTGTGATGGCAACCATGCGAGGAGTACAAAGACCAGTGTGTCTTTCCTATAGTCAAGCATGGTGGTGGGAGTGTCATGGTCTGGGGCTGTATGAGTGCTGCCAGCACTGGGAAGCTACAATTTATTGAGAGAACCATGAATGCCAACATGTACTGTGACATACTGAAGCAGAGCATGATCCCCTGCCTTCAGAGACTGGGCCGCAGGGCAATATTCCAATATGATAATGACCCCAAACACACCTCCAAGATGACCATTCCCTTGCTAAAGTTGCAAACACTATTGAGCATCTGTGGGGCATCCTCAAACAGAAGGTGGAAGAGCGCAAGGTCTCTAACATCCACCAGCTCTGTAATGTCGTCACGGAGGAGTGGAGGACACCAGTGGCAACCTGTGAAGCTCTGGTGAACTCCATGCCCAAGTAGGTTAAGGCAGGGCTGGAAAATAATGGTGGCCACACAAAATATTGACACTTTGGAACCAATTTGGACATGTACACTTAGGGGTGTACTCACTTTTGTTGCCAGCGGTTTAGACATTAATAGCTGTGTGTTGGGTTATTTTGAGGGGACAGCACATTTACGCTGCTATACAAGCTGTACACTCCCTACTTTACATTGTATCAAAGTGTAACTTCCTCAGTGTTGTCACATGAAAAGATATAATAAAATATTTACAAAAATGTGAGGGGTGTATACACTTTTGTTAGGTACTCTATATATATATATATATATATATATACATATATATATACACACAGTTGTGCTCATAAGTTTACATACCCTGGCAGAATTTATGATTTCTTTTTTGCCATTTTTCAGAGAATATGAATGATAACACAAAAACATTTCTTTCACTCATTGTGCCAGAGAAAACTGAGTACTGTCCGTGATACTTTTTTTATTTGCACTAACATAACATTTTTCAGGACAAGCTTTCGGGGTATCTCCCCTTCTTCAAGGTCCAAGCAGTACTGAATAAAAACTGTTTTAGCCAAATGTTAGAAAAAAAAGAGAAAAAAAACCTCTAAGGGAAAGGAAAAACAAACAAATACAAATCAATGTATAAGTCCATGGTAATGAAACTAGCTGTAGAGATAGTGAGATAAGACAGGCAGAGTTATAGACTGGGGAGGGGAGGGGGGTGACAGTCACAGAGGGGGTCGTAAAATTTAGGAATAGTGAGTGAGAAAACCAATATCCAAGTTTAAGCCATTATTTTTTGTATCAAAAAGAAGAATCATTCTTAGTTCAAACGTTTTCCTTTCCTGCGTGGTTCTGAAGTCCCCTTTAAGAACTAAAACATTGAGGTTTTCAATGGTGTGGTCCGGTTGTGAAAAATGATGTCCCACTGGTGTGCAGAAATAATTTTCTTGATGATTCTTGATGGTATGTCTGTGTAAATTCATGACATGCAGCCAATCCATCCTTGTGAGGGATGTTACTGTACAGAGATTCTACATCCATAGTGACTAGAAATGTATTAGGTGGTAATTGTTGTATATTGTTGAGCTTGTTAAGAAAATCTGTGGTGTCTTGCAGGAAACTTGCAGTGTTCATGACTAACGGTTTTAACATATTTTCAATAAGGCCTGAGATATGTTCGGTAAGTGTATTCATACCTGTTATGATGGGTCTGCCTGGATTTCCTGTTTTATGAATCTTGGGTAGCATGTTTCACTCATTGTTAGTGTTTGGCTGAAGCCATTTATTATCAATCAACTGTGTTTACTCTTTTTAAATCACAATGACTACAGAAACTACCCAAATGACCCTAATCAAAAGTTTACATACCCCAGTTCTTAATACCGTGTATTGTCCCCTTTATCATCAATGACAGGTTGAAGTCTTTTGTGGTATTTGTGGAAGAGGCTCTTTAACTTCTCATGAACTGAAGGTTTCAGATCTCCCCAGAGTGGCTCAATGATAATGAGGTCAGGAGACTGAGATGGCCACTCCAGAACCTTCACTTTATTCTGCTGTAGCCAATGACAGGTCGACTTGGCCTTGTGTTTTGGATCATTGTCATGTTGGAATGCCCAACTACATCCCATGCGCAGCTTCCTGGCTGATGAATGCAAGTGCTCCTCCAGAATTTTTTTTGTTATAACATACTGCATTCATCTTGTCATCAATTTTGACCAAATTTCCTGTGCTTTTGTAGCTCACACATCCCCAAAACATCAGTGATCCACTTCCGTGTTTCACAGGCCTTGCTGACTCTTCTCCAAATGAAGCGTTTATGGTGGTGGCCAAAAAACATTTTTTTCACTCATTAGTGTTTGACTGAAGCCATTTATTATCAATCAGCTGTGTTTACTCTTTTTAAATCATAATTACAACAGAAACTACCCAAATTACCCTGATTGGACATGATTTGGAAAGGCATACACATGTCTATATAAGGTCCCACAATTAGCAGTACATGTCAGAGCACAAACCAAGCCATGAAGTCCAAGGAATTGTCTGTAGACCTCCAGGACAGGAGGTGGTTTTGGCCAGCACAGTTGATTGCTTTAAAAAAGGCCTGGATTCTTTCCTTAATGTAAATAATATAACTGGGTACTAACATTTTTAGGTAAAGTTGATCCAGGGTGAATCCGATTGCCTCTCGGGGAATCAGGAAGAATTTTTTTCCCCGTTATAGCAAATTGGATCCATGTATTGAGGCACAGATCTGGGGAGGGTACAGAAACAATTCTGCAGTATTGAAGGCCCCAGTGAGCAAAGTTGCCTCCATCATCCATAAATGGAAGAAGTCTGGAGCCACCAGTACTCTTCCTACAGCGCAGTGGTTCTCAACCCTGTCCTCAAGTACCCCCAACAGGCCATGTTTTGGGAATTTCTCTTAGATAAAATAGCAGTCCAAAATACCAAGCCATTCACTCTGATTAAAAGCACCTATGCAAGATAAAGGAAAATCTGCACACATGGCCTGTTGGGGGTCCTTGAGGACAGGGTTGAGAACCACTGCTATAGCGGACAATACGGCCAAACTGAGCGATCAGGGGAGAAGGGCCTTAGTCAGGAAGTGGCCAGGAACCCGATGGTCACTCTGACAGAGCTCCAGAGTTTCTGCAGCACTCCACCAATAAGGTCTGTATGGTAGAGTGGCCAGACAGAAGCCACCCCTCAGAAAAGGCACATGACAGCCTGCCTGGAGTTTACCAAAAGGCACCTGAAGGACTCTCAGACCATGAGAAACAAAATTCTCTGGTCTGATGAAACAAAGATTTAACTCTTTGGCCTGAATGGCAAGCGTCATGTCTAGAGAAAACCAGGCACCGTTTATCACCTGGCCAATGCCATCTCTACAATGAAGCGTGGTGGTGCAGCATCATGCTGTTGGGATGTTTTTCAGTGGCAGGAACTGGGAGACTGGTCAGGATGGAGGGAAAGATGAATGCAGTAATGAACAGATATGATTTTTGGTGGGTATGGCGCTGCTCTGTGATTGCAGGTGAAGGATGCTATAATTAGTTCAAAAAATGATTGATTAATTAATGTATGGTATGTCCCTATAAGTGTAGAATAGGGATGCTTGATTTCTCTAATATCTGATATATATTAATTTACATATATTTTTGGATAAGACTGTATTTATTGACTGCAGTTTTAGGGCACACATCTCTATATTTTATGTGGCTTTTTTAATCCATTTTATTTCAGTTTGCACCTATTTTATTTATTTATGAAAGATTTTTGAAACATTTTTGCCATTTTTATATTTAGAAATCACTAGCATTGGTTTGCACTATTTCTTGGACTTTATATATCTATGAAGGCATTTAGATGAATTTGAATATTCTGGCATTAGGGGTATACAACCACACCCCAAGCATCCCAATTCTACACTTATAGGGACATACCATACATTAATTAATCAAACATTTTTGAACTAATTATAGCATCCTTCACCTGCAATCACAGTGCAGCGCCATACCCACCAAAAATCATATCTATTTTTAAACTACACTTAGTGAAGTTTTGCGGTGGAGGCAGCAGTTCTAAGATAAATAAATGTCTTTTATCCATCTGCGCAGAACACATATATATATTTTTTTCAGTAATATACAGAGACATCCTTGATGAAAACCTGCTCCAGAGCGCTCTGGACCTCAGACTGGTGCAAAGGTTCATCTTCAACAGGACAACAACCCTAAGCACACAACCAAGATAACAAAGGAGTGGCTATGGGACAACTCTGTGAATGTCCTTGAGTGGCCCAGTCAGAGCCCAGACTTGAACCCAATTGAACATCTCTGGAGAGATCTGAAAATGGCTGTGCACCGACGCTCCCCATCCAACCTGATGGAGCTTAAGAGGTCCTGCAAAGAAGAATGGGAGAAACTGCCCAAAAATAGGTGTGCCAAGCTTGTAGCATCATGCTCAAAATGACTTGAGACTGTAATTGGTGCCAAAGGTGCTTCCACAAAGTGCTGAGCAAAGGCTGTGAATACTTATGTACATTATTATTATTGTTATTATTATACAGGATTTATATAGCACCGACAGTTTGCGCAGCACTTTATAACTTAGGGCAAACAGTACAATTACAATACAATTCAATTCAATACAGGAGGAATAAGAGGGCCCTGCTCGTTAGAGCTTACATAGGATTTCTTCATTTTTAGTTTTTAATAAACTTGCAAAGATTTCAAAGAAACTTCATTCACTTTGTCATTATGGGGTATTGTTTGTAGAATTTTGAGGAAAATACTGAATTGAATCCATTTTGGAAGAAGGCTGTAACATAACAAAATGTGGAAAACGTGAAGCGATGAATACTTTCCAGATGCATTGTATGTAAGCTATTTAGATTTGAGCAGTTACATACCATCAATTTCTGCTGGTGTTATTCTTTAAGCCATAGTTGCTCTGTTTGGCACAAACTGCCATTAGCTGGTGTGTTTGTAAAGAAGTCGTGTGGCTATTGGGGGGGATGGAGTATGCAAGGAGCAGTCTGGGAGAACTGACTCTACCAATGTTACTGAAAGGAGATCTTGCAAATAACATTAGGGGACAGTTAATAAATAAAGACCAAATAAACTGAGAATCTGGAAGCATACCTCCCACCAGTGACGATGGTTGTGAAGAGGTCACCTCTTTGGAGAAGCACAAATAGTGACTGCTGAAATGCATGCTTTCTAGTGCAGTTGGTCCATGTCCATAATCTTATTTTGTTGCTTGAGCTTTTTGAAAGTTGCTGGGTATGTCTAACTATGGTCTCTTTGGAGACACAGATCACTAATTAAAAGCCCATAGAGAAAATACAATTGACTCCATGTTACTTTAACTACGGAATCTTAAGACTCCCCTTGGGAGCACCCCCATCCCTTCTATATCTTGCTGAAGGATTTATCCAAATTGTCTTGGGTCTTTACACTTTGAATGGCTGAGAGATATGCCAAGGCCTCCATATAGAAAAATCACTTTACATATATAGATAACTCATAGTTCTCATTCCCCCATTATCTTGTTTTAACACTTCACCATTAACTTTACAGAGTGACAGTGGTAGTTTTTGCCATCAGCCAAAGGAACCCATAAAGGACAACAGGAGCCTCATTTCATTTCCACAGTGGCAAGTCTTGTGCACATCCAAAATTGTTACATTCCACTGGCAGATGGGATTCTGAACCTCATGCCCCAAAATTATTCCGAAAGCTGTCGCTGAAATGTATTTTGGAAAGTTGACATCCATTAGTTTAGATTATCATACAGAGTGTGATGGTTGACGTTATTATGTTACAGCACCAATTCAAATCTTATAAATTAAATGCTCTTAATATATGCCTGAAGAATTCTTTTCTCTCCCTGTGTTTTATCAGAAGGTGCTATTGATTTCAACAGCAGTGTGCAGTGTAAAAACTCAACATGTCTCTTGATAGAAAGCCTTTTGTTCCACTAAAAATGTTTCAACCTTTAGCTGTGTGACTTTCTACTGCCCTCTAGTGACTCTTACGCTTAGTGCCGTGTCTGTTCAGTAGCATGCATACTTGTTCCATGCTGTATGATGTGCACATCCTGAGGCTTGTGATTACAGGAGGTTCATAAATTCCTTTTCTGTTAGTGTCAGTGACAGTTTATTGCAGAATCATAGAGAGTCAGATTTTATTATTCTTTGGCAAAACTGCACAAGAAACAAATATTTTGATTATAGGTAAGGCATCCCTAAAGGCGTTATAAAAGTGATCTCATTACTTCTGAATGTGTTTTTTGTAGGGTCAAATCAAATAAATGTGTGCAGTTGCAGATAAACTGGATTATATCTTCTGTAAATATACAAAAGATGTTTTTAATGAAAAAAAGGTAATATCATACCTATTACCTAAACAGCCAATATTAATACAAACATACTGTATATGGGATGAAGAACACTTTATCATAATGGGCTCCATTTAGGCCCACATGAAGGGTGATGCCTTTTTGAACAGGCACCAACCTTGTATCAATAACTATCTTATATAATTGTATTTTTAAATAAAAAACAACATGATGTCAACTTTCTGTGCATGGCTACCAATGGATTGTACAGATTCTTTATCTGTAGTCTGCTGGGAGGCTGGAAGTGGCTAGATACAGTCTGAGCCAAAGAGATTCTTGTGGCTCATTTCATGTCTTGCTATCCCCCTGAGAAGTGCTATTGAATGAGGCACAGTGCCTACTTTATCTTTATGGTTGTTAGCAGGGCCAGGACAAGGGGTGGGCTGGAGGGACAGTTGCCTTGGGCGCAATGATTAACTGTAGGGATGGGGGTGCCTTCCTTCTGTTACAAGGCTGATAGGAGTAGTGACAGCGGCAGTGATTTTGACAAGCGAGAGACTGCTGGGCGTTGGATCCCCTAAGCTTGTGCATCATGAATGGGCATGGGGGTGGGAGGCGCAGTATGGCACCTTTGCCCCGGGCACTGGATAACCTTGTCCCGGCACTGGTTGTTAGTATATAGTATAGTTTCCTGATTAGGAATTTGCAGGTAAACTATACCTGAGGAGGGACTGCCTGAGCCACAGCAAGTCTTGTGACTCCCCTCAGGAGCTCCTGTGCCTTCTGTCTCTTATTCCTTTTCTTGAATGATTTGCTCAGAATTGCCTAGAATTTGCTAGACAAGGAGAAAATATAAGAAACTATTAAAGATAAAAAGTAAATGTCATGCTTTGGTGCTACATTTCTTACCTTGCTGCCATTGCTGCCACAGGAATAGGCCCACAGATGCCTTATGGTAAATATGGCTTTCACAAAAGTTTGCAAAGATGAAAAATGATTAAACCTCTGAGTTTAACAAATCGATTACACTTGAATAATTTTGTTTTTCATATTTTCTATTATAATTAAATGATTAACTAGTATTATAGTTTTTATTATTATTTATTATTATAAACTATTAAATTATAGGTAAAATAGCTGAAGTCAGTAATTCTTCTATTCAGGTCTCTGCGCCATATCCCATATATTTGGGATAGATTTACTTTTTTGTTGGAAATTCCTTTCAAATTTGGCTAAAGTAACTGTTAGTGAATGGAACGAATACGAATGCATCTGAAGTTATGAATTATCCAAAGTAATGAATGCCACATCTAAAAGAATGGAACAGAACGAATACATCCAATATTATGAATGATCCGAAGTAACAAATGCAGATCATAACGAATGACCCGAAAAAAACAATACAAAACAATGAAATGAAGACAAAACTAAACAAATTTTTCGGTAGTGCACGTCAAGTTACAACCACTTTAAATAGTTATAGTGTCATTAAACCCACATCATTAAAAACTGTCAGTTCATTGTATTACATACTGTTCATACTCACTCAGTCAATATAGGGATTTGTTTTTCTGTATTGTGCAAAAAAACTGATTGATCCTCCTGTTCTCTGTCTCTCTCTCCTGTCTATGTACCCACTGCAGTTGGAAATTTTGCAGAGAAATGTTGTCAACTAGTGCACTTGCTCAGTTTTCAGTGTGTCTATTTTCTGAGCATTCCTTCCCTGATTACACCTGAGCAGCCCAGGTGACTATAGAGTGATACATGTGGGCAAATACACAGTGGTAAATGACAGCCCACTCCCTCCCTCTTCCTCCATGCCCACTAACCAGGTAAACACAATGAGGGTGGGATATTATATCTTGATTGATAGAGGTTTCACCTCCCTGTTATTCTAAGACACAGGCTGGAGGGGCATGGCACAGCCTGGTGCTGGCAAAAATCTGCCCAGACAATGTGATGGCCAAAAAATAGTAAAGATTTGATTTTGAATATACAGTATCTTACATAAGTGAGTACACCCCACGCATTTTTGCTAATATTTTATTATATCTTTTCATGTGACAACACTGAAGAAATGACACTTTGCTACAATGTAAAGTAGTGAGTGCACAGCTTGTATAACAGTGTAAATATGTTGTCCCCTCAAAATAACTCAACACACAGCCATTAATGTCTAAACTGTTGGCAA
>BLSH010421709.1:639856-650609 GCA_018402905.1 Glandirana rugosa
GTGTGCTCTTCCGATCTGGGGAGTAGCTGTAATTGTAGCAAATCCTCAATTAAATATATATATGAAAAAATCGTATCATGTAACCCCTCACTGCAAGAGTTAAATGATCATTAGGTTTAGGAATAAAGGAATAAGCTGTAATGCTAACAATATTCCTTGCTCCGGTAGGCTTCGGTGCTCTTCTCTTTCCCATGTTCTGGATTGTGGGTAGGCCTTTGTTGGCCTCACAATTAATTGTGGTCCTGCATTGTACTTTATGGCATTATCTTGCAACTGCTGGTCAGAGTATCTTAGAGAAGAGACTTTAGGGGACCAGTTGCACATCATGGAGGAAGACTGGAGAGCATAGGCATGCGCACATAGGGTGGAAGGTGTGCATGCGCACATAGGGTGGAAGTACCCTGTACTGTGCAGATTCCTCTTGCTGCCTGGCTGCAGAGAAAGGGACTGGGGGATCTCTGTCCTCAGTCTGCCTCTGTTTAGACCCCTTATATTTCACCAAAGCTCCCCAGCAGGGCTCCTAAATAAAATTGTAAAAAAAAATAAAATAAAATATAATATTATAAAAAAATAAAAAAACAAAATTGTAAAACAAATGAATAAAATAAAAATAAACTACTGACACCTATCTCTGCCTTACTGACACCTATCTCTGCCCTATTGACACCTATTTCTGCCCTTCTGACATATATATACACACGCTCGTGTTTGTTTGCGCTTTGTGGTCCACACCCTAATGCAATAGGCTGCGCACACCTATGCTGGAGAGAGGAATAAGGTAAGCATTATGACTTGTTCCTCTACCCCTGAACTTAACAAGTATTCACAGTAAATGCTTTCTTTGTGGGGCTGCTCCAATGCAAGGGTTTTTGTGTAATTCCCAGATTTCAAATTTACGCACTGATAATATAAATACATTGAATCTGTCTTTATATTAGGGAAAACCTCACAACTGCGCTAAAAATTTAAATCTAACAAGAATATAGCAGCAAGCACACCAACAGATATACTGTAAAATGGTCTCAACAACTATCCAATACAATATTGTGCAAATTATAAATAACAAAGAAAACTAGTGAATTCAATTATATCAATAAATAAAATCCAGTGAAAGTGAAAAAAGTGACAAATGTGAGCAGTGTGAAATCTTCAGCAAGTGTCCACATATTCATACACCAACGTGTACCTCCACCAAACGCTAAATGGCTCCTGCTTACCAGAAAGCTTTGACCCCATATTAGAGAGCAGTCAAAACAAGCTTGTTATACATCTAGGCTTCCACCACAAAGCTGCCCACAATCCCCACTTCAGGTCAGGACTTACGGATCACCCTATGGTTCAACAGTGTATCATACTTAAAAGAAGAACCAGAGGAACCGCATAGTGTAAAACTGATAAAAATTGGTTCTCATTTATTTATGTAGCCATGGTCTCCCTTGGGAGTGGCTGGAAGTTGTGGTTCATCTGATCACACTGCCCTCAATCACATCCATACTGCATTAAACAGGCTGGCACTTTGTTTTGTTGTTATATTGGGGGGAATAACTTGGATAGGGATTGGGGTGTTGTGGGATGCCCCGGTGATTACTTGAACATGGGGTGTCCAGTGACAGGAGTGTCCAGTGACATCATCTGTTGGATTGCCCCAGTCCTACCTGAGCCACTCCCAGTCCAGAATTAAAACAACCAGGCATGCAAACTCACCAGGCCTGTCTAAATTTTACCTCACCTAACAAAAATACTACTCTAGCACCTACCTACCAGGCAGAGGGTGCTACATTTAAATCAAGTAACATAGTTAACCTCGCTGGCGGTATGACTGAGTCTGGAATTTATTGCTGAAAGCGGTACAATTATTTTGCATGAAAATTTGGCGTTTTATATTGTAGGCCTGTAATTCTTAGGAATAACTCACTTAAATCTGTCCAAACAAGAGTCTAGTAGACATCCCGGGTATGAAAAAGTTTGAAAAATTAAATCATAAATTATAATATAATAAATAACTAAAAATAATTATCAAAAATAATAATATAATAGTAATAAAATGTATTCAATAATGTAATCAAACCAAAAACGCAGAAATTTGCTCAGTTGCAGAATTGTTGCTGTCGTCGCTTTCAGTTTCTGATGATAAATTCCCCCAAAAATCAGTATCACTCAATTCTGCAAATGATTCTTATTTACTATCGGTGTTTTCTAGCTGATCAAACACCACTTTTGACGTAAAGGGACACTTTTTGGTTGCCATGGACATTCTCATGTTTCCAGGCAGAAAGAATGACATTTATTATATAAAAGTGCATGCAGGGCTCTGGGCAAACCACTAGGGACAGAAGGGATGTGAAATGATTTCATACAGTAATGTAATCTTACAGATTACAGTGTACTGTATGTGCTGTGTGTGTTTCACTTTTTGAATTTCCCGCCGGTCTCTGTCCCCGTGCGACGCAACGCTCGCAGGGAACGGAGCCCGGCACACAGAGGCATCGGAGCGGCGGACACAGCCCACAGACACGGCGGGGGACATCGCTGGATCCAGGGGACAAGGTGAGTAGCGCTGCCTGGATCCAGCGATGCAATCCCGAGTGTGGCTCGGGGTTACCGCTCTTGGTACTGAAAATTCACCCCGAGCCACACTCGGGAATACCGCCAGGGAGGTTAAATAAGCAACATAATTAAAAATACATTAAAAACAGCACATACGTAAATCGTGGTCAGACCCAATAAAGGGGCAATTTAAACATTCACCAGCGTACCTGGAATCTTCAATTACCATCTAAAGGTTTTTATTGCAGATAGATCACATCACAAAGACAAGTGTGGCATTTCGGAGCCTCTCAGGACCCCTTTGTCAGGCCCCCAATAAAGGGGCAGGCCGCTTCCAGGTTCACAGAGTGTGATGACGTCATGAATGTAGACTCCACCCTACGTGTTTTGCTACAAATGGCATCTTCCTGGGTATGGACATCCTGTTTATTCATCATGCTTTATATAGTAGGGGAACACCTGGCAACAAGGAAGCTGGAAGGAAGTCACTATCCACAACTAAGCCTCAATCTGTCATTGGCCGAAAACCAGAAGCTGTAAGCAGAATTAGAATCCATGATAAAGCAGGATGATGACAAGGAGTCTGATTGGGAGACAGTTGCCATATGGGCTTTTTTCAGCTGAAGAGTTGCAGAACTGTGTACTGACACCTCCAGCAGCCCTGACCTTTCCGACCTGTCACGGTAAACACTGAAGCTGGCAAAGGATGTTTTCTGCACTATGCACCACTTCTTGTACCAGCTTCTGTGTTTACAGTGACAAAGACCTCTTCAAGCAACTCAGGCATGCCCTCCCTGGCAGGTGAGTTGTGGGAGCTGAGCTTTCTGTAAAGTGTTGGAGGGGACTCTGTACTGTGTGGGGGACTCTGTCCTGGGGGGAGGTCTGTACTGTAGGGAGGCTCTGTACCATGTATGGAGGCTCTGTACTGTAAGTTCTGTAACTTGGGTGGGGGCTCTGTACTTGGTGGGGTTCTGTACTTAAGGGGATCTCTGTACTGGGGGAAAGGAGCCCTGTATTGCAAAAGGGAGCTGTAAGGTAAACCAGATTCCCAGCACCAGAAAACTAGTGCAGGCTTAAGCTCATATTCATGCGTATGTGCTTTGTTCACATGCTAATACTTCTAGGCAAAGAGACAAAAGACATGCCCATGCAAATTAGCGTGTGTGTGTGAATCCAGTTGCCTAAGTATCTAAACTGGCTTGCCACCATGAGCAGTTGCTGAATGCTCTTCAGCTTGTACCTGTATTTCTGTGACCTGATCCATTGAACCTGCTTACCTGTGTATGACTCGGCTTTCTCCTGGACTTTGCCTTTGCTCCTGCATTAACCTTGTTCATCTGATCTCTCTGACTTGTCTTTGCCTACTGATTCTGTGTTGCTTCTGCCCTGTTGTTATCGACTTTGGCCTGCTTCCTGAACTTGCTCTGCCTGCTGACTTGGTCCCTTGTAACCCGCCTGCTGGTCGCTGCCTGCATACCGGTCTGCTGCCATCTCCTGCTCTGGTGCCAAGCTGCTTCAGTGCCTGGTTCTTAGGACTGCGAACCCCAGCTTCATCCACCAAAGAGCAGACTTCTCCAGCCAGCTACTCTGGCCCCTTGTACCACTCCGTGCCATCACACTCTCTGCCTCCACCTTCTGGAGTTTTGGGCAGGAGGTGCAAGAGAGGCCTCCACAACATTCCAGCCATCACCAGGGTGTGGGAATGGGAAGAGCTCTTTATTGAGGGGTGAAGGAGGGGTGTGGGGAGAGCTCAGTAATGTGGGGGTTGGGGGAAGGTAATTTTTGGCTATACACTGGCCTGTGTTATCCACATCATCTACACCCTGTGTAATATGTACTCCTGAGCACTGCACAAGATGCACTTGTGAGTCCTGTGCCCTGTGTGATATGCACTCATAAATGCTTTGCTCGTTACTCCTTCCTGAACCTTGTGCAATACAGAATTCTGAGCCTTGACCACTATTTAGTGTAGCATGCTATATGCCTTGCTTCACGTATCTCCCCCAGGTATCGGGGTATTGACCAATGCATCGTGTGGGAGATTAGCTTGTGGGGATCAGCTTTCCGGAGGAAAAATAGTCAACTTGCAGGCAACTTTCCTTAACATCTGGCGGCTTGCAAAGTTTATTAAAAAACAAGGTTTGCAGGTAAAACAAAACAAAACATAAAAATAAGTCCTTGCCATCTGGTGTTAAATAGACAGTATAGTTTTCTCACTATATGGTGTGGAGCTGGCCCCCCGACACCCACAAAACCGTTTCTTTTAAAGTCCCAACAGACCCAGAGCTCCCTCAGACCCCTCTCTGAGGTTCAGGCCAGAGCTCAAGTGAGATCTTTTCCTGATTACTTAAGTCCACCTGCTGTTGGACTCCAGTGGACCACAAACTCCGGACTGGAACCAGCCCTGCCATGGTGGCTGGCAAACTCTGGACTGGACTCAATCCAGTCCACATGAACGCACACGAAGTGACAGGTAGCATCCGTCCACCACTTTGCCTCACATATTGTCACATATCCTCCCCCTCTGCTCAAGCCCCTGTGGCTGAGCAACTGTCCCAACCATACAGTGGACCCAGGAGAGGGCATCCGCATTGTTCTGGATTCTTCCTGCCCAGTGTTCGACTGTGAACATAAATGGCTGTAGGGCCAGGAACCACCTAGTCACTTGACTATTTTTCTCCCTGTTGTCACACACCCACTTCAGGGGGGCATGGTCAGTGACTAACCTTAACGACCTACCTAAACTTTAGTACTTCAGTGCCTCTAAAGCCCATTTTATAGCCAGGCACTCTTTCTTCACAATGGCATAGTTCCTCTCATGCCTGTTAAGCAGACAACCGGGTGATCCTCACTGTCTCTGATCTGGGACAGAACAGCGCCTAGTCCCATCTCAGAGGCGTCTGTCTGTACAACAAACTCATTTGGGAAGTCTGGGGTCATGAGCACCGGTTGTACACAATGGGCCTGTTTCAACTTCTGGAATGCCTTCTCGGCTTCGGGATTCCACTTAACCATGCCTGACCCTCTACCATTCATCAGATTGGTCAGAAGGATGGCAATTGTGGAAAAATCGAGGATAAACCATCTGTAATACCCTGTAATCCCCAGAAAGGCACAAACCATTTTTTTTTCACAGGTTGGGGCCATTTTTGGATTGCCTCGATCTTATTGGTCTGGGGCTTAATCAGTCCCCAACCAATAACATACCCAAGGTATTTTGGCCTCCTCCAGGCCTATTGCACACTTTTTTAGGTTGGCTGTTAAACCTGCTACCCTCAGAGAAGCTACGACTGCTTGTACTCGGGGCAGATTCGATTCCCAATCTGGACTGTGGATGACCACATCATCCAAATAGATGGCTGCATAGGCCGATGCGGCCTCAAGGTTTTGTCCATCATTCTCTGAAAGGATGCATGGGCCCCATGCAGACCAAATGGCATTCACTTGTACTGGAAGGACCCTTCAGGGGTATTAAAGGCAGATTTTCTTTTGCTGACTCTGTTAAGGGGATCTGCCAGTAGCCCTTAGTTAGGTCTAGGGTTGCTATGTACCAGGCACCTCCCAACCTGTCCACAAGTTTGTCAACTTGCATTAGATATGCGTCAAATTTAGACACATTATTTAGCTTCCTGAAATCGTTACCAACCTGATAGTGCCATCGGGCTTTGGGACCAGCACTATAGGGCTAGATCAGGCACTGTGGGACTCCTCTATCACATCTAAATCCAACATGTTTTTTATTTCCTTTGCCACCGCCTCCCATCTATCCTCAGGTATTGGGTAGGGTTTTACATTTACGCGAATGCCTGGTTCCGTGATTATGTCATGTTGTAGTACAGTGGACAGTCCGGGTATTGGAGCGAAAAAATCTCTATTTTTACTGATAAACTCCTTAACATCATTTTGTTGCGTTAGTGACATGTGGTCATGGATAGCCTGTCCTCTTGAGGAGTGGGCACAAGACCGCAACAGTGAGTAAAGGGATACTATTTGCTGTGGCACTCTGCATTATAATCACTGGGATCTCTCTGTGCTTGCATGTACTGGACCCCGGGAGTGGCTGACAAGCCCACACACAGCGGACCCTGGGTAGGAACATGAGCCATCATTAGAAGGAGATTCCATAGAGGCTTCACCTCCAGCCCCATCTGGTGGCTGTTACAGGAGTACCGGCTTAGACTTTTTTTAAACTGTCCATCTTCGCTTATTGACTGTATATTTGGGTCATGCATTGGATTACTATTGGTTAGACCAGATTTCTTCCAGCAACGTTCTCTGATCACTTTTGGACTTGGTTTCCCTTATGGGTTTGAGGCAATTGCTTTGAAGAGGGCACTTGCACTTTACACAATTTTGTATACCATTGGATCATAACTGGTTATATTCACCTGATATTATCACCAATTCTGATTTACATAATTTTAACTGCAATTGGGGTAAATGTTTTGCACTTTATTTTTTTGTAACAACGATGTAGGAGGAGACATTATTAATATATTGCACATTGCACTTTTTGGAAGGAGACATTACCCATTGCACTTACACTCTGGATACACTGCATACTGCACCTCATAACGTTGGTCCACTGCACTTACATCTTTGATATTTATATTGCACACTGCATCTTATAATTTTTGGTCACTACTCTCTTATTTATTTTATTTTATTTATTTTAATCTGTGGAAATGTACATCCCCAGACTTCACCTTTTTAGCAGCGCCATACCCACCTCTACGTTTTTTTTTATACTGCCACTAAAGTCTCTCTTTCTTTCCATTGTTTTAAGAGATTCACATGATACATTTGCTTGGGTTTCCTTTTCCCTGACTGGTAAACTTTGTAGCGCACTTTCCCTAATTTTTTCCTAATCTCAAAGGGACCCTGCCACTTTGATAGGAATTTACTTTCAACTGTGGGGACTAGTACCAGCACTCTGTCTCCAGGGTTGAAAGTTCAGGTTTTGGCACCCCAGTTGTAAACCCTTCTTTGGGCTTCCTGAGCTCGCGCCATATGCTTTCGCAATAGGGGCAGGACTGCTGCCAGAGGCATAACTAGAACCTTTAGGGCCCCGGTGCAAGAAATTATGAAGGGCCCCTGGCCAGGGCCCTTCCCTCTTCCCCCTGATCCTGGGGCCCTTTACTCCCATCGTGGGTCCCTTTATTACGGTACTGCAGCGGCACCCTTACACAAGTTCTGCAGCAGGCCCCCTTTCTACCATCTTCGGGCCTCTCCATGGTGGTGAAATGCCAGGGCCTGGTCCCAATTGCAACCTTTGCAATGCCGATAGTTCCCTCACTGGTGTCAGTAGTTTTGTTTTATTATTTAATTACCATTTCGTTTTATTTATTTTACAATTTTATTTTTATAATTTTTTACAATTTATTTTAAGAGCTCTGTTGGAGGACTTTGATGAGATATCAGAGGTCTAAACAAACCTCAGCCCTCAATCTCCATCTGTGTAGCCTCAGCTGCACAGATGAATGGACAGGAACAGTTGCGTACCGAGCTTCCCATTCATTGAGAAATGGAAGTATAGTAAAAACAGTTTACTATGCTTCAGTTATGAATGACCCAATTGGTACCAATCACTGACTAATTCCATTCAGAAAAGGAAGGAGCTGGTAAATGACAAATTTTTTTTTCTTGTTCAAAAATTTTATTGAAGTTTTACAGAAACAAAAAGAGGAATAAGGGAGGGGAAGGGCAAGGGATACAGAGTTGGTCTTCAGGGGGGGTGGGGGGGGGGGGGTGGGGGCTTGGGCACCATTCAAATAGGAGAGAACACAAAACTGAGATAAACAATAACAATGGTTGAATATACAATTCGTGGAAGGTAGAGATGGAGCCAGGCGTGCCAACTTCCAACCCCGGACACCCCATCTGGGAGCAAACTGTGTCCTGGGAGGAAAGTCGGCCCGCCGTGTCCATGTTACAGAGTAACCATTAATCTGATCATAGAGAACTACAGGACAACAACTCTTGTAGGGATACCAACATAAAAAGAAGAATGGATGAATATCACATGGATCGGTATGGCGACATTCTGACGTTGGTAAGTACCATAGTAAAGGTTCTAAACGGACCAGCCTCGCCCGGAGATATGCCAGACTTATCCCTACACCAAAGACAACGGGCATTTTGGAGAGATCCTGGAGCAGTCAGTGGAGTACAGTAGATAGCCCAGTCTAACAATATGACAGTTATGATAACTCAGGGCGAGATTGATGTGTAGCGACAATATGAACTTAAACCAACTGGCGGGGATGGCCAGTTAGCTACATTTTAAAACCGAGGCATGTGGAAAGTAGAAGTCTCCTCAGTAGACTATTGTATAAACGTTTCAGTTTGGTATATCTATATACCCAAACCTACAGGGGGGAGGGATGATTGGAGAGTGAAAGTCCAGCCATCTAGAGTGTGAGACTCAGGTATGTATAGAAAGAATAGGGCTGAACGGATAAAAAACGATAGAAAAAGAGGAGAAGAAAGAAAAAAAGGGGGGGGGGGGAGTCCTCAGCTCCTCGCCAGGGGGGTTACACATTGTGAGCGAGCGATTTCAATGTACCTTGGGTGTCGGGGTAGTTAAGTAGGCTAAGGAAGCAAAAGAGAGGAGTCAAAATTGGGTGGCAGATAGTGTTCGACCCAAGGCTGCCATATTCTTTCAAATTTGGGAATCCTGTTCAATAGTGTGGCCTCGATTTTGGCATGGATCATAGCATTAGTTATTCTTTGGGTCGTTTCGGAAATAACTAAGCGTGTAGATTTCCAGGCTTTCGCCACCGTTTGTTTGGCAGCCGTGGTTATTTGCAATAACAATTTAAAGCTGTGCCTGTTTATAGCTTCCGGTTTAGCATTTAGCAAAGCCACCTCGGGGGTGGGAACAATTTTGTGGCCTGTAACCGTTGAGATCATTGTGAATATTGTATGCCAAAATGCTACAACAGTCGGGCAGGTCCACCATATGTGGTAATGCGTACCCGGGGATTGGCAACCACGAAAGCAGTTAGGGTTATGTGTGGCGACAAATTTAGCTATGCGGGCCGGAACCAGGTACCATCTAAACATGACTTTGTAGTTTGCTTCCAGTGCTATAATGTTCTGCGAAGCTGATTTTGTGTTCTGCCAGATCTCTGACCAAGTTTCGGGATCTATCGTGGTATTCATGTCTTGTGTCCATTTGGAGGTATAGGGTGGTTGTGAGTGCAGGGGAGGATCTATTAGGAGACGATAAAGTTGGGAGATTACTCCTCGGGCATGGGGTTCGTGGAGACAGGTGTGTTCAAAATACGTCATGGAAGGGAGAGATGTGTCTAGGCGTTTACAATGGGAGAAGAAATGTTTCAATTGCAGGTATCGAAAGATCTCCGATTGAGGGAGACCGAACGATTCACAGATGGTAGGGAAGGGCAAGAAGTTATCCGCAATGAAAAAGGAGTGTGCCCTAATTAAGTCAGCATTGACCCAGTTAGTAAAAGAGGTTGGGGAAACCCAAGCTGGGTAGAAGGCTGGATTACGTATGTATGAAAGGAGGGGGTTATGGGTCGACTGCAGTTTGAATTTAAATTTGAGGATGTCCCATATACGGATGGATTGTTCGGTGATTGGGTTTTGGATCTTCCCTCTATGCTTGGGTTGGAGCCATAGGAAGTTAGCTAGGGATAGGGGGTCGCAGTCTATGGCTTCTAAGGATACCCACAGTGGGACTTCTTTTGTAGCGTGAAATTTTGTCAGTGTAGCGAGTTGGGCTGCTTGGTAATATTTAGAGAAAGAGGGCATACCTAGTCCGCCTTGGAGTTTATTTTGGTATAGTACCGATTGTGAGACGCGGGGTCTGGTCTTATTCCATATGAACCTCAGAGCTTTACGCTGTAGGATGCGGAGGAAATGGGCGGGTACTGGAGCGGGAAGTACTCTAAAGAGGTATAGAATTTTAGGTAAAATAACCATTTTGATAACTGTAATCTGCCCTAACCAAGACACTGGGAGCGCAGACCAGGAGTCCATCAGTTTAGAGAGATGAGACAACATCGGGGGGTAGTTTGCTGAGTAGAGGCTTGTGGGATTAGGTGTCAATTTGATCCCTAGAAATGTTAAGTGATGTGAGGCCCAGGAAAAAGGGAGGACATGTTGGAGTTGTGTTTGCAGCGAGAGGGGTAAAGAGATGTTGAGAATTTTGGATTTTTGGTTGTTCACTGTCAGACCTGAT
>BLSH010421709.1:654840-670306 GCA_018402905.1 Glandirana rugosa
AGCTTAGGGTCGTCAGTCCCCCGCATTGCTATCCCAACTTTAACGTTGGCCCGGGGTACGAGGTCCCCCGGGTACACGGAGGGAACATGTGGACCTATCCTCCCTACCGTCCCCGCCGTAAATGACCTTGGTAAGAGGAGGTAAAAGGAGGATTACCTCCTCTAACCAAGGAGATATACGACGGGGGTGGAGGGGAGGATAGGTCAAATGAACAGAAGACGACAAGGGTCCCAGGGACAAGGGGGGGTGACTCGACGACAGGAGGGGAAGGAGAGAGGACGGTCGACGACATCTTCTACACAGTACTACCTCTCTACCCTTTCCCAGCCATAAGAGGAGATGACAGCGCGCGGACAGGGTGCTGTATGACGGCCTGAGGGATCGTGTCGGTGCGGAGCTCTAGCTAGGCACGTCCATCGCTGAGAGCCTCGCGCATGCGCCCCCCGGTAAATGACAAATTTACCGACCCTTTCCCATCTCTCCATCATGACACATCTTCTACAGCAGCTGGCAGGAGAGAGGAAGGGGAGGACAGCAGCTCAGTGGGGGGGAACAGGGACCCTGGGAACAGCAGAAGACAAGTAAACTGGATAGGAGGGGAGGTGGGGGCAGCATATAGAGGAACCAATCTCCTCCATTAGGAGGAAAATGGAGGAGAATGGTTCCAGTAAATGCCGCCCCTGCCATCCCTCCTATCCAGGTGTACAAGGGAGGCACATGGGCCCCCTGGAGCATGGGGCCCGGTTGCAATTTCAACCCTATCGTTACGCCCCCTGACTGCTGGGATTCGATCCTGCATCAAGGAAATATGCTCAATGACGCTCCTATATGGGGTGGCCTCTCCTTCCCATGTCTCTTTTACAACATCTAGCAGACCCCTGGGATGTCTACCATACAAGAGTTCACAGGGACAATACCCTGTAGATGCCTGCGGAATGTCTCGTATGGTAAACATGAGATACGGCAGCAACATATGCCAATCTCTCCCATCTTTTTCCACTACCTTTTACCACATGCTTTTGAGCGTTTTATTAAACCTCTGCACAAGTCCATCCATTTGGGGGTGATAGACAGAGGTACAGAGATGGGAGATTTTATACAACCTGCACAATTTCTTGGTTACACGGGACATAAACGGGGTGCCCTGATCCATTAAGACCTCTTTAGGGATCCCCACCCAACTAAACACCTGGACCAATTCCTTGGCGATTGTCTTAGTGGAGGTGTTCCGCAAGGGTATGGCTTCAGGATAGCGGGTGGCAGAGTCCAGGATCACCAGTATTTGCTGTTGTTCCCGGGCAGATTTTACTACTGGCCCCACGAGATCCATGCCAATTTGCTTAAATGGCACTTCAATTATGGGAAGTGGGACAAGGGGACTACAAAAATGGGGTCATGGGGCCGTCATCTGACATTCAGGGCATGATTCACAATACTCTCTGACATCTGCATGCAACCCGGGCCAGAAGAATCTCTGGGTTATTCTCTCCCTGGTCTTATCCATATCCAGATGCCACCCCATTACATGTCCATGGACTAGATCTAGCACCATCCTGCGAAAGGGTTTGGGAACCACTAGCTGTTCCACCTCGTCCTCCCTGCGTTTCACCACCTGATACAACAAATTATTTTTAAGAGCCATGTGGGGAAAAGACACCCCCCAATTAGGGTCCACAGGTTCCCCATCCATCACTTTCAGGTTTTCTCTGGCTCTAAGGAGAGTGACATCCCGTAGTTGCTCTGTACAGAAGCCCTCTCTCCAGACCTCTAAGTCAGGTACTACATTTGGTTCACTCTCACGGTCAGGGTCAGAGACATTGGCTGGGTCAATAGCTGGGAGATACCTTCCAGGTCCTCCGGCTCCCCAGCCAGTACAGGAAAAGGAAGAGGGTCTCCTCCTTCCTCGGTCCTGCCACCAGTCTCCCCTTCCTTTTGGCAAAAAGGGTCGGGTGAGAGTTCCCGTGCTTCTGCAGCAGGCGGAGCTCTCTCAACCAGACTCCCTGTGCCTTCCGATAACCTCCAAAACTGGGGAAAATTCCTGCCCACTAGGGCACCATATAGCAGTGAAGGTACTACCCCCACTGAATGAGTCACACTGCCCCAAAGGGTGTCAATCTCAACCACCGCCGTCTAGTAGTCACGAGTGTCCCCATGGATGCAAATGACCCCAACAGTGCTAGGGTGTAACCTTGCAGGATTTATACAATTGCTTTTTACCAATGTTACTACACTACCAGAGTCAAGCAGGGCAGTGACTGGCTTTCCATCAACAAAAATCACACACATTTGCCTCTCTATGCGATTTGAACATGATGCTGTATATGCATCCTGTGCAAAAATAGAAAAGCGTCTATTCACATAAGTATAATCACATTGCATGGGTTCATCATTCAGTGGACAATTGGCAGCAATATGGCCCAATGCATGACTTCGGTAGCACTGTATGTGCTCTACACCCAGTCCTTTCCAGGGTCCCCAAGACCTTCCTGGCTTCTTTGGCCAGTCTCTTGTCTAGAGCCCACAGTCTCTTTAACCATAGCATTCTTATCAAATTTCCCCATGCCCCTGAACCCTGGAACAGTCTTACTGGGTCCACCGGGCGATCTTTCACCCCTAGATACATTGGAGTGGGGCGTAGATGGGTGCAACAAGTTCTCAGCAGCAATGTATCTCTCCACGACGTCCACGAGTTGGTTGGCGGCATTGGGGTCCCCATGGCTGACCCATTTCCTCAAAGCAGCAGGGAGCGCATGGACATACTGGTCCATAACTACAAGCTCCACAATCTGGGGGCCTGGCAGGGTTTCTGGCTGCAACCTCTTCCTCGGAAGATGGACCAGGTCAAACATTTGGGAGCGGGGTGGCTTGTCTGTGCAGTAGGTCCATTGATGCATCCGTCGGGCCATGAGGACACCCAGGTGTGCGAGTACCTCCGCTTTTAAAGTCTCATAATCCTGGGCCTTGTCAGGTTCCAGATCAAAATAGGCTTTTTGGGGCTCACCTGTTAAAAATGGGGCCAAATGCCCTGCCCACTGCTCCTTCGGCCACCCTTGAAAGTCGTGAGGTACGCCTCAACATCATCCACCAGTCTCATCTTCTGGATATGGCAACTGGCGCGTACCAACTTTGGTGCCACTGCCACGGGAGGTGCGGGGCCCCTTCTTTAACTCCACCAGAGCCTCCATAAACTCGTGATTCATTTCTTGCTGAGCCGCAACGACCTGCCGAGTTGCCTCCTGTTGAGCCACCTGTTGTGCTGCGATAGCCTGGCGACTCTATTCCCGCTGTGCTGCAGTGGCTTGTGCGACCTGGAGGTTGGTCTCATGCTGGGCCGCAGTCGCCTGTAGCAAGGCCTTCAGCATCTCCTCCATTTTGAAAAGATGTCCGCTGAATCCACCACATGTGGGAGATTAGGTTGTGGGGATTAGCTTTCCGGAGGAAAAATAGTCAGCGTGCAGGCAACTTTCCTTAAAATCTGGTGGCTTGCCAGGTTTATTGAAAAACAAGGTTTGCAGATAAAAGAAAACAAAACAAAACATAAAAGTAAGTCCTTGTCGTCCGGTGCTAACTAGACAGTATAGGTTCCTCATTATACAGTGTGGGGCTGGCCTCCGACACCCACAAAACATCTGCAAAAATGCAAACCTTGTCTTTTAAAGTCCCAACAGACACAGAGCTCACTCAGATCCCTCTCTGAGTTCCAGGTCAGAGCTCAAGTGAGATCTCTTCCCGAATACTTAAGTCCACCTACTGGTGGACTCCAGTGGACCACAAACTCCGGACTGGAACCCGAATCATGGTGGCTGGCAAAATCCGGACTGGACTCCGCTCAATCCAGTCCACATGAAAGCACACGAGGTGACAGGTAGCGTTCGTCCACCACTTTGCCTCGCATATTGTCACAATATCTATATAGTGTGCAACTAGATTATGTTTAAAGAGGCAACAAATTCCAATGTAAAAGGTATTTTAAATAAGAATAAATAAGGTGACATTTTCTGTTTCTTTATTCCCTAACAATTGAATGTTACAGGATGTTTTTAATCCTGTATGATTATGGGTTTCTGCACATAGAATAGCTCTCCTGTAGTTGTGCAAGTCTACCAGCTAATGCTTTCCAAATAATGAGCACAACTTAGGTGCTGGTGCCTCTAGCAGAGAGCCTATAGTTTCTGCATACAAAATCTATTCTGTTAAGTGTTTCTAAAATTTCCTAACTGCAAAGCTCAGGTATTCAAGCAAGTAATTGAGAAAAAAGTGCTTTCCCCATGGGTTCACCTCTTTATAGTGAGAATACTAATATCCTCACAGTTACTGTATTAACAAGACCTAAATGTTACATATCAATAAAACATATGGTAATCCCCAATTTTATTGCTATTTCACTCTAGCAATAGCAGTGACTGTGAAGCTGCAAATTATCAGCAAAGTCCTCGAGCTGAGTGTTCGACAAACCGGTAATTACCTGGGGAGTAAAGAACCCACCATCCTGCCGCACAGCCTGAACTAAGAATATGAAAGTGAGAAGAGAACAGGCAGATGTAGAATTGTGCCTATACTGACCTGAGTATCCATCAGATCAAAGTGATAATATTATTATAGTTTTCTATCACCTCTCCACCAACCGCCTCATCAACCAATAACAGTGAGCACATATCGTTAGAGAGGAACTTAGACTGGCATTCCTTCACATCGTTAGGGACTGATTTCACTTATTACACATTAGTGTTTCCTAACACCATGAAAGTATAATCTACTTTATAACAATCGTTGTTTGCCAAGTACTCCCCGGGTGACTGTCAGCTTAATTCAAGTAATCCCTACAGTGTGCCTATTTATCACCAGTACCTTCTAGATGTGTATACATATTTTTGAACAATCTCTTACGTTTCTTAAAGTGGTTGTATACCCAGGCAACAGAATAAAAAACACCTGCAAGACAATAGCATAATGAGCTAGTATGCACCATATACTAGCTCATTATGAAATACTCACCTTGGAACAAAGATGCGCCAGGGCTGCTCGGTTCCCTCTGAGGGAGCGGACATCTTCCCTCAGATCTCGCTGTGCACTGGGCCTTCGCCGGGACATCATGGCGCATGCCCCGGGACATCACGGCGCATGCGCCGTGACGTCGCAGCTGCTTGCAGGGGGAATATCTCCTAAACCGTACAGGTTTAGGAAATATTCATTTTACCTACAGGTAAGCCTAATTATAGGCTTGCCTGTAGGTAAAAATCCCTTTGGAGGGTATACAACCGCTTTAATACTTAAAAAAAAAGTTGATAGGTCTGTATGATAGGTGATCTTTATACTTTGTGGTCTTTCTCATTGAAATTTGGTGTTGCTAGCGGCATGCCCTATACATAAAGAAGAAACTTTGCAATGATACAAAGCAATTTGTCATTTTCTGGAAATCTTCCTTGCATACTTTCTGTAAGCACTTACAGGTGAACTAAACTAAAAAGCGCAATGTTAAAATGGCAAATTGGCCCATTAAGGGTCATTATAACTTAGATAATAAGGCTTGAGTCACACTAGCCCATTCTCTGAAGTCTGATCCACAATGGATTGCTTTTCAGAGAGCGGCTAAGCAGCTGCTGTCAGCAGTTCGGGAGGCGATCTTGCCAACTTCTGAATGCCTGTTTATTTTTACAATGGAACTAATATGCCACAACTACTAGTCAAGTGTTTGGGTGATTAGGGTGCAGCCCCATTGATTTAAGTTGCCGGTCAACTCAACGTGCCCTTTGTCTGACTGTGGACTTTAGGTGGGCAGTCGGGGGCTGTAAAATCATGGCTCTACAGCCTGTTTTTGTTGTCCTCTGGTCACCTGTTTGAAAAAGGCCTGGCTGAGATTTTAAAAGCATAAGTACCATATATAGAGGTTTAGGCCCCTTTCACACTGGGGCATTTTTCAGGCGCTTTTGGGCTAAAAATAACACCCTTATAGCGCCTGAAAAACACCCCCCCATCCATCCCAGTGTGAAAGCCGGAGTGCTTTCACACTGGGGTGGTACGCTTGCAGGACGTTACAGAAAGTCCTGCAAGCAGCATCTTTGGGACGGTGCAGTGAGCAGTGTTTACACCGCTCCTCCACTGCCCCTGCCATTGAAATCAATGGCAAGCACTTCCAAAGCGGCTGCACACCGCCTCGAAAGCGCACTTTTATCCCCTTTTTAACCCCTTGTGGGGGGGGGTGAAAAGCGCCGCGCTCCCGCCTGCATAGTGGCGCCATAGTGAAATCGCTGCTGAAACGATTTAAAACGATTTACCGCTATCGCCTGCCTGCCCGCCCCAGTGTGAAAGGGGCTTTAAAGTAAATAAATAATCAGTGTATCCATTAGACCCCTTTCACACCAGGGCCATCCAAGCATTAGCGGTAAAACGCTGCTAATTTGCTGCGCTTTACCGCTGTTATAGCGGCGCTTTGGCACCGCTATTCAAGCAGCAGCAGGGCACTTTTAACTTCCCCCCACAAAGGGTTAAATAGGGGTTAAAAGCAGAGCAGTGTACATTCATTTCAATGGGCAGAGGCGGTGGAGGAGCGGTGTATACATCGCTCCTGCCCCGCCCCAAACATGCGGCTTGCAGGACATTTTATACCGTTTTGCAAGCACACTGCCCCAAAGTGAAAGCACTCGGGCTTTCACACTGGGGTGCATTAGGAGCTAATTTAGAGGCACTTTACAGGCGCTGTTTTTAGCTAAAAAATGTCTGTAACGTGCCTCCGGTGTGAAAGGTAGATTTAAACATGCATCTAAATCTCCATTGCCTCTGAGGCCCAACCAGAGGCTACTGACAGGCAGTGAGGAAGCGATGTGACACCTCCTCACCACCTATTTTAACAGCATTTTTGCTGAGAAATGCGGGGCATTTGCGACGCTTCCCCATTTACTTGAATGTGTAGTGTTTGATGGGCTTTCCTCCCGCCGATCACTACATGTCCTGTCAACTTTGCTGCGGGTGTGAAGCAAAGCATCAAAGCCACAGCATGTGAATATTCCTGTCCTCTGCCTATTGCAGCTTAGGGGATGGAGGGCGGTTGGGGGGTGGCAAAAAATGTGTCTCAACCGTGCATCTTTGCTAGCCCCCAACCACACGTCTAAACGAAGCCTTACTCATATTTCAGTGACTTCTGGGTAGGTGAATCACCCGATGGCTTCTAATATTATTCAGGTGCTGAAGTGTCTGAAAATCTCCATCTGATTTTTGGTTCTGCTTTATTTGCTTGTATTTGCTGTAATATAGAGTCAACAAAATGTTCAACAGGGACAAGTGGGTGGATCTCTACAATTTGTACTAGTGGACATTTTCCTGTCAAAGCATCTAAAACACACATGTGTGAATGGGGCCTTAAAGTGGTTGTAAATAAAAAGATAACAAACATGTCTATACTTATCTGCTTTGTGCAATAGAATTAAATAGAGGGGCCCCCGATATTCCTCTTCTCAGGTCCCCCAGTACTCCTGCCTCCTCCTCTCTTGCTGGTGCCCCCCAATAGGAAACCGATTCCAATGGAGGCACCTGTGTGGGCTCACTCCAAAGCCCTGCTGCTTTGTCCATTGACACAGACAGTGGGACTCAGCCCTGCCTCCCCTCCTTCATCACTGGAGTTGATTGAAAGGAGAAAGAGCCAATGGTATTGATCTGCCCAGGGAGGAGGGACAAAGCCAGAAGAGCCGCAGATCTCATACACAGTGCTGGATCGTGACGGGGCTCAGGTAAGTATAAGGGGGATGAGAGGGCAAGTCTATGACACAGAATTACCATCAACCTTGAAATACGCAATGACATGATAGTAGCTGTAACACGCGATAATCTGTATAACTGTTCTCTCAAATAAACTTGGTTTTTTGATCAAAAAAAAAAAGTCTATGACATAGAAGATGATAGAAGAAAAAACCTTGAGGCTTTAGAACCACTTTAAACTATATAAACAGAAGCTTTGCACCTAGAACATCACCCCTCTGGAGAATAAGCTATTTAGAATGTTGTCATGAATCAGTTAATAACAGTTCTTGAAATTATTTAGAAATTGTGTATCAATAGTGGTCTCCCCCTACTCTTTAGTATTTGGAGAAATTTTGGATGCTGATAGGAAGTTGCTTTTTATTTAGGCAAATATGCATTCTATCTATGCAAGTGTTCATTTCCAGGTATTTTCCTAAAATGATTGTGTGGCTTTGAACAGAGAGAGAAAAAAAGAGAAAGAGAGGGAGAGCGTGCAAGAAAGTTTTAGGGCTGGTTCACACCTAGGCAACTTGTGATCCGACTCGTGTCGCCCCAAGTTGCCTCATTTCGCTTGACATCCAAAATCCCATTGAAATGAATGGGAGCCGCCTTAATATACACTACTGAAGTCACTCCCACTTTAAGGCAACCTCAGAAAAGGTTCTTGTACTACTTCAAGGTGACTTCTATCCAACTTGTGCCCATAGAATTCGATGGAAGTCGCCTCCAAGTCGGATCCCCCCCCTATATTGAAGCAACTTTGAAGCAACTTTACTGGAAAAAGAAAATAATTTTTGAAGGCAACCCCCCTTCCTCTCTTCTCTGATTGGCCACAGGCAAAGTTGCCTGGCATGGAGATCGCTTTAGGTCGCGTTGTAAGTCGCCCAAAGTCGTGCTGAAGCCACCTTGAAGTAGCGTTCAAACCGCCTAGCAAACTTGCCTCTGAAGTCGGATCGCTTAGGTGTGAACGGGCCCGGAGAGAGGAAGAAAGAGTGAGATCTACATCATTAGAGGTGCAAGTTACCCAAGGTCATCTCTTCATATTTGAGCAAAGGAGATCTCATTACTTTCCTTTGGAGGCACGTTTCTACATAATGACAGTCAATTCATGAAACTTTAGTCCATGAAAGGCTGTGATGTCAGATTAATTTAATATATTTAAATTGGTATTTGCATGTATAATTTATTAACTGAAACATTAGTGGGTTTATCTGATGATCTGAGTTATCTGATTGCTAGGTCAGATTAATCAGGAAAACTCTATCTATTGTTGCTTTGCTAGAATCTCTGTTTTAATGGCTTGACAGATACAATTGTGATTTAAACGGGTTTGCATTCAATGAATATGTTGATTTACTGCCATACTACCTTTATAACTCAATTTAGATATGTCTGCAATTCCTGAAAAGATTTGGGTCATATTTCCATTGAAGTTTATTTTTAGTTGAAGAAATCATCTGCTTTTCATCCCATGCTGGTCCCACTTGCTACAACCTCACTAGGATCAGCTGAATCACTGTCCTAATGCTTACTATACACACAACAGTCTGAAGTCTGATTCATTTAGATAAAAAAAAGAATCTTCTATAGAACTGAGTGACACCATGGGGTTGATTTACTAAAGCTGGAGAGTGCAAAATCTGGTGCAAATGTGCATGGTAGCCAATCAGCTTGTTCGATTAAGCTTTGACAATAAAACCTGAAAGCTGATTAGCTTTTATGCAGAGCTGCACCAGATTTTGCACTCTCCAGCTTTAGTAAATCAACCCCCATATTTCACAAGCTGATAACTCTGCAGGTGAATTTGCAAATACAGTTTCTGATCCTGGTAAAACACAGAATCTGACTCATGAATGTAATCTTCCATGTTATCATGGGGTCACAAATAGGGTTGCCACATCATCCCTTTAATCCAGGACACATATTAATTGCACAGGTTCTGAGGCTAATTTAAAGGCTAATTTAATGCAGATGAGGCACCAAGTGAGTTTAATTACCACCTTAATCAGCCACAGAACCTGTGTAATTAATGTGTGTCCTGGATTAAAGGGATGATGTGGCAACCCTAGTCACAAATACATAGGGAATTTCCATAATCAGCTTTGACTCTTCCTATAAAGTATACTGGCCTGGGTCAGTAGTCTAAGGCAGTGGTTCTCAATCCCAGTCCTCGAGTACCCCCAACGGGACATGTTTGAGGAACTTCCCTTAGATAAAATAGCTCTTATCAATACAATGTCATTGATATTTATTTAATGCAGCTGTGCAAAGTAAAGGAAAACCTGAAAGCATGGCCCATTGGGGGTACCTGAGGACTGAGGTTGAGAAACACTGGTATAAGGAATCTAAGGTGGCCTGTGGCAAAGGCCTATGAAATAGGAAGATGTCTGCAGCAACTTCAAAAGCAGTCTGCTATATGGACACGGGTGGAGCTGCTGCCAGACAGACATTGTAAGCAGCCCTCACTACTCAACTCTTTAAAGGCTAAGGTCACCTTTTGAAACATGTTGCATGTTCCATGACCGCATCATTCATTTACTGTTTCCTGTGAATGAACTGCAACTACTGTCAGCCACCACAGCAGTTCTTGTAGTTCTTTCACAAGCCCCGCAGCTTTTAACAGACAGTCTGTATGAAGGTACAGGCAGAAAGCTGCAGGGCTTGTCTGCAGGAGCCTAACATTGCACTCGATCCACTGATCAGGTGTGCAATGCTTTCCAGGCTCCTGAAGGAATAAATAATAAACACACATTTTTTTCCTTCAAAAATATGTGCATTATTATTTTTAAGGGGAACTTATCCTTTAAAGTTCTTCTCTCATAGGGTCAGATGATTGATTTCTATTGGGAGGTTGCTACTGCAGAATTTATGGCCAGCAACAGAGGCAATCAAAGGATCTATTACTGTATTACCGGGAGGCTGCTACTTCTACTGAAATATTAGTGGCAACATCAACTTTGCTGATATCAGAAGACTGCATTTTAAGGGCCACTATTAGTTTGTTGATACTTTAAGGCCTGTTTGTTGTTTTTTGTGTAGCGCCCCCAGGGTCTTCTAATGGCAGGGAGTGAGATAGCATTTACCCCGTGGCTGAATCCATGGCTATAATTGGGAGTTTTGAACAGAAATTGGGCACCAGTCACTTTTGATCTTTTCAGGGCTTTAATGTTGAACTTGGAAAGAAGGTAGTAGGAGAGAGGGTTAGGGGTCCACCAGCAGCAGATCACTTACAGATTCCTTGTATCCAGAAAAAGTACAGCTTCACAGTGTCAGGACCCTTAAGCCAACACAGCAATATTGCAAGCACATTTTCAGTTTCTGGTGCACCTTCCAAGTGAGTCACCAGGCCCACCTGAGAGACCAGCCTTCATCCTGGCTCTCTCCAGCAAAGGGCCTCCTCTCTGTCTTTTCCCCCGGCCTGGGCTTCTTCCACACTGGGCAAGGCAGCCTCAGGGCCACCTCAATATTAGTAAGCGCTGGACAAGCTTCTGGGTCTACATGCAGAGCTCACTTCAGCAGCACCACCTCAGGCCAGAGGCCTGAGGCAGGAGAGCCAGCACATGGCCCAGCCCAAATATTTATCCTCTCCCAGAATGCACCAGTGGCCATGAACCTTCTACTGGGCTGGCTGGAAGAAATATAAATATTCATAACTCAGTCTAGTTGTACTATCTCATACTATGATCTGTTCGTATCATTGATACCTACTGGCGACAGTGAGTAATGCAGAACCTAATTGAGCTTAGGGAAAAGCCAGGTATAAACAGTGTGAGCTGCCTACAGCCCAGCCAAAAACTACATTTGCATGGTAGCCCCTAGGACCAAGGGGCTACATTTGGGTATTCTGTAGCTCTAACCCTCTCTCCACAAGATATTGAGCAAATTAACCTTTAAAACTGAAGCCTGATTGTTGCCACTGGTAGGTTGTGTGTCGTTGGATATAACTACAGGGTGGGTCATAATTAGGAAAGGAAGGAGAGCATTTAAAATTCCAGCAGCTCCTTCAGGAGTAGTTGCTGCAGAATATTGTCCTGATTTTGTGTTATATGACTAAAATATACAGTATGTATTGAGTCACTGGTCCTTCAGTGTTGGTACTATCTATTGTGTCTGCTCAGGAAACTCATTTATTTATGCAGACTTGTAAAGTTACTCTAAAGCTCCAAAGTCCACTTCATTTTTTCTAAAATGTAAGTTAACCCAGAATTTATATTTTACTTTTGGGTGGATGTGGGTTGTTTAAATAACCTATCCATGTCTTACTTCTTTCGGAACTCCAATGATGAGGTCCCTGCACATACATTCTATACTTTCCAACATGTGATGGCCATTATGAGTCAGTCTTGTTGTCACTGTATTATTGCCTAATTGTTTTTACTATGGAGAATGCTGAAGCAGGAAGGTGGCTCAGTTCTTGACTTTATAACTCAGCGAGGAATCACAGTCTGCAACTTAAACAGGGGGACCTTGCAGCTGGACTCCTGAGAAAAATAACATCAGCAATGCAAGACAGAAATTAGGAAGCAAAATATGGTCTTATGGGCACCACATTTGCCCATGTATGCAATCATTGTACTACCTGTTCCTCTGTATCCTCCAACATGATAACAATCCTAAACACACCTCCAAGACGACCACTACCCCATTGATGCATACCACTCCTTAAAGTGTATTAACGAGCCAAAGGTTCCCCTGCTCGTGACACACGGGTGATTTTTCACCCACACACATACAGACACATGTACACACATACAGATACATGTATGTTAGTCTTCGACCTTGCCCAGAGGAATCTCCATGGAAGCAGGGGCGTACTGGGCTTGGGGGCAGGGTGGCAGTTTCCTCCCCAGGCCGATCTGATTCTCCCCCGAAAAGGCAGCTGAATAGCAGCAGCTTCGCTGTCACAATCAGGGCCGGTGCTACCTATACATAAGGTAGGCATCAGCCTAGAGAGCGGGGGTGCCATCCCCCCCCCCCCCCACTGGTGTGTGCGGGCTGTCTGCACTTTTTTCTGGGATACGCGGCTCCCAGCCCCACCGCTGCCTCTTGAGTCCAAAACTCTACCAGAGCCTCTCCGGGGCATGTTGCTAAGTGTTTAGAGGCGGGGTTCAGTGGTGTGACTCACCATTTAGGTGAGGCTGTGAGTGATGGAGCCGAGAGCTGGCAGAGATGATCCGAATTCTGGGCTGTGCTATCAGCACCGGACAGAGCAGAGAAGCCACTGGATGCAGCCTCCTCCACATAAAGTGAGTGGGACCTGTCTGGGGGGAATAGACTGGAGGGGAGGTGATGGGGGAAGTGGAAAGAAGTATCTGGGCTCTGTACTGGGGGTCATAGGGCTGAGGGGACCTGATTGGTGAAAGAAGTCAGCTGGCTGTCTCATGTGCCAGTCCCACATGGAACTGTGTGTTTTTCTTATATGTAGAATATGAGCCACACCAGTGCCTGCTTACTACCCTAGCCATCGATATACTACAATAGCCATCTATATACAACCCTAGCCATCTATATACTACCATAGCCATCTATATACTACCTTAGCCATCTATATACTACCCTAGCCATCTATATACTACACTAGCCACCTTTATACTACCCTAGCTGTCTATATACTACCCTAGCTGTCTATATACTAGACTAGCCATCTATATACAACCCTAGCCATCTATATACTATGCTAGCCATCTATATACAACACTAGCCTTCTATATACTACACTAGCTGTCTACATACTACTACACTAGCCATCTATATACTACCCTAGCCGTCTATATACTACACTAGTCATCTATATAAAACCCTAGCCGTCTATATACTACACTATCCATCTATATAAAACCCTAGCAATCTATATACTACACTAGCCATCTTTATACAACCCTAGCCATCTATATACTACCCTAGCCATCTATATGCTACATTAGCCAGTCTATATACTACCCTAGCCGTCTATATACTACACTTGCTGTCTATATACAACCCTAGCCATCTATATCTAGCCGTCTATATACAAGCCTAGCCATCTATATACTACATTAGCCTGTCTATATACTACCCTAGCCATCTATATACTACCCTAGCCATCTATATACTACCCTAGCTGTCTATATACTACCCTAGCCTGTCGATATACTACACTAGCCGTCTATATACTACCCTAGACTGTCTATATGCTACCCTAGCCTGTCTATATGCTACACTGTGAATATACTGCCCTAGCCTGTCTATATACTACCCTAGTCTGCCCTTATACTACCCTAGCCTGTCTATATACTACCCTAGCCATCTATATACTACACTAGCCTGTCCGTATACTACTTTTGCAGGGGATGCGACCCTCCAAAAGTGAAGGACTACAGGTGACTACAGGTCCCAGCATGAACCCCTCAGAGCTTAGGATGTGCCACACCCCCCAAACTAGTGAAGGACTACAGGTCACAGCATTGACCTGTGAAGTCTAAGGGGGTATATCCTTGCATCTCAGGGATTCATGCTGGTACTTGTAGTGGATGTGACCCCCTCAAAAGTGAAGGACTACAGGTCCCAGCATGAACCCCTCAGAACTCAGGATGTGTCTCACACCCCCATCCAACTAGTGAAGAACTACAGGTCACAGCATGAACCCGTGAGATCCAATAATCTAAGGGGGTCACATCCTTAGATCTCAGGGGTTCATGCTGGGACTTGTAGTCCTTCATTAGTTGCTTCAATTGGGCCACTTGACTGGACTTTCCACCCGGGCCTAAGGCTGCCAGCCCTCCCCTGATGGAAGTGTTACAAGAAGGGTCCATTATGTCCCCTCTGTCCTGTATAGCCATCAGTCATAAGCGCGAGTGGGAGTAAGACTGGCACGGATGAACACTGATGTGGCGTGGATGAGCACTGATGTGGCACCTATCAGTGCCTTCTATCAGTGCCTCCTATCATGCAATCTGGAAGTTCTTATTAGATACCAAGATCTGACTTTGTCAGGCTTAGTTATATATTTGTTTGGGCTGCTCCTAATCCTAAAGCTGGCCATGATGTTGTATTTAGAGCATTCATTTTATTATCTATCAGTTAATGGAATGATTCAACAATCAGTTTCAATCAGAGTGAGAGTGCGAAATACTCAAAGAACAGTGATGGAAAATTTTTGTAGAACCCAACGGGAATAAATTAATTTCAAATCATTGAATTTGTACCTGCATGAGAAACATCATAACTAGCCTTATGCACATGCACTTCTCAAAGTTAATCCTGTGGTAAAACAAAGATATTTACATAGTACTTGAATGAAAATTAATTTGAACTTAGCCAAGTCCGCAAAAGTCACCATTGAATGGTTGGACAATAATTTTTTACACTTACTTGTTTGAATGAAATTCTACAGGTGTAAGGCCAGCTTTAGTTGGGCCAAGGAACTGCTAGTACTGCATATGGCATCCTTCAGGATGTTTATACACATGCACTGGATACGTCATCTTCATGTAGTTTTAGCCCTGTGTAGCTCCCAGCCTTCATTGCTTTTGTTGCAACATAAGGGAAGGATTCAAATAAATAGCAACAGAAAAATTATCGCCCCAAAGCCATATTCTGGGACTAGGGAATTTTTATTTGAAAGTAACAGTTTGTGAAGTGCTTAGAATTATTTATCTTTCAGAGAGAGCTCAGAAGGTGTTAGGAGCAAGCACTGCCCCAATCTGACAACCATGGGTGTAGGGCATTATACGTGTTAACATAGTTCCTCTAA
>BLSH010421709.1:739220-751623 GCA_018402905.1 Glandirana rugosa
TCGCAAGAGCATGGATTTTTTCGACTTCAGCCTCAATGTAGTGGAGTTAAACTAACTGGGGACCGCCGAGTACGTGGGCCCACTGTCCCTGATGTGTGTAATAAGCCGTCACGTACCGTGCATAAGATCCTAGCTGAAGAAGGATTATGTCGTATTCCTGGAAGGCGAGTAGAGGAGCAGGGACTAACTATAATGGAGGGAAAGACTAGTGCGAGGCTAGGTGTACTGAGACGCGACCCCCCTCCATGGTAACTCGGGAGGGTGAACCTCCGAGTTACTTAGGGAGGATGTGTGGGGTCTCTAATCTGTTCTCTATCGGAACATTCATTGAGCCTCCAAGTGGGAGGGCTCAATGGTACCTCCCCCCAGCGCAGAGTCATGTGGATCGGAGCGTGATCAGAAAGGGAGGTAATATCAATCAGGGACGAGGAGATGAGCGGAAGGTCCTTATGCTGTATTAGGAAGAAGTCGATCCTAGAATACGTGCCATGCACTGCCGAATAATGTGTGTAGTCCCTGTCACCCGGGTGCATGAGCCGCCAGGGGTCAATCAAATTGAGGTGATGTAACTCCGACTTCAGCTTTTTTAGGTACGAGAACGCTAAATGCGATGTCCCTCTAGAGACATCTAAAAGTGGCTCAGGGGCAAAGTTGAAATCCCCGCCCAATATCAGGGTGCCCATCTGAAACTCTAGAAGGATGGGGACCAAGGCCTTCAGAAAGCCCAATTGATCTGAATTGGGTAAGTATACATTGGCCAGGGTCACTATTTTGTCGCCTATCTTTCCCTGGGCCAAAAGATAACGCCCAAGAGGGTCTATCTTCTCCTGGATGGGCGTCCAGGGGACCGATTTGGCGAGCAGTATACTAACCCCTTTGGAGCGTGCCAAGGGCGAAGGGGCATGATACCCGATCGGGAAGTGCCTATTGGAGAGCTTCGGGACACTGGAATGCCTGAAGTGCGTTTCCTGGAGGAACACTACCTGCGAGCGCATCCTTTTAAGGTCTGACATCAATCTAGAGTGTTTTTCTGGGGTAGACAGCCCCCTAACATTCAAAGAGGTGACCCTGTACTCCATCTCCGAGGGGGCTCGTCGGTCCAAGACCCCTCACTATAGGAGCACACCTGGAACACCACAACTGAGAGCGGAGGAGAGACACAAAAGAAAAAAAAGGGGGGGGGAGGGAACAGAGGTGTAGGAGGAAAAAAGGACTGAAAGATAAAGAGAAGTAACTCTAAGAACGGCTCACTAGAGCCAGGCGCCAAAAGCGCAACCTACGATCGGAGCGTGGAAGACTGACTCCGCAAAGTGGTAGGAGACGTGCGGATGTGGGAGAAATTATGTAACACTTATGAGTCTAGAGACCCCCCCCACCGTCTGCAGCCACATTCAGCGGCCGACCCCACGCGCCCCCCCCGGAGGGGACACGCGAGGAGCCAGTCCGAACGCGGCAGGGGCCACGCCCCCCAAAAAAGGGGGGGGGCGAGGAAGGGACAGAGGGCCAAGCCCACCCCCCAAACCCCTCCCCCCCAGCGGGGCCCGACCCCCAACCCCAGCCACCAACGCAGACGGTGCAATCCAAATTGATGTAGTATTAGAGTTTGTTGGGGTCATAGTTATGCAACTGAGCAATGCACTTAATGAGACATTATATGGTATACAGTAAATAATAAACAGCAAACAGTGAATAATAAACAGTAAACAGTGAGACATCAAGCTAAATATTCCGGGTCTACCCCCCCCCGGCTCATCCTCAACTGTTTTCACCCAATGACCAACCTTCTAAAGGTGAAAATAAGCAGTGTCCCTTGTTGGGGCATACAGCAACAACCCCTCCGGACCCCCTCCAGCCCATGCAATATCACGGGAGAGAGGGGGGCCCGTCGCGGTAGAGGCAGGAGGACCCCCGCTATAACCACCGGTGTCGGTCGCGTGGAGGGGAGAGCAAGATCAGCCCCCCCACGCGTCGAAATCCTGGCTGCAGTGCTGTGGTCCGCGGGAGGCAAACTCCCCCCTCTCGGTCCACTGTCCGAATAGTCTGCGGGGCGACTGACCAGGGGCGCTCTCCGTGTCTGTCCTGGTAAAAGCCGAATCAGAGCTAAAGCCCTGTGGAGCCAGTGCCCCCATCGGAGATCAAAAGGTGACTACGGAGGGAGCCCGTGGGCGCAGCCAGCGCTACTGTGTCATGGTTAACTTACGTATCCCGCTCCCACTAGCCGGGTCCCCGAGAGGCCCCGGGGATACCGGCCCGGGCGCCCACGAGAGGTCCTCCAAACCCCTAGGTGGGGGGCAGCCATGGAACGCGGACTCAGCACGCCACGGCTGCCCCCCAGCCTACACACCCAGCCCCTCCCCCGCCACCCCCTCGAACCCACACCATCCACCCCCGCCTCCCACCCCAGGAAAGAGGCCCCGGTTAGGCCGCGGGTGGGGGGTGGATGGTGTGGGTTCGAGGGCGTGGCGGGGGAGGGGCTGGGTGTGTAGGCTCGGGGGCAGCCGTGGCGTGCTGAGTCCGCGTTCCATGGCTGCCACCCCCGCCCCAGACACCAAGCGATCTGGCAAAACTGTACATGCAACTGGCCACAGTAAGACATAGTAGACCACTAAAACTTAGATGAGAGCAATCAATAAAATCATACTGACAACGGGGAAACATAGCGTAAATCACATCTTAACCGCTCTAAGTGTATACCCAAGAAACACACAATGACCAGCGGCCTGTACTCAACCGGTCACCTCAGGAAAGCCACGGCCAGCCCGGGACGTGACTCGACTCCGGAAGGGTGGGTAGACAACTAGCGGGCACGTCCCTTTGCAATGTCTCCGGGCTTGGGCAAGGATCGGCCAGCGGGGGGAGGATCCCGCTACAACATGGCCATACGAGGTATATTCGGGGTTGATAATGTCAGCCGTTTGGGGAGGGCCAAAAAAAAAAAAAGGGGGTCCGGAGAGATAGAGGCCCCAAGAGAACATAACACCAAAGAAAAAATAGAAAAAATTAAAGTATGTAGAAGGTTAGTCGGATCCGTATAGAGGGGTGAGCAGAGGTGGGGACAAAACCTCACTGTTCAGATGTCCCTGTTCAGCTGTCACTGTTCAGATGTGGAGGGCCTTTCCCTGGGAGCCTGACGGGAACCGGAGCGTTGCCTGCGTCTTCTGTTCCTCTGCGGTCTCGGGGAGGATACTCCAGTCGCCATCTGGCCAGTGAAGGCAGGGAAGGTCAGCCAATCTGGGACAGGGATCACGGGTTGTTCCAAAAAAGCAAAGAGGCCCGGGAGCTGATCCGGCCATCGTAGGATAAAAGTCCCGTTACCTCTCTGGACGATGACATGGAACGGATGCCCCCATCGGTAAGTAGCTCCTGAGGCTCTAATCCTCTCCAGTAACGGTCGCAATGTGCCCCGCATTCTTAGGGTCTGCTTAGACAAGTCCGGGAATAGCCGCATGGTGGCTCCATCAAAGTCAATCGGGCCATTAGCCCAGGCTCTGCGCATAATGTCTTCCCGAACATTGAAGAAGTGGACCCTGGCCAGGACATCCCTTGGGAGGGACGCGTCGTCAGATCTAGGTCCCTGTACTCTATGCACCCGGTCCAGCTCCAGCGCCTCCGTGGGGGGCTTATTCAAAAGGCCATTAAAGATGGCGGTAACAGTCGCCCGCAGATCCGCCCCAGCCGTGGCCTCTGGCAGGCCGCGGATCCTGATGTTATTGCGTCTGTTCCGATTTTCTCCATCATCCACGGCTAACTGCATCAGAATTATCTGCCTGTTGTGGCCGGCCTGGGCCTCCTCCAGCACCCCTACTCTGTTTAGCAGGTCTGCTGCGGTGGTTTCCACTTCAGTAACTCGAATGTCAACCTGGTCCACTTGATGCTTTATATCCTGGATTTCCCTAGACAGGGCGTTGACAATGGTGGCTGCCATCGCGGACATGTCCTGCTTAGAGGGCAGTCTGTTGAGTAGGTCCTGCCAGGCCGCCGCCGAAGGCGGCCCCACTACTGAGGGCAGGGATGGCTGTTCTGAGTCTGAAGCTGAGGAAGCAGTACAGTCCTCTGGTGGTATCACCGGGGAAAGAATAGGGGAGTCAGGTAGCTCCGAAAGCAGCGACATCCCAGGCACAGCAGTTGTTGTCTGTAAAGCCTTCTTCTCAATCTTCCTCTGAGCGCCATTCCCCCCAGCGCCGGAGCGGGCCAGCGCCATCTTGGACGCCGAGGCCGGGGTCTGTGTTGCTGCCACCGTGTTTCTGAGGAAATATGTGGAGATGTCCGAGCCTCTCAGTGCGGCCGGAGTACTCAGGGCACCTTCAGGTGTGGACATAAGTGCAGCTAGGGGGTATCAGTCGTCATCGGTCGGTCTTTTCTCTCCAGCACCGCACGGAGCTCCCATGAAAAGTGTCCTTACATCGTCATAGTCAAGCCACGCCCCTCCCACGTGTGGGATTTAAAAAAAAAAATTAAATAAATAAAAAAACACCAGGTGGGTGTTCAGGGCAACCAGGGATGTGAGCGGGGGGGAGTGAGCCAGCGGAGAGCAGGGAAGGAGTTCCAGGACCACCTGTTATGGTAGGTAAACTAGTAGCAAATTCTTTCTGGGAAGCGGTCTGTTGCTTAGGCAGAGTTCCAGTGAGAATTGATGGATAAAGGTAGGCCTTGGGTGAAGCAATATGGCCGCCAATTACTGGGAAAGCAAAGATTAATCTAGCCTGTCCTTCTGGAAGGGGTCACTGAGAAGAACCACAAGTATAAGCAGGAGTCCCAAATTGTAAGGCTGGCTTGTCAAGAGGGGAGCTGGGTAGCCTGTAAACTGCAGCTGCTGTGTCACTGGGTGCAGCAAGATGGCCGCTGTTCCGGAGGCCCAGGCCGATGCTCCCTGCTAGCCTGCAGGGTCAGGCAGGTATGGGTCTCACCTCTCCTCGGCGACTCCACTGCTGTGGGCTCCGTGGAAGTGGGTGATCTGTTTCCCCCGGCAGGCTCTCCGTGTCCGCCGCGGGTCGCAGAACGGGACGGACCGGGTCCCAAATCGAGTGGCCGGCTTGCGGCCTATGCAGGCGGCCGTCCTCGGGCACTAATGTCTGGCTGCTACGGCCCGGGGCAGTGAAGTGATTAGCCCGGAAGATAGCAGGGGAGCCCGGGATGGGCTATGGAAGCCCAGCAGAGGTGGATGGCTTTAAGGGAGCGCGGATGGCCATCGATGGAGGAAGGGGATCTAGGAGCTCTCCATAACCGCGTCCTTCACCCTGCACGTCCCTCAAACCTGTCATTTGAATCAAAAAACATAGGTAAATATTCTTATCCACATTCTTCTTTTTTTTTCAAGCATAAAGAAGATAAATTAAATTAGAAATGCAATTTGTCTGCAAATAAAATATAACAGAAAATAAGTGCTTTGTATTAACAAAATGTGTTAAAGAAAAACAAAAATAAAAGAATACAAACAAAAATACAGAAAATTAAATAAATAAATCAATGGGAGTATTGGGTAAAATCCCCAGACCATGACTGTTGGTGGGGGCCATGTGGAACAAATTGCAACTGGCCGGCATGCTGCTGTGGTGGTTGGGATGAATGTTGAGATGGTTGAGATGGTGGAGGTGGAGGCACATTCTCATGGAGCTCTGTGTAGTCTGTAATTAGCCCCCTCTCCCCCTTGCTGAGCATTTGTGTCATCAGCTCCTCAGACCTGCTTTGCTGGTAGGGAGTCATCTTTTTTTAGTTTAGCAGCTACATAGGTGGCAAATGGCTCTTCCTAGTCTGGTTCCCCCTGGAGGACTGCTGAGGCCTGCCGAGAGAACTAGGAAGTGCTCTCATCCACATTATGAGTTTTTCGCTTCCTTTTACCACCAACATGTAGGGGAGGGATTTGTGACTCAAAAACCAAGGAAGAGCCAGCTGCCTCCTCCTCAGTCACTGTCTCTGGGACACTTTCCTGTGTATAAAAATGTGACATTATTAGAATATATTTGTTTGTGTGGGTCATCAATCAAACCAAATTTACATTTCCTGACTGTTGCTAATTGAATAATTAGAAATACAAAACACTAGCATTCTGGCACCAGCATTTGGATCTATCCTGCAAATTAGTTTAGGCCACAACTGTGTTTTGTTAACTTTGCTAGGGCTCAAATATTTGGCCAATAATGTTTATTTATCATCATTGTATTTTATCTTTACAATATGTTCAAGGACACTATACCTGGGTCAAGATGGCATCCTCCACATCTTCATCCTCAGGTCCAGGAGCTGTGGCCTCAGCAGAGGTAGAGGGCAGGGTGGAGAGAGATAGCCTGGCCTCAGACTGGTTGCTGATAAACTGCAGGCTCTCAAAGTACCACAGCTTTGGCACATATACTTCAGCTGCTGCCGCTCCTGACTTCTGGGATTGTTTCACTTTATTCACCTCCCTCCCATATGTGGTCCTCAGGTTGGTAATTTTGTCCCGGACATACTTAAAATAAGCAGTCGGCTTAATCTGTTTGCACAGCTCTGCCATTTGGTCTAATGCTGCCCGCCGTGGTCTTGATCTTTCACAGACATGGGAGTTGACGGTACATGTCAATAAACTGTGGTAGGTCCTCATGGGAGAAAGAACTGATCAGTCATTATGCCTGCAAGACACAAGACAAAGCATAATGCAACTTCATCTGGCATACCCCTAAGCTTGACCCAATCTAGGCCTTAACCCAAGCAATATAGGTCATTAACCCCCATCTAGGCCTCAGTCCAAGCAGTATAGGCCATTAACCCCCATCTAGCCCTCAATCCAAGCAGTATAGGCCACTACCCACCTTTGCCAGAAGTCCAAGTCGAACCTTCATTATCCAAACGAATTAGCATGTTAACGATCGTCCTCCGTGCACAGATCCTACCTATGGCCGCTTCATTGAACATCAGGCTTTATACACTGCATATGCGTGCAACTCCGCTCTTAGGTGAGGTGTGAACGGCTCTCCTATCCTCCATGATACAGACTCCATGGAACGATCAGAGGAAAGATGGTGGATTTGGGAAGCAGCAGCCAGGCCCGTGGTGCAGAATCCTACAGAAAGGCCAAAGCCACCCCCATGACCAAGGCTGAGATGGTGGACATGGTGGGCATTATGGAAAGGCAGGATTATGACTGCAGGAAGGAGAATTACCAAAGGCCCAACAGCCGAAAAGATTTCATATTAGAGCAGGTCATCAGTCGGCTGTCCATAAAACATGGTGTCCTGCGGTCGAAAGATCAACTGAGAAAATGGTGGTCAGATCTTAAACACCGTGAACAAGATCAGCTGCACAAGATCCATAGAGTCCTTAAAAAAAGTAAGCAATAGTTGTATGTCAGCAATATGTATATGTGTAAATTAGGTGTCTGGATCTGTTCTTGGTAAAAGTAGCTAGAGAGAATTCTAGGTGAGGTTCGAAACTGTTTGTGTGCCCCGGGCTTCCAAATTTGAAGGTAAATCTAAAGCATATATGAAGAATATAATTTGTTACTGTTTTTAGTAGTGGTGCACCAAATGGAAATTTTGGTGCCAAAACCGAAAATGCACTAAGCCGAAAGCCGAAAACCGAAACCGAAAATGACAGTTTTTAAAAAATATTTTTATTTTTATATACAATTGTCTTATGCAGCCTACCTATGCCTGGGCACTGACAGGCGGCACTGATTGGTGATAGGTGGCACTGACAGGTGGCACTGATTGGCACTAATAGGTGGCACTGACAGGTGCCACTGGTTGGCACTGACAGGTGGCACTGGATGGTACTGGCAGGTGGCACTGGATGGTACTGGTAGGTGGCACTGACAGGTGGCATTGGATGGTACTGGAAGGTGGCACTGGTTGGCACTGACAGGTGGCACTGAGTTGTACTGGCAGGTGGCACTGATTGGCACTGACAGGTGGCACTGGATGGTACTGGCAGGTGACACTGATTGGCAATGGCAGGTGGCACTGGCATGTGGCACTGACAGGTGGCACTGGATGGTCCTGGCAGGTGGCACTGATTGGCACTGACAGGTGGCCCAGGATGGTACTGGCATGTGGCACTGATTGGCACTGGTTGGCACTGAAAAGCAGCAGTGGATGGTATTGGCAGGTGGCACTGATTGGTACTGACAGGCAGCACTGGATGGTACTGGCAGGTGGCACTGACTGGTACTGACAGGCAGCACTGGACGGTACTGGCTGGCACTGGCAGAAGAGATCAGTAGATGCATAAAGCACAGAGCACGCTGCTTGGCTGCTTGTACGAGCCGATCTGTGCATGAAACTGTAACCTAATTACACTGGAATGCAGAGAATGCTGAGCATGCAGAGAGAGAGCTGCCAGATTTTCACTGAGATCGGAGGTGGGTGGGACTGAACAGCTAACACCAGGGCCCACCCACCTCCCCGACATCAAGTTGAAAATTTGACAGCTCTCTCAGCATTCTTTGCATTCCAGTGTAATTAGGTCACAGTTTCATGCACAGAGCGGCTAATACAAGAAGCCTGCTTTGTGAATCTTTTCATCTCCCACATCCATTGCGGGTATGTGATGCACACATACCCTGCAATGGACGGTACCCGCCCCCTTTTCGGTATCGGCCGGTTCTTTTGTTTCGGCCGATACCGAAAACACAGATTTTGGCCGAAAATGCTGATAATTTTCGGCTGCCGAAACTTCAGTGCATCCCTAGTTTTTAGACATTCCTTTAACTTTTGCACTTATATTCTTTTTTTATCTTTCAACAGGGAAACAGAAAAAAGGTCCCCACCCCCGCAAGGGACAAAGGGAGTCTCCCACCCCTGGCCCATCAGCTGTGGTGGAATCCAGCCCACCTTCTTGCCCAGAACGTAAGTGCAAAATGAGAAAAATACAAATTGAGCCACAGACAGGGTTGCTGCTAGGTGGGTAAAAGGGCGGGGCTTTAAGCCTAATTTAAAGGATAACTGTCACTTTGCTGGCTGCTGCCTGATTCATCAGTGCCCATTAATACAGCCTTGCCAGTGCAGACATGGAGAGAGGAAAGCCCCCAGTGCTCGTAGTCACAGAAATGCCTATGATGGACAGTAGACATTCTGCATCCCATAGGAGCGTGGGGGGGGGGGGGCAGCTGTAGAAGTTTACCAATATTGGCACTTGTCAAGTCTTTGGCCCCTGGAAAATGGCATCATCTTCCCTTTATTATGTTTTTTTTGGCAGAAAATCCTCCAGAGTCCCCAGAAGCCCAAGCGACCATTTAGCCAGAGTTGGTCATCCCGGCCCAAGTCCAATGTTGGTCGACTAGAAAAATGTAGAAAATGTATGTGTTAAACCAGGTGTGACTTTGGTATACTTAATGAATGTTGTATTTTTATTTTTTAGAGGAAATGTAATCCTTCAAGCTCCTCCAACATGACCCCAATTCTGAAAAGGAAGAAGCTGTAGGTGAGCCTGTAGTTTGCCTTTGCAAGTTTTGTTGTAATATTGCATCTTGTGTATTTACATGTCAAGTGTTATATTCTATTAAGTAAACACCTAGTCCACACATTAGTACAGTAGGTAGTGCTTTCACATTAGCATGGCTAAGAAAGAGGTGTATGTAGCTGTCTGTGTCCTTAGGTAGCCTGGTTTTGGAGACCCAGACACCAGGCCAAACATTGCAGAGTAGGGTCAGTGTTTACATTCAAAGTAGTGTAGGTGTCTGAAGGGCAAGCAGGACACACCCAAGAATCCACTGGGTAGGTAAGTATTTAATGAGATTAACGTGACCCCAAATCACTATGTTGGCTCTCAGCCACTTGACCACCATTGCCCTAATACATTTTTCCTCTTCTTACCAGGTCATGAGGTGCCCCAATGCACTGTCGGCAGATTAAGGCAAGAAATAATTAAGTCCTGCAAGGAGCTGGAGGACATCAAGAGGGCAGCTACACAGTTACAAAGGAGATTGACGGATGTTGGGGACATTTTGGAAAGTTTTAACTTTCTCTTGGACTTGGCTTGGTTTTTTTGGACAACCTTTTAATTTTTTTACCCTGTTTGTTTAGTGAAGTGTTTGTGACCTTTACTCAGTGTTTCACAACTCTACTCCTCAAGGGGCAGTAACAGACATTTTTCAACATTTAAAATAAGGCTTTGAAATAGCTACCATTTTGTGTGTTAAATCTGGAAAAGCAGTTCTGTGTTTGTACCTTGAGGAGTGGAGTTGCTAAACACTGGCCTAATGAGAAAGTGTGTAAACATGTGCTCTATCCCATCAGGGGGTATCACGTGCCATGTTTCTGGGGTGCAACCCCCCTTCCTGCAAACTAGAGTTTCTTGGAGAAAGGGGTGTTGCAGCAGCAAAACGCGTGAGTTGATCCCATCAGGGGTTCTGAGCTGACGTGTTTCGTGGGTGCCCCCTTTATCAAAACACAAGTAGCTTTAATAAAGGGGGCACCCCCGAAACACATCAGTTCAGAACCCCTGATGGGATCAACTCATGCGTTTCTCTGCTGCAACACCCCTTTCTCCAAGAAACTCTAGTTTGGAGGAAGGGGGGTTGCACCCCAGAAACATGACACTTGATACCTCCTGATGGGATAGAGCACATATTTACACACTTTCTCAATTGGGGCCTAAAAAATGTTGGTGGTTGATGTCTCTTTTGCATATGACTTTTACAAATTGAAAATCACCTCTGCATGTGCTTGTACTAAAAAGTTTTGAAACAGTGTGTGGCTTCTTCTTTGCTTGATCTATACCTGGGAATTTAATAAGTTGATGTATTTACATAGCGAATGTGCTCTTTGTTGTCAACTCCTGCTAATTTGAGCAGGGAACATTCGAAGCAGTTGGGAATACATCATGTTTTTGTTCTTCATGCATTCCAGCATGAAGAACAAAAACATTGTGTTTGTGTGTGTAGCAGACCCCCAACATACCACAATACTTAGCTGAAGATGATATTGTGACCTCATGTAGAAATTAAGGTTACATTTCCCTAATGGAGCAAGTGACAAAAAACACATATATAGAACATATCTTATACATATAAAAACGACCAACAAGAGTAAAAAACGGAAGGATTAATTTATAAGGCCAACAAAACTTTAAATACGATCATGTCCTGCCAAGACACAGCCCCTTTCCCCACAAAATAGTCCATATATGTCAACCGCAAAATCCTGTGCATTCTGGGTGGCCAAGGTAGCACAGCCAGTCTGAAGGTCTGCCATCGCATACAACAACGGATGACCTTCAGCTGCTGTACTAGGGCCTGGCAGTGCTGGGTCAATGTCACTTGGCACAGAGGTAATATAGCTGCTAGCATTCCTGCACAGAAAATTATGTAGAATACAGCAGCACAACACCACATGATTTATTTTATACAATGCCAGATTTATGGGCATTAAAAATAGATGGAAACTATTTGCCAAAGTACCAAAGGCATTTTCCACCACCCTTCTAGCACGAGAAAGTCTGTAATTGAAGATCCTCTGCTCAAGGGTCAGGTTGCGTTGAGGAAATGGCTTCATTAGATGTTCTACAAGAGCAAATGCCTCGTCTCAAAGACAAAATTGAGGCCCTCCACATTTTGGTCTGCAGGTGGCAAGTTGAGGGTTCCATTCTGTAGCCGCCTGTAAAACTCAGTTTGCATTATCGCTCCTCTGTCAGAGTTGTGGCCATTCTTCCCGACATCCAAATACAAAAACTCTTAGTTTGCAGACACAACAGCAATCATCACTATGCTGCAAAGCCCCTTGTAGTTATAATAATACAAGCCAGAGTTGGGTGGTGTGACAATCCTGACATGCTTGCCATCAATGGCACCCCCACAGTTGGTAAAATCCCATTGGTACAAAAACTGTGCAGCAACTTCCTGCCATTGCTTTGGGTTGGAAGGAAACTGTGGAGAAAAACAAAAAATATACAATTACTACTTGCGCACATAACATTGAAATATTATTTGACACAAAAATGCTGGGGCAACATAAGGATAGACTAAAAATAGTAATGAAACCGGCAAAGTGTAAGGTGAACTTATCTACTTCCTCACCCCCCTCTGGTGGGCCATTTGGCAACTTTCAGGGGGAGGACATAATGGGTAGATGTTTTGGACAGGTAAGCCTCTCCAGTTCCATGAGAGTTTTCTACAGGAATAATGGTTGTTTGTTTGGTCACTCCCTCCTCTATTTCTAGCCCAGTGGACAGGTAATAAGTGTCATAATCCAAAGATACATACACACTATTCTATCAGAATCACATTTTTCAATGAATAATCAACCAAACAATATAATAGGAGGTCAAATTAGTAGGTAATCAAGCAGGCCCTTGCACTACATGGTTTGGGTAATTATTAAGGAAATGTGACCCACAAAAGATGGAGAGTGTGTATGGGAGATTACATATCAGGAGATACAGTAGTTTGAAATGCTGACTTTACATTTTTTTTTGGGGGGGGGGGGGGGGTTAT
>BLSH010421709.1:751633-768993 GCA_018402905.1 Glandirana rugosa
AAAGTTTAGGACGTCTCACGGACCCCGGAATAATAATACAGTTTCTGTTGGGGGGGGGACATAATAATAAGGCCTCAGGCACTCTGCAGGATTTGAAACACACAAATAACATTTGAAAACTTTGTGTTTTTTGGGGGGGTTAAGGCCCAAAATGTAGCTTACCTAAATCATTGAGAAATTACCAGGCTGAGTGTGTATGGACACAGGACAACATGCTGGGGAGGATAGTATAGGAAAATAGGCATGTAGAGGAAAAAAGGAGGTGAAAAAGCTTAGAGCATGCATGAGGCCAAAGAAGACATTCACAGCATATTGTAATATTGCCAAATATGTGTTGCAAAAAAGGAAAAATGCAAGATTATCAAGCAGAAACACATATAATGTGGTATTAATATGAAACCTACCTTAATATAGTCCTTCTGCAGCACCTGAATGATGGCTGAGCATGTCTCAGAAATAATTACTCCAAGAGCCTGGGAGGAGATGCCTGTAGTGAACTTCAGGTCCTGGAGGCTTCTTCCTGCACCAGGTAGCGCAAGGTGGCAATGAGCCTTTGCTCAGGGGTGATAGCAAGGCGCATGCATGTGTCCTGCTTCTGGATATAGGGGGACACCAATGCCAAGAGGTGGTTAAAGCAGGGATCCGTCATCCGAAGATAATTCCTGAAATCATCAGGATTATTCTCCTAGAGTTCCCTGACTAAAGACATATGACCAAATTGATCACGGTTAAGTAAACAATTTTTGGTCAACAACACCTCTTTCTAGTCCTCCTGCATTGGATTTGGGTCCAAGCCTGGATTCCTAGGCCAACAACAGCAAGATTTCTCTCTATAGTTCTCAACATGGCTGGTTGACAAACGACCGTTCAGTAACGATCTGAAAATCGTGAATCAACGCTCACCAAACTTCAACCAACATGAAATTAGATGAAGGGCCCAAAGGGTGGCGCAAGATAACGGAACTTCCTCTTTATATGCTCGTAGCTTGTCACCACATTAGGCTTGGTCGTACGATCGCTTAGTGCGCGTCAGTACGCGAGACACAGCAGCCAACATACGATTTTGGATGTCCGGTCATACAACCATCACACTGTGTGTACGAGGCATTAAGGTTTGACCTCATATTATATGGTTTTGGTAAATCTGAAGATAAAAATCTGCAGAAAATCTAATAGTGTATATGGGGTCTATGAGTTTCAATTTGTATGCAATCAGGCAGGCCCTTGCACTACATGGCTTTGGTAAATCTGAAGACTAAAATCTGCAGAAAATCTAATAGCATGTATGGGGTCTAAAGGCCCGCACACACAATGCAAAAATCAGATGGAAATTTTTGTTCGACAGCCTGTCATCTGAAATTCTTATCGTTAGTATGCTCCTTTAGACAATCGATTTTCGTCAGACAAAAGTTGGATAGGCAGACTAGTAAAGCCGGGTACACACGATCAGATTATTGGATGAATTGGATGCTAGTCTCATATCGAATCTGAAGAGGTTACTAAACATCCGAAAATTCTCATATGACAAAATGCAACGTCAGAAGTGACATAATGTGTTGAATAGTTTTGTATGTGTACTATTTATACCAAAATCGGACGTTGTGTTCAAAAACGACAAAAATTTTCGAGCCTGCACATCAGTTTTTGTCGTCCGAAAATCTGGAATCGGCTGTCAAAAGCACCATACTAACGGTCAGAAAATCGGCAGATCGTTCGTTGGACGACATTTTTCTTCAGATTTTCTGATCGTGTGTACGGGCCTTTAAGGTTTGACATCATATTATATGGTTTTGGTAAGTCTGAAGACAAAAATCTGCAGAAAATTGTATAGTGTGTATGGGTTCTTAGAGTGATTTCCCATCTTGTCTTTACAGGAAGTGATAAAAAATCTCCTCAGCAGCCACAGAGGTAGCAGTAAAAAGGTGGCAGATGTTTTAACCTACCCCTGCTTTATCTAAAACAAAATGAAGTAGAATAGTAATAAAGCTGGCTTTAGTAGGGCTTTTATTAGGAGAGAATGGTCACTTATGTTTTACTTGACTCTTTGTCATAACTGGTTTGTCTATCTTGGCCATGTGTGGCTAGCTTTTGCTACTTGGCTAGTAAACTGGTGCTGATCCAATAAGTAGACCTGGAATAACAGAGGAACGGACAACAAAGAAAATTCCAGCCTCAACCTATTATACACAACAATTGAGCCTTGTAATAATGCCTGTGCCAGAGGGATAGGTTAATCTGATTAAAGCCATATATTGCAGTTTATCTGTTTTCTCATTACCTCTCGCTGTTTGACACTTGTGGAATAGAGCGGATGTTAATATAAACCATTAGGAGGCCCTTCCCCACAGGAACAAATCTAGCTTATCAAAGTGATATTTAATGTTTTCCATGATATTTATTTAACTAAAATGGCTGATTGGATCTTAAGCAGAACAGAGGTTAATGATTATTTTTATGGGTGTTATAAAAAATTAAATACGAATATTATAGGATTAATGATGTATGTCCCCGTTGTTTAGACGCAGAATCAAACATCCAGCTATCTGTCACATGGAAGGATCCAGCTCCCAGCTGTGAGCAATTAGCTTAATTGTCTCACCTCTTTTTTTCTCTAACTTTTCAATGAAAAGCTTTGATTTTTTTTCCCTCTTCATTTTACCCTCGCTTACAGATTTAACTTGGCACCGTTTTGAGTGAGTCTTGCCATAATCCTTTACCCGCTGAGCGTAAAGCAGCAATGCTGCTAATTCTTATCACAATTCTGCTTGTATATACCACCAATGCTATATTAAAGGATTACAAAAATTTGTAGTAAAGAAGCACATAAAAATAAGCAATATAGACACACTTCCTAGACTGGAAAAGAAAATGTTAGACAGGATGACCATCTTGTAATCAAGCTATTGAGGAACTTAAAGTTACACCATGTTCCATTACATGTAATAATGCTTTATACCTGCCAAAGGACTTGTATTTCTAACAATCCAGATATTTACATAGCGCTACTGGATAGCAGCCAGATGGATGACAGCACTTACACTTCAGGAATATAGTAGTGTCCTCTCTTTACTCCCAACCTGTTGACTGGACAGTGAAAGAGCAGCAGCAGACCAATGAAGTCACCCCTTCTCACTTTGCTCTCTTATCTTCTCAGCATGTTACTGGTCAGCACTAGGGATGGGCCCGATGTTCGATTTGAACGTAAGTTTGCCTTGAACATCGGGTGTTCACCGAATACTGAACATTATGGGGCGTTCATGGCAAATTCGAGCATCACGGAACGCCCCATAATGCACTGCGAGATCGCAGTGCATTGACATCTTATGATTGGCCAAATCATGCACCTGACCTGCATGCTTTTGCCAATAACAGTGCACTATGCTGTAAGAGCCATGATTGGCCAAAGGCAGGGTGCCTTTGGCCAATCAAGGCTTCGGGGGCTAAGTCCAGTTCAGTCTAAGTTCAGTGTAGACTGTATTGACAGTGCATTCGGTGGTGTACAGTATATAATACACTTCAGGTGATGTATTAATATATACAGTATCTCACAAAAGTGAGTAAACCCCTCATGTTTTTGTAAATATTTTATTTTATCTTTTCATGTGACAACACTGAAGAAATGACACTTCGCTACAATGTAAAGTAGTGAGTGTACAGCTTGTATAACAGTGTAAATTTGCTGTCCCCTCAAAATAATTCAACACACAGCCACTCATTTCTAAACCTCTGGCAACAAAAGTGGCCACACATAATATTGACACTTTGGTCCCAATTTGGACATTTTCTGTTAGGGGTGTACTCACAGTGGTTTAGACATTAACGGCTGTGTGTTGAGTTATTTTGAGGTGGCAGCACATTTACACTGTTATATAAGCTGTACAATTACTACCTTACATTGTAGCAAAGTGTAATTTCTTCAGTGTTGTCACATGAAAAGGTATAATAAAATATTTACAAAAATGTGAGGGGTGTACTCACTTTTGTGAGATACTGTATATACAGCCTAGTGTATGTGTATATATATATATATATACTCTCTGCATTCAGTGTAGACTCATACACTTCAGGCTGTGTATTAATATATATATATTGTGGGAGATTAGCTTTTGGAGATCACTTTTCAGAAGAAAAGATTCAGCATGGAGGTCAGTTTCTTTAAAATCTGGCGGGTTGCCAGGTTTATGATCACAGGTTTGCAAGATCAAAACACATAAAAACAGAAAACAAAACCTCGCCGTCCAACGCTAAACTAAACAATCAGGTTCCTCTCTATACAGTGTGGGACTGTCCCTGGCACCCACAAAACATAAGCACAGTGCAAACCTTGATCTTTGAGTCCAAATTATCACACAGAGCTCCCTCAGCTTTCTCCCTCTGAGATCCAGGATAGAGCTCTCTTCTGCTCTCTTCCTGCTCATTAAATGCAGGTGGAGAGGGGTTTGAGTGGTATATAAAAAATTGCACAATTGTGCAATTTTTTATATATCATGTTTAAGGGATGGAAGCTAGAGCCTTACCAGGCTACTTTCAAGCTTCATTTAAAGTCCCACTTTTGGTTCCCCGACCCTTTCCTAGGGGTTTGAGTGGACCAGAAAGTCCAGACTGGAACCAGCTCTGCCACAGTGGCTGGCAAAACCCGTGTCGGACTCTCACTAGTCGCCTCAAAGTGATCACATGCTAGGCGACAAGTACCGCCAGTCCATTATGGCGCTTCGCATAACGTCACATATCCCCCCTTTGCTCAAGCCCCTGGGGCAGAGCAACTTTCCATTATGGCGCTTCGCATAACGTCACATATCCCCCCTCTGCTCAAGCCCCTGGGGCAGAGCAACTTTCCCGACCATGCAGTGGGCCCGGGAAAGACCATCGGCATTATTTTGGAGCCTTCCGGCTCGGTGTTCCACTGATTACTTAAACGGCTGTAGGGCCAGGAACCACCTAGTCACTCGGCTATTTTTCTCCCGGTTGTTACACATCCACTTAAGTGGGGCATGGTCGGTGACTAGCCTTAATGACCTACCTAATGTAATGGCGCTTATAGTACAAGAATATGACACATGCCCCAGCTTGGTAAAAGATGGCAGTAAGGATGGAGCAATCCGGCCATGAGTCAGTTAAAAACAGTTAAGTTTATTAAAAATTACATACAAACATTTACATCTTCATCTGGCTCCTGAGATGGTGGTGGGCCTGCCCCACTTGTTGTTAGACTGGCGCTGAACAATGCCCCAAATGGAGGATAGTGTGTGCGTGGCCGCTCTGGACTGACAAGGTAGTAAAGGGCTCCTAGGGCAGAGGGGAGCGGTGGTTCGTGGGTGAGCCAAAAACCCCTATTGGATTCCCTGGATCCAATGACCCTGGCATGAACCATTCTGTCAGGAGAGCCAGCGTCTGATCGAGGGGATAGATGGAGCTACGGCTGCGTCTGTGGTGACGTCAATCCTCAGAGCTGCCGTGCCGAGCTGAGCTGAGAAATGCCAGGCAGCTGGGAGCCAGGGTATGGAGGGGGTCCCGTCTCGCTGATGACATTTTTCGCAATAGTTTGCTTTGTCTAGTCATGTGACGGGATGGGAGCAGAGAAGGAGTTTTAAAGGCAAAGACCAGAAATGGACACGAGCAGTGGAGGAAAGGATTATATCCTCCATCTGGAAACATCCCTCACCGAACGGCCATTATGTGTGTGCACTTGTATTTAACCTATAGTGTATAAACTGTTTATATGGTACATTTATATAAAAACAATTACAATTAAATGAAGGAACAATTCCAACTAGTTGGAACTGGGGGAAGTAATGAACAATGGTATGGAGAAAATAAATAAAAATAAATAAATATAAAAATAAAGTATTTTGACACCTCAATTATAAACCCTTCTTTGGGCTTCCTGGGCTTGCTGCAAATGCTCTTGTACAAGGGGCAGAACAGCTGCGATTCTATCCTGCATCAAGGAGATGTGCTCTATGACACTTTTATATGGGGTGGCCTCTCCTCCCCAGGCCTCTTTTGCGACATTTAGCAGCCCCCTGGGATGTCTACCATACAACCCTTCAAAGGGAGAATACCCCGTAGACGGCTGCGGCAAGCATGAGGCATGGCAGCAAAAAAATCCTATTTTCGCCCATCTTTATCCACCACCTTTTTTTAGCATACTCTTGAGGGTCTTGTTAAACCTTTCCATCAGACCATCAATTTGGGGATGGTAAACAGTGGTACGGAGATGGGAGATTTTGTACAACTTGCACAATTCTCTGGTCACTCTGGACATGAACGGGGTACTCTGATCCGTCAAGATCTCTTTAGGGATACCCACCCGACTAAACACCTGGACCGGCTCCTTGGCGATAGTGTTAACAGAGGTGTTTTGCAAGGGTATGGATTCAGTATAGTGGGTCGTATAGTCCAGGATCACCAGGATGTGCTGGTGTCCCCGAGCAGATTCTACTACCGGTCCCACGAGATCCATGCCAATTCACTCAAATGGCACTTCAGTTATGGGAAGTGGGACAAAGGGGACTATGAAAAAGGGGTGACCGAGTCGTCATTTGACACTCAGGGCATGATTCAACAGTATTCTTTGATGTCTGCATACAACTGAGGTCAGAAGAATCTCTGGGTTATTCCCTTCCTGGTTTTCTCCTCTCCATACCCACCATTACATGACCATGGGCCAGATCTAGCACCATCCTGTGGAAGGGTTTGGGAACCACTAGCTGTTCTACTTCATCCCCCCATTTTACCACCTGATACAACAAATTATTTTTAAGAGCCATGTAGGGAAAAGACACCCCCCAATTAGGGTACACAGGTTCCCCCTCCATCGCCTTCATGTTTTCTCTGGCTCTAAGGAGAGTGACATCCCGTAGTTGCTCTGTACAGAAGTCCTCTCTCTGGGCCTCTAAGTCAGGTACTACACTCTGACTCTCCCAGTCAGGGTCAACAACATTTTCTGGGTCATTAGCCTCCAGCTGGGAGCTATCTTCCGGCTCCTCCAGCTCCCCAGCCATTACAGGAAAAGGAAGAGGGTCTCCTTCTTCCTCAGTCCTGCCACCAATCTCCCCTTCCATTTGGCAAAAAGGGTCGGGTGAGAACTCCCGTACTTCCTCAGCAGGGGGAGCTCTTTCCTCCAGACTCTCTGTGACTTCCCATAACCTCCAAAATGGGGAAAATCCCTCCCTACTAGGGCTTCATGAAGCAGTGAAGGTACCACCCCTACTGAATGTGTCACCCTGCCCCAAGGGGTGTCAGTCTCAACCACCGCTGTCTAGTTACGAGTGTCCCCATGGATGCAAATTACCCTGACAGTACTAGGGTGTAACCTTGCAGGATTTACACAATTGCTTTTGACCAACGTTACCACACTACCAGAGTCAAGCATTGCAGTGACTGGTTTCCCATCAATAGAAATCACACACATCTGCTTTTCCATGCGACCTGAACATGCTGCTGTATATGCAACCTGTGCAAAAAGAGAAAGGCGTCTATTCACGTAAGTATAATCCCATTGCATGGGTTCATCATTCAGGGGACAATTGGCAGCAATGTGGCCCAATGCATGGCAACGGTAGCACTGTATGTCCTCTGTACACAGTCCTCTCAAGCATCCCCAAAACCTTCCTGGCTTCTTTGGCCAGTCTCCAGGTCTAGAGCCCATAGTCTCATTAGTCATTATAGCAGTCTTATTGGTTTTCCCCATGCCCTTGAGCGCTGGGACATTCTTACCGGATCCGCTGGCAAGCCTTTCACCCCTGAACACACCGAAGTGGGGCGCAGACAGGTTCAAAAAGTCCTCAGCAACCGAGTACCTTTCTACAAGGTCAACCAGTTGGCTTGCAGTTTTGGGGTCACCATGGTTGACCCTTTTCCTCAAAGCAGGAGGGAGTGCACAGAGATACCGGTCCATGACTACACGCTCCACGATCTGGGGGCCTGGCAAGGTTTCCGCCTGCAACCACTTCCTTCTAAGATGGAACAGGTCAAACATTTGGGAGCGGGGTGGCTTGTCTGTGCAGTAGATCCACTGATGCACCTGTTGGGCCCGGACGGCCATGGCGACACCCAGGCGTGTGAGTACCTCCACTTTTAAAGTCTCATAATCCTGGGCTTTATCTGGTTCAAGATCAAAGTAGGCCTTTTGGGGCTCACTTGCCAAAATGGGGCTAACAGCCCTGCTCACTGCTCCATCCTGAGATGCGCCTCTACATCATCCGCCAGTGTCATCTTTTGCAGCTGCTAAGAGGCGCGTACCAATTTTGGTTCTACTGCCACAGAGGGTGCGGACCCCCTCTTTGACTCCAGCAAGGCCTCCGCAAACTGGCAATTCAACTCCTGCTGAGCTGCATTGGCCTGTGCGACCTGTTGGTTGGTCTCCCACTGGGCTGCAATCACCTGTAGCAAGGCCTTCATCATCTCCTCCATTTTGGAAAGATGTCCGATGAGTCCACCACTTGTGGGAGATTAGCTCGTGGGGATCACTTTTCAGAGGAAAAGATTCAGCATGGAGGTCAGTTTCTTTAAAATCAGCTTGCCATGTGTATTATCACAGGTTTGCAAGAAACACATAAAAACAGAAAACAAAGCCTTGCGGTCCATCGCTAAACTAAAAAATCGGGTTCCTCTTTATACAGTGTCGGTTGTGCCTGACACCCACAAAACATAAGCACAGTGCAAACCTTGATCTTTAAGTCCAAATTATCACACAGAGCTCACTCAGCTTTCTCCCTCTGTGACAGCTCTCCTCTTCTCTCTTCCTGCTCATTAAATGCAGGTGGAGAGGGTTTGAGTGGACCAGAAAGTCTGGGCCGGAAACCAGCTCTGCCATGGTGGCTGGCAAGTCGCCTCAAAGTGACTGCATGCTAGGTGACAAGTATTGCCCATTCATTATGGCGCCTCGCATAACGTCACAAAAAAAAATATATATATATATATATACTGCATTCAGTGTAACCTATATATACAGTGCATTCGGTGGTGTATAGTATATAATACAGTGCAGTAATATCGGTGTTAAAAAAAAAAATCATGTCTGGAAGGCCACCAAGGAGAGGCAGACACGCACAGGCCACTAAAAGAGTGCAAGCAGCCTCTGTGTCTACAGTGAAAAGTGGTGGTGGCGGACATGGTGCATCCTCTGCAGGCGGGTCATGCTTGTCCTTTTTTTCTGCTGCTGGGCATGTTATTGAGCCACAACATGCAGAAGAGTTGTTGGAGTGGATAACTAAGTCGTCCTCATCCTCCTCATCCTCTGTCACCCAGGCTCATACTAGTTTGCCTTCCAATATAGCTGCCAAAGCGGCATATTTCACCGGCTTCTTGTCCACAGTTACTCCTTCCGTAGCCCCACCATCATGCACGGAGGAGTCACCAGAATTATTCGACCATAGTGTCGGTTACATGCTGATGAAGGATGCACAGTAATTTGAAGGCTCCGATGTTGGTTCCCAGGTTGAGGAAGGGAGTAAAGTGAGCCTAGAGAGAGGGGGTGCCATAGAAGGACAAGAAACTAGCAGTCATGTTCCCCCAGCTGCAGCATACTGCCAAGTTTGCTCCAGTGATGAGGAGGGAGGGGATGATGAGATCACTGACTGTACTTGGGTGCCTGAGAGAAGAAAGGAGGAGAGTGAGGAGAAGGAGGCACAACTCCAATGAGGCAGGATGTCCTCCAGGGGCCAGCTTAATGTTTACCACCCTATTGCATCACACCGCAGAGCTCCACAGGTGCAGGGCGTTGCTGACTCCCCGATGACTTCCAAAAGTTCATTGGTGTGGGCTTTTTTCAACACTTGTGCAGTAGATTGCACCATTGCTGTTTGCAATCTATGACTGAAGCTGATCAAGTGCGGCCAGAATAGCAGCTGCTTGTGCACCACATGCTTGACAAGATGACCTGCCATGCAGTCCGTTGACAACAGCAACTGAGAGACCCACATTATAAAACAAGGCAGACTTCTCCTTGCTCCTCATCTGTGATCTCAACCCCTACTATACCTCCAGTCCTCTCAAAAGCCTGCACTGAGAGGAATGAAGGTATAGCAATGGGTGCCACAAGTACTTGCAGCCAATCTGCTAGCAGTACACCACCAGTTGATTTCAGTAGGCAAATTTCCCATCCTCTGTTGCTGAACCGTAAAAAAAAAATATTTCCCAGCCATCCACATGCTCAGCGTCTAAATGCTAGCTTGGCTGCTAGCACTACAACTGCTGCCTTTTCAGCTGGTAGACTCTGCCCCCTTTCGTGAATTTGTGGAATGTGCTGTACCATAGTGACAGGTTCCAAAAATACATTTCTTCTCACGTAAGGTCATTCCAGCTCTCTACCGTCATGTGGAAGGAAATATTTTGGCCTTGTTGGACAGGGAGGTCAGGAATGTTACCTTTCCTTCATGGCACACTGGGTAACTCTGCTGGCAGCAGGGAAGGATGCAGGACAGGGTTCAGTGTTGGAGCTAATTTCGCCACCACGCCTCCAAACATCTGGTGGTGATTCTACCACATTTGCCTGCTCCACCCCTCCTCTTCTTCCTCTGTGGGCTCTTCTGCAGAGTTGTCCTCTGAACCAGCAGTGCTCCCTAAGCGTTCAAGGGGCTACACAAGCAGTCAGGCTAAAAGATGCTATGCTGTGCTTCAGTTGGTCTATCTAGGGGACAGGAGCCACACTGGGCCAGAGATTTTGTCAGCTCTCTGGGGGCAGGCTCAGGGTTGGTTAACGCCACGGCAGCTTGAGCCAGGAATGGTTGTATGCGACAATGGCACCAAACTTCTCTCTGCCCTCCGACTGGGACACTTGACACATGTCCCATGCTTGCCACACATCCTGAGTTTGGTGGTGCTGCATTTCTTGACCAGGTACCCAGGCTTACCAGATATTCTGAGGCAGGCCAAAAAAGTCTCTGGTCATTTCTGGTGGTCATACAATGCCAGTGCTCGGCTGGCTGACATTCAATGTGAATTTAACCTCAATTTAGCGCCTCATTTGTGACATGCCCACCAGGTGGAACTCAAAATTGGCGATGCTGCAGCAGCTGCACACACAGCAGAGGGCCATCAATGAGTACCTGTGTGAGTATGGCACCAGGACAGGCTCAGGGGAGCTTGGCTTCTTTTCCCCATGCCAGTGGCTACTGATCAAGGATGCATGCACTGTCTTGTCCCCATTTGAGAAGGCCACAAGGATGGTGAGCAATGACAATGCTTACATTAGTGACACTGTCCCTCTAGTCTTCCTGCTGGAGCACAGGCTTCATGGAATCATGGACAGGGCACTTGAGGCAGAATAGTAGGAGGAAGAGGAGGAGTTCCTTTCCTCTCAAGGCCCCCTTTATGCAGATAGCATTCCTGCAGGGCCGCCAAACACACAGGAAGAAGAGGAGGAGGATTGTGTCAGCATGGATTTAGAGAATAACACACAGCAGTCTTCAAGGGATGGTTTTCAGTGCCCAGAAACCCAGAAAGTTGTACGTAGCTGGGAAGAGGTAGTTCCTGACAATGTCATCCTCCGTGACTAAGAGGACTCAGAATATTATGCCTCTGCAAACTAACGCTGCCTGGGCTCCCTGGTTCTGCAAAGCCTGCGAAAGGACCCTAGGATTCGTGGTATCAAGAAGAGTGATTAGGGAGGGGCCAACACCCCCCTGGTTCAGTTCGCACCAGAACTTGCTAACAGGCAAAAAAGTTGTGCGAACACGCAAACGCCTCTAAAATCAATGGGACTCAAACATGAAAAATCAAAAGTGCTCCTTCTAAAGGCTTATATGCAAGTTATTGCCCTAAAAAGTGTATGGGGACCCAGGTCCTGCCCTAGGGGACATGTATCAATGCAAAAAAAGTTTTTAAATCAATCGTTTTTTCAGGAGCAGTGATTTTAATAATGCTTAAAGTGAAACAATAAAAATTAAATATTCCTTAAAATATCGTGCCTGGGGGGTCCCCTTAGTCTGCCTGTAAAAATGTGCACCTCTGTGATGTTTAGAACATAGCCAGAGCAAAATGACATATCCAAAGGAAAAACTGAAATTTATTATCGCGGCTGAAATGTATTGCCAATTCCCGGCAATATAGATAAAATCACTGAAAAAGCATTGCATTGCCCACCACCCTCCCCCTAGTTCATACCAGGCCCTTCAGGTCTGGTATGGATTTCAAGGGGAACCCCACTCCGAAATTTGATTAAAAAATTGGGTAGGGTTCCCCCACAAAGTCTGTAACAGACTTTTCAGGTCTGGTATGTATTTTAAGGTGAACCCCGCCCAAAAAAAAAAAATTGCGTAGGGGGTCCCTCTCCCAAAGTCCGTAGCAGGCCCTTCAGGTCTGGTATGGATTTTAAGGTGAACACCCACGCCAAAATTTAAAAAATATGATGTGGGGGCCCCCCAAAGATTTTAAGGTGAACCCCATGCCAAATTTAATAAAAAATAGCGTAGGTATCCCCCAAAAATCCAAACCAGACCCTTATCCCAGCAAGCAGCCCTGGCATGGCAGGAGAGGGTGGGGGTCAGGATCTGGGGGCCCCCTTATTAAAGGGTACTTCCAGTTACCGATAAGCCCCCCGCCTGTAGACCCCCACAACCACCGGCAAGGGTTGTGGGGATGAGACCCTTCTCCCCATCAACATGGGGACAAAGTGCTTTGGGGGCGACCTCAAAGCATCCTCCCCATGTTGAGGGCATGTGGCCTGGTATGGTTTGGAGGGAGGGCACTCGCTCGTCCCCACCCCCTCCTGCCATGTGGGGTTCCCCTTAAAATCCATACCAGACCTGAAGGGCCTGGTATGGACTTTGGGGGGGACCCCCACGTCCTTTTTTAAAAAAAATTGGAGCAGGGTTCCCCTTAAAATCCATACCAGACCTGAAGGGTCTGGTTTGGATTTTGGTGGGAAGCCCACGTCATATTTTTAAATTTTGACGTGGGCTTCCCCTTAAAATCCATACCAGACCTGAAGGGCCTAGTACGGACTTTGAGGGGGCCTCCACATCATTTTTTTAAATTTTGGCACGGGGTTCCCTTAAAATACATACCAGACCTGAAGGGCCTGGTACAGACTCTGGGGGGGCCCCACATCATTTTATTTAAACATTTTGGCCCGGGGTTCCCCTTAAAATCCATCCCAGACCTGAAGGGCCTGGTACGGACTTTGGGGGGGGATCGCTACGCAATTTTTTATTTTATTTTGGGCGGGTTTCCCCTTAAAATACATACCAGACCTGAAGGGTCTGTTACGGACTTTAGGGGGGAACTCTACGCAATATTTTTTTTTTTTAATTTTGGTGCAGGCCTTGCTGTTGTAAATTATTTTAAAAATTGTGATGGCATGCCCCAGTCAAACAGGTGCTGAAAAATTGGGCCTTGGGTGTTGGCCGTGCCAGAACACTGTAACCCCTTGCAGTTTCTCTTGATGGGTGCAGGAAAGGGGCCCTGCTGTTGTAAATTAATTAAAAAATTGTTATGGCATGCCCCTGTAAACCAGGTGCAGATAAATCGGGCCTTGGGCGTTGGCGGTGCCAGAACACTGTAACCCCTTGCAGTTACTCTTGTTGGGCATAGGAACGGGCCTTGCTTTTGTAAATTAGTTTAAAAATTGTGATGACATGCCCCAGTCAAACAGGTGCTGAAAAATTGAGCCTTGGGTGTTGGCGGTGCCAGAACACTGTACCCCCTTGCAGTTACTCTTGTTGGGCGCAGGAAAGGGGCCCTGCTGTTGTAAATTAGTTTAAAAATTGTTATGACATGTCCCTATAAACCAGGTGCAGAAAAATTGGGCCTTGGGTGTTGGCGGTGCCAGAACACTGTAACCCCTTGCAGTTAACTCTTGTTGGGCTCAGGAATAGGCCCTGCTGTTGTAAATTAGTTTAAAAATTGTGATGACATGCCCTAGTCAAACAGGTGCTGAAAAATTGGGCCTTGGGTGTTGGCGGTGCCAGAACACTGTACACCTTTGCAGTTACTCATGTTGGGCGTAGGGAAGGGGCCCTGCTGTTGTAAATTAGTTTAAAAATTCTAAACGCATGCCCCTGTAAACCAGGTGCAGAAAAATTGGGCCTTGGGTGTTGGTGGTACCCTATATATGGACAGGAGGAATAGGAGCAGTGGCAGTCTTAAAGGGATCCCAGATCCCTAGCAAATTTAATCAGTTACATCAACATCAGGGGCTTGATAGTTGCTGATCCAGGACTGATTCCTTTTTTATAAAAGTGAGCCTATCAACTGAGTCTGTGGACAATCACACTCTTTGATCGGTTACGAACCCTCCAGCAGCACTGAATGTCCATCCAGAAAGCATGTTGGATGCAGGACAGGCCAGTAACTCAATTGCATGTTCAGCAATTTCCGGCCAATGGTCCATCCTCAAGACCCAGTAACTCAGTCGAAGATCAGTTGGAAAGGTCTCCAAGTCTGCTCTTGTCCCTATATATTCCTGCACCATACAATTCAGACGCTGACGATGGTTGCTTGAACCTATCTGGCCTGGGCGCCGAGGACTGAAATTTTTTTTAAAGGCATCAGTCAGCCGGCCACCTTCTCCACCGCTCTGCCTCTGAATGACCGAAGCTTGAGAAACACGTTGTCCAGCACCAGGACATGGTAGCCTCCCAGGGTCTGGAAAGGCGTTGCACAAACTTTTCTTCAAGGTATGCTGAAGATGTTTCATCCTCTGCTTCCTCTGCACAGGCAGGATGAGCTCTTACAACTTTACCCTTGTAACGTGGATCAAGAACGGTTGCCAGCCGGTAATGATCCCTCTCCTTGATACCAAGAATCCTAGGGTTTTTTCACAGCCTTTTCAGAATCAGAGGAGGCATGAGTGTCCTCTGGGTCACTGAGGGTGACATTATCAGGAACTACCTCCTCCCAGCCATGTACAACTCCTTGGGTTTCTGGGGACTGAAAACCATGATCCCTTGAAGACTGCTGCGTGTTATCCTCCACATCCATGCTGACACAATAATCCTCCCCCTCCTGTGTGTTTGGCGGCTCTGCAGGAATGCTCTCTGCATAAAGGGGGCATTGAGAGGAAAGTCCTCCTCTTCCACCCGCTGTTCTGCCTCAAGTGCCCTGTTCATGATTCCATGAAGCCTATGCTCCAGAAGGAATATTAGAGGGACAGTGTCACTGATGCATGCATTGTTGCTGCTCACCATCCTCGTGGCCTCCTCAAATGGTGACAGGACAGTGCATGCATCCTTGATTAGTAGCCACTGATGTGGCAAAAAGAAGCCAAGCTACCCTGAGCCTGTCCAGGTGCCATGCTCACAGAGGTACTCATTGATGGCCCTCTGCTGTGTGTGCAGCCGCTGCAGCATTGCCAATGTTGAGTTCCACCTGGTGGGCATGTTACAAATGAGGCGGTTGGTGGGCAGATTGAATTTCCGCTGAATGTCAGCCAGCCGGGCACTGGCATTGTATGAACACTGGAAATTACCACAGACTTTCCTGGCCTGCCTCAGGATATCTGGTAAGCCTGGATGCCTGGTCAAGAAACGCTGCACCACCAAATTCAAGCATGGAACATGTGTCAAGTGTCCCTGTCGGAGGGCAGAGAGAAGGTTGGTGCCATTGTCGCATACAACCATTCCTGGCTCAAGCTGCCGTGGCATCAACCACCTCTGAGCCTGCCCCCGCAGAGCTGACAGAATCTCTGCCCCAGTGTGGCTCCTGTTCCCAAGACAGACTAACTCAAGCACCACATGGCATCTTTTAGCCTGACTGCTTGCATAGACCATTGAATGCTTAGGGAGCATTGCAGAGTCAGAGGACAATTCTGCAGAAGAGGCCACAGAGGTTGAAGAAGAGGAGGGGGTGGAGGAGGCGGATGTGGCAAAATCACCATCAGCTTTTTGGAGGCATGGTGGTGGAACTAGCTCCAACACCGAACCCTGTCCTGCATCCTTCCCAGCTGCCAGTAGAGTTACCCAGTGTATGTATTATATTGATACTGCGCTAAAGGCCCATAGGTAAATCCAAATATATGAGGGGAGGGAATGACAAGCTGCAGCTCCACCCCACAACTAGGAGAAAAGCCAATATTATATAATCTGAGCTGCGCTAAGTCTTATACCCCAAGGTGGAGATATAATAATATCCCTTAGAAGTGATGTCATAAAATATTGTAAATTGTAAACAGGTACAAATACAGTAAAAAGAAAATCACTATACAGATCCCATATTACAGTAATGAAACAATATGTTCATATAAATGAAGTAGAAAGGTGCAAGCACTCCATATAAAAAGTCTCTATATAAGGAAGAAGAAAATGTCCTCGTAGTAAGGGGCCACACCGGACACAAAGTATGAGGAGGAGGCAGGTCACCAAACGTGATGTTAACAGCACACACTAATGTGAATCCTTCACCATGCAATTTATATGCTCACCAGATGTTTGCCATCAAAACGCATGAGGCTGTTAACCCCGCCAGGGTCCCCTTAGGGGGTAGGAGGATCTCCCACTCTATGGTTATTTGCCACTAGGTATCAGCAGATAGAAGCAGACAAGGTCACTCTCCAATGGGTACCAAAAGAAAAAAAAGGAACTCCAATAGTGTAATCCTGTTTCCTTAATAAGTATTTATTGAAGTAAAATATGCACTTACATTGTATGTAGATTCAATGAGCGATAAAACAAACAAGCCGGCCAGCATGCACTAATGCAGATGTAAGGCGATAACGTCAGCGCGTCCTCCCTTGATGTACGTTTCGTCTGAGAAAGACTTTGTCAAAGGGGAGTTCCTTTTTTCTTTTCAAGTAGCGTAATATATACCGTACACCCCCGAATGCACTGATATATAGTGTACACTCAATACACTGTGTGTATATATATATACATATATATATACTAGACTGTATATATTTTAATAGACCACCTCAAGTGTACTATATACCATACATACATCCCCGAATGCACTGATATATAGTGTACACGCAATACGCTATGTGTACATATATATATATATACTAGACCAGTTGTCCTCAGCTCCTGTCCTCGGGACCCACCAACAGGCAAGATTTTAAGTATTACCTTGGGGAGATTCAGACTGGAATACTGAAACCACTGAGCAGCAAATGATAGCACCTGTGATGCATTTCAGTTATCCTGCAAACCTGGCCTGTTAGTGGTTCCAGAGGACAGGAGTTGAGAACCACTGTACTAGACTGTATATATTTTAAGACACCACGTCAAGTAGTGTACTATATACCATGCACCCCCGAATGCGCTAATATATAGTGTACACTCAATACGCTGTGTATATATATATATATATATATATATATTAGACTGTATATATTTTAAGACACCATGTCAAGTGTACTATATACCGTACGTACACCCGCGAATGCACTGATATATAGTGTACACTCAATACGCTGTGTG
>BLSH010421709.1:769003-783043 GCA_018402905.1 Glandirana rugosa
TATATATATATATATATATATATATATATATATATATATTTCGTATAACTCACATGTCATATATAGACACGTAATATCATGTAAGCCCCCACATGCATGCCATATATCATGTGAACTACTCAACATAATTTTATATATCTCAGGTCATATATATATATATATATATATATATATATATATATATATATATTTCGTATAACTCACATGTCATATATAGACACGTAATATCATGTAAGCCCCCACATGCATGCCATATAATCATATATATATATATATATATATATATATATATATATATGGGTCACAGGTGCCAGTACAGAAAACAGACGGTACTAAAACAACAAAGTGTTATTTAAGTGACAGAAAAAGGTGACTCTGACACACGCCAGAATGAGAATGAATGAGTGTATATATATATATATGGGTATATATATATATATATATATATATATATATATATATACTAGACTGTATATCTATCTATCTATCTGTCTATCTATCTATCTATCTATCTATCTATCTATCTATCTACAGTATCTCACAAAAGTGAGTAGATCCCTCACATTTTTGTAAATATTTTATTATATCTTTTCATGTGACAACACTGAAGAAATGACACTTTGCTACAATGTAAAGTAGTGAGTGTACAGCTTGTATAACAGTGTGAATTTCCTGTCCCCTCAAAATAACTCAGCACACAGCCATTCATGTCTAAACTGCTGGCAACAAAAGTGAATACACTCCTAAGTGAAAATGTCCAATTTGGGCCCAAAGTGTCAATATTTTGTGTGGCCACCATTATTTTCCAGCACTGCCTTAACCCTCTTGGGCATGGAGTTCACCAGAGCTTCACAGGTTGCCACTGGAGTCTACTTCTACTCCACCATGACGACATCACGGAGCTGATGGATGTTCGAGACCTTGCGCTCCTCCACCTTCCATTTGAGGATGCCCCACAGATGCTTAATAGGGTTTAGGTCTGGAGACAGGCTTGGCCAGTCCATCACCTTTACTCTCAGTTATATTAGCAAGGCAGTGGTCATCTTGGAGGTGTGTTTGGGGCTGTTATCATGTTGGAATACTGCCCTGCGGCCCAGTCTCCAAAGAGAGGGGATCATGCTCTGCTTCAGTATGTCACAGATCATGTTGGCATTCATGGTTCCCTCAATGAACTGTAGCTCCCCAGTGCTGGCAGCACTCATGCAGCCCCAGACCTTGACACTCCCACCACCATGCTTGACTGTAGGCAAGACACACTTGTCTTTGTACTCCTCACCTGATTGCTGCCCCACACGCTTGATATCATCTGAACCAAATAAGCTTATCTTGGTCTCATCAGACCACAGGACATGGTTCCAGTAATTCATGTCCGTAGTCCGCTTGTCTTCAGCAAACTGTTTACAGGCTTTCTTGTGCATCATCTTTAGAAGAGGCTTCCTTTTGGGATGACAGCTATGCAGACCAATTTGATACAGTGTGCGGCATATGGTCTAAGCACTGACAGGCTGACCCCCCCACCCCTTTAACCTTTGTAGTAATGCAGGCAGCACTCATATGTCTATTTCCCAAAGACAACCTCTGGATATGACGCTGAGCACATGCACTCAACTCTTTTGGTCAACAATGGCGAGGCCTGTTCTGAGTGGAACCTGTCTTTTTAAACTGCTGTATGGTCTTGGCCACCATGTTGCAGTTCAGTTTCAGGGTCCTGGCAATCTTTTATAGCCTAGGCCATCTTTATGTAGAGCAAAAATTCTTTTTTTCAGATCCTGAGAGAGTTCTTTGCCATGAGGTGCCATGTTGAACTTCCAGTGACCAGTATGAGAGAGTGAGAGCGATAACACTAAATTTAACACACCTGCTCTCCATTTACACCTGAGACCTTGTAAAACTAACGAGTCACGGAGGGAAAATGGCTAATTGGGCCCAATTTGGGCATCTGTACCACACATTTGTTGCCAGCGATTTAGGCATTAATGGCTGCATGTTGAGTTATCTTGAGGGACAGCAAATTTACACTGTTATACAAGCTGTACACTCACTACTTTACATTGTAGCAAAGCGTAATTTCTTCAGTGTTGTCAAGTGAAAAGATATAATAAGATATTTACAAATCTATCTATCTATCTATCTATCTATCTATCTATCTATCTATCTATCTAATATTTGTTTCACAATAATCACTAGGTACACTGAACTTCCTGCACACCGCTAGCTAAGCTCACTGTCTCTCTACTTGCTGTACAAGTGGCTTTATATAGTGTGGGGCGTGGATTGAGGCTGCTGAGCAGTGATTGGCTAAAGGCACTCTGCCTTTAGCCAATCATATCTCTCACAGCAGAGCGCTCTGTGATTGGCCAAAGCAACAGGTCATGTGCATACCTTGGCCAATCAGCAGGTGGCATTTCCCCCGCCATTGGAATGCATTATGGGGCGCTAGAAGTTACCACGAACGCCCCATAATGTTCTAATGTTGACGAACTGGCGAACCCCCATTGTTTGCGTTGAACTTGCGTTCGACTCAAACAGTTGGCCCATCCCTAAGAGTGATCATTACTGACTGGTAAATCTTCTTGATCCATGTTACACGTGTAAAGTTGCAGAACTCATCCTGCCTTCGCAGAGGGAGCAGAGAATAAAAAATCTTCAGGAGGCCTTAAAGAAAAGTTTGTGTAACGCCTTTCTAGACCCTCGGAGGTTACCATTTCCTGGTACTGGACAACGTGTTGCTGAGGCTTCGTTCAGCCAGAGGAAGAGCGGTGGAGAAGGTGGCCGGCTGACCGATGACTTTAAACTATTTTTCAGTCCTCAGTGCCAAGGGCTGAGAGGTTCAAGCAACCATTGCCAGCATCTGCATTATATGGTGCAGGAATATCTAGGGGCAAGAGCAGACTTGGAGACCTTTCCAAAAGAGCATCCACTGGGTTACTGGGTCTTGAAGATGGACCACTGGCCAAAACTTGCTCAATATACAATCAAGCTACTGGCCTGTCCTGCATCCAGTGTGCTTTCTGAAGGGACATTCAGTGCTGCTGGAGGGTTTGTAACAGATAAAAGAGTGCGCCTGTCCACAGACTCCGTTGATAGGCTCAAATTTATAAAAATTAATTTGTCCTGGATCAGCAGCTATCAAGCCCCTGATGCAACTGATTGAAATTGCTAGGGATCTGGGATCCCTTGAAGACTGCCTATGTTGCCTTAGTGCCTATCCTATTCCTGACCTGAATCTTGATGATGCTAGCTTCCAACAATATTTTTGGTTTAGGGCACCACCAACACCCAAGGCCCAATTTTTCTGCACTTGTTTAACAGGGGTAGGTAATTACAATTTTTAAAATATTTTTTAACAGCAGGGCCCATTTCTGCGCCCAACAAGAGTAACTGTGAGGGGTTACAATGTTCCGGCACCACCAACACCCAAGGCCCAATTTTTCTGTACCTTCTTTGACTAGGGCATGTAATTACAATTTTATATAGTCCAGTCACCCCAGTATATATAATACAGTTCAGAGTATATAGTGCAGTCCGTATAGTATATATATTGCAGTTCAGAGTATATTGTGCAGCCCACATAGTATATATAGTGCAGTTCAGAGTATATAGTGCGGTCATTGTAGTATATATAATACAGTGTAGAATATATAGTACAGTCAGTGTAGTATATATAAGACAGTGTATTGAAGTGGTTAAGGGGAACCCCGCAGCAAAAAAAATGGCGTGGGGGTCCCCCCAAAATCCATATCAGGCCCTTCAGGTCTGGCATGGAGTTTAAGGGGAACCCCGCGCTAAAATTTAAAAAAAAAATGGCACGGGGTCCAAAATCCATACCAGACCCTTGGCCGAGCATGCAACCTGGCAGGTCAGGATGGGAGGGCAAGCGAGTGCATCCCCTCCTAAACCATACCAGGCCACATGCCTTCAACATGGTGAGGGTGCTTTGGGGTCCCCCCAAAGCACCTTGTCCCCATGTTGATGGAGACAAGGGCCTCTTTCCGACAACCCTGGCCGGTGGTTGTCGGGGTCTGTGGGAGGGGGACTTATTGGAATCTGGAAGCCCCCTTTAACAAGGGGGCCCCCAGATACCGGCTCCCCCCATGTGAATGAGTATCGGGTACATCGTACCCCTACCCATTCACCAAAAAAGCTGTGAAATGTTAAAAAAAAACAAGAACCGGTGTTTGACAAGTCCTTTATTTAAAAAATAGCTCTGTCTTCTCCCCGAGCCGTCTTCTCCCTCCGCTGTCTCTCCTGGAGCTGTCTTCTTCCTCGCCGCCACTGTCTTCTTGCTCGCCGCAAGTCCCCCGCTGAAAACAAAAAAGATGCTCTTCTCCTGATGCTGTCTTCCTCCGTTGTGAGGTCCCCAATTGTCTGACATCTCTTATGTAGCCTTATGATGTCACAAGGGGGCAGGCTCTCTGGGTGACGTCATCGGATGGCCATGACCCACGGCTACATAAGTGATGTCAGACAGCGGGGGAAGTCACAACGGAGGAAGACAGCATCAGGAAAAGAGCATCTTTTTTGTTTTCAGCGGGTAACCGTTGGCGAGGAAGAAGACAGCAGCGGCGAGGAAGAAGATATCGGCACAGGAAAAGACAGCTCCGGGAGAGACGGCGGTGGGAGAACATGGCTCGGGGGGAGAAGACAGAGCTATTTTTTTTAATAAAGGACTTGTCAAAAACCGGCTCTTGTTTTTTTTACATTACATAGCTTTTTTGGTGAATGGGTAGGGGTATGACGTACCTGATACCCATTCACATGGGGGGTTGGGATCTGGGGACCCCCTTGTTAAAGGGGGCTTCCAGATTCTGATAAGCCCTCCCACAACGCAGACACCGACAACCACATCCCAGGGTTGTCGGGAAGAGGCCCTTGTCCCCATCAACATGGGGACAAGGTGCTTTGGAATGGGGGTGCAGAGCCCCCACTGCCCCAAAGCATCCACCCCACCATGTTGAGGGCATGTGGCCTGGCACGGTTCAGTAAGGGGGCACTTGCTCATCCCCCCAATCCTGCCAGGCTTCATGTTTGAATCAGGGTCTGGTATGGATTTCAGGGGGACCCCCACATCAATTTTTTTTTAATTCTGGCATGGAGTTACCCTTAAAATCCATACCAGACCCGAAGGGCCTGGTATGAACTGGGAGGGACCCTACACTGCTTTTTTCCTTTATTTTCTATCTATATTGTCGGGAGCCGGCAATACATTACAGCCGCAAACAAGTTTGAATGAATTTTTTCCTTTAGAAATGACATTTTGCTGCGGCACTGTTTTAAGCATCACACAGATGCACCACTTTACATGTAGACTAAGGGGACCCCCCAGGCATGATATTTAAAGGAATATTTCATTTTTATTGTTTCACTTTAAGCATTATTAAAATCACTGCTCCTGAAAAAACATCATTTTAAAAACTTTTTTTTGCATTGATACATGTCCCCTAAGGCAATACCGGGGCCCCCATACACTTTTTATGGCAATAACTTGCATATAAGCCTTTAAAATGAGCACTTCTGATATTTCAAGTTCGTGTCTCATCGCACACATTTTTTGCCTGTCCGCGGTGTTCTGGTGCGAACCGAACTGGGGGTTGTTTGGCCATCCCTAGTCAGCACATGTACATTCAGCACCCAATGCAATTACCTAGTGCTGCCCCTCTCTCTTCCAGTCTAAGTGCTGTTGTTTAAGAGATTAAAAGGAGATGAAAAGAAGTCATATAAAGTTACTTATACTTGTAGTATTAAAAAAATATTACAGTAACAACTTCTAAATTAATACAGTAATACAGAGCTACATTAAATTGTGTTCTGGAAATTTTATAAAAACGCAACTCCTATCCTTATATAGATTGTTTTTTCCAAATGAATAACTACTTCAGTAGGGAACAAACACAAAATATACACTCAGCACCTTTCCAAAAACTGTTCTATGTATTCGTCACAATTGAAGTTTTTTATACACATGATTATGTAGTTATCATATTAATATTAAAATTGTACTTTTATGGCAACAAGGGGCGTAACATAGGCAGGCTAAATTCTAATCAGAACTCGAAAGAATGCAACATGTAATCAAAACATTATTAGTGCCTGTGAACAGTGAGTGCAGTGTGCAATACGAAGGCAAAGCAATTGCCTTAACATTAATGTATTTAATATCTGTCTAGAGTTCAGTTTTAAAATGGTTGTTAAGCCACTTGTTTAAAATGCTCCCATTCCCTCTGTATTAGCACAATAAGTTCCCCTGTGCCTGAGTTATAACATATATATAGAGTCAGGCCCATAAATATTGGGACATCGACACAATTCTAATCTTTTTGGCTCTATACACCACCACAATGGATTTGAAATGAAACAAACAAGATGTGCTTTAACTGCAGACTTTCAGCTTTAATTTGAGGGTATTTACATCCAAATCAGGTGAACGGTGTAGGAATTACAACAGTTTGCATATGTGCCTCCCACTTTTTAAGGGACCAAAAGTAATGGGACAGATTAACAATCATAAATCAAACTTTCACTTTTTAATACTTGGTTGCAAATCATTTGCAGTCAATTACAGCCTGAAGTCTGGAATGCATAGACATCACCAGATGCTGGGTTTCATCCCTGGTGATGCTCTGCCAGGCCTCTACTGCAACTGTCTTCAGTTCCTGCTTGTTCTTGGGGCATTTTCCCTTCAGTTTTGTCTTCAGCAAGTGAAATGCATGCTCAATCAGATTCAGGTCAGGTGATTGACTTGGCCATTGCATAACATTCCACTTCTTTCCCTTAAAAAAACTCTTTGGTTGCTTTCACAGTATGCTTCGGGTCATTGTCCATCTACACTTGCATTTGGCTGAATATAAGCAGATAATATTGCCCGAAACACTTCGGAAATTCATCCTGCTGCTTTTGTCAGCAACAGAAATAAAGGGGAGCAAAAAAACAAGGACCAAATGTGTAAGGAGACTCCCACCTACTCACTTAGGGATGTGTATTACCTGGGGCTTAATGGCAAAGCAGTATACAGCAAAAACAAAAAAAAACACAGGCAGCACAGGAGGCTGTCCATAAAAGGCACCATACAGAAAGCCACTGGAGTCTGATGTCAAAAAAGTCTAATGAAAATGATAAATGTAAAAGCAACGCTTTATTCATTTGGCTAAAATGTCTGAAGTACAAAAAAACACATATATGAAAAGTTGGTCAGAGAACCACCACCCATGACAAGGTTGTCACTATAGAGTAAAAGAAGGGGGCCCCCCACACCTCCACACACATGTGCCTAAGACACAGTCCCTCATAAGCAAGAAATACTGTACTTTAGCCTTGAAGATACCAATACAGCTTTTGTCAGCAGTCACATCATCAATAAATACAAGAGAACCAGTTCCATTGGCAGCCATACATGCCCACGCCATGACACTACCACCACCATGCTTTACTGATGAGGTGGTATGCTTTGGATCATGAGCAGTTCCTTTACTTCTCCATACTCTTCTCTTCTCATTACTCTGGTACAAGTTGATCTTGGACTCATCTGTCCATAGGATGTTGTTCCGGAACTGTGAAGGCTTTTTTAGATGACCCCTGATGACGTTGATGTGCAGGTAACGAAATGCCGTGTCAGGTTGCAAGGGATTTTCGCGTCATTTCCGCACGGAGGAATGCAGGTGGAGCGCAATCAGCGTCCCCTGCTTCCTCGTCTCATTGCACGTTCCTCTCAAGGATGCCCTATGCTATTTTATCTTCATTTTATCCCAATTTTAAATTGTGTTTGCACTTGCTGCTTATTAAATCCTCTACGTATTTCACGATTGGAGTCCTTACTTTTTTCTTCTGGCCCTATTTCCCATGTGGTTTCCATCGGTGATCGGTTCTGGAGGAACATCCGAACGTTTCTCACTAAGAGGAACATCCGAACGTCTCCCACTAAGTGAGTTTGGCCTTCGGGTCACCAACATCTGGTAAGGGGGGGGGGTGCCATCAGTGCCCGACCTTCAATTGATTTATTTATATCAATTTATTGCAAGTGTGATTTAAGTTCTAAAGAGGTTACAACAATCAACTCTATAGCTCCATTTATGTGACTATCAAACGGGTGATATTTGCCACTTGCAGGCAGAGTTTGAGTAATCCAGCTTGCATAGTCACCACTGATGCCTATTAGAACATATGGTTTGGACATTTTGTTTAAGTAGCGCTATGATTTCGCTATACAGCAGGTGTTCCTTTATACACTACAACCATATGTGAGGGGTTGTCCCTACATGTTGGATTGCTGTTAATTTGATGAGCGCGGTTATATATAATTTGTCTTTTTTAGATGTTGTTTGGCAAACTCTAATCTGGCCTTCCTGTTTTTGATGCTCACCAATGGTTTACATCTTGTGGTGGACCCTCTGTATTCACTCTGGTGAAGTCTTCTCTTGATTGTTGACTTTGACACACATACACCTACCTCCTGGAGAGTGTTCCTGATCTGGCCAACTGTTGTGAAGGGTGTTTTCTTTATCAGGGAAAGAATTCTTCGGTCATCCACCACAGTTGTTTTCCATGGTCTTCCGGGTCTTTTGGTGTTGCTGAGCTCACCGATGCATTCTTTCTTTTTAAGGATATTCCAAACAGTTGATTTGGCCACACCTAATGTTTTTGCTATCTCTCTGATGGGTTTGTTTTGATTTTTCAGCCTAATGATGGCTTGCTTCACTGATAGTGACAGCTCTTTGGATCTCATACTAAGCGTTGACAGCAACTGATTCCAAATGCAAATAGCACACTTGAAATTAACTCTGGACCTTTTATCTGCTCCTTGTAAATGGGAAAATGAGGGAATAACACACACCTGGCCATGGAACTGCTGAGCAGCCAATTGTCTCACTACTTTTGGTCCCTTAAAAAGTGGGAGGCACATATACAAACTGTTGTAATTCCTACACCGTTCACCTGATTTGGATGTAAATACCCTCAAATTAAAGCTGAAAGTCTGCAGTTAAAGCACATCTTGTTTGTTTCATTTCAAATCCATTGTGGTGGTGTATAGAGCCAAAAAGATTAGAATTGTGTTGATGTTCCAATATTTATGGACCTGACTGTACTTATCTGTTTAGATAAGACACAGGCTTCCTAGGATCAGTTGTCATTTTTCTCTCTCCTCTGCTCAGCAAAGAATTCCTGAGGGTGGGGCCGAGCACTGCTGCGGAGGTCAGCTGGAGAGGAGAGAGAGCAGTGTGTAGGAAGCCAGAGTGTTATCTATACAGATAAGAATATTTATGATATAACATGGACACAGGCAAGCTTCTTGTTCTAATACATTCTTCTTTTAGGCCTCATACACACGAACGTTTCTTAAAAAATAAACAAAACGTGGGGCCCGATGTCAAGGAAAAAAATTGGCGTTATGCATCGGCGTTAGTGAGCGTCGGCGTCAATAGGTGTTTTTTAAAAAAAATCATCCCTCTGCTATTTTTCAACATAAAAACGTCGGCGTCAAAAAACGCTGGTTAACGCCGGTACAGTATTAGTTGGCGTTAGTAGGCGTTAGTTGGCGTTTTGCGGCGTCGGCGTCAAAAACGCCAAAACGTTACAGCCTCAGAATGCGCTGGCCGTGGATTCTAGTTTCAGCTCACTAATGCCGACGCCATCTACAGCTCAAAAACGTCTGCGTTTTTATGGGGCCATTGACTAACCTGGAGATCTGCAAAAAATGCCAGAAAACGCTGGCGTCAAAAAACGTCTGTGTGTATGAGGCCTTAGACTTTTTTTCTTTATCTTTGAACAAACAACAAAAGATTCCTCTTATCCAGCCCTGAGGGATTAATAGGTGCAAACCACAAGGGGCACGAATAAGGAAAGCCATGAAAGTGACTGCGCCCCAATTTGTAGATAAAAAAAGTTTATTCCAAAAGTTGCAAAGTCAGAAAATCCATAATAAAAAATCCATAAAAATATTGCTGACAGCCTATAGATTATAAACACCATCACAAGGTTGTAAACATTGCTGTCTCTTATGCACCAGCAGGCTGACTGCTGAAAACCAGAGCCGGTACTGGGGGACGACCAAAGAAGGTAATGAAGCCAGATGTCACATTGGCGTCCACCTGGTAGAACATCTCCACCACCTCACCTGCGTCCAATCCCAAGCCTCATTGTAGTAGTCAGTCCGGCATCACTCCATATTGGTGACATCACATCCGGCATGCCACCCATCCTTCCCGGCTGCACACACTTCTTGGAGTCTCATGCCTGGTCCACATTGAGCCCTTGTACACCTGTTCCAGTAGTGATCAGTTACCTTTTTTACCGGGCGGATGCCAATGTGACATCTGGGTTCATTACCACCTTTGGTCACTCCCAGTACTGTCCCTGATTTGCCGTAGTCAGACTGTCGATGCACAGTGAGACATGTAAGTGGCCCTGTGAGTGCATGTAAGTGGCCCGGTCACTTACATGATTTTCCTGATTTATACCCCTTGTGGTTTGCGCCTATTAATCCCTCAGCGTTGGATCAGAGGAATCTTGTTGTTTGTTCGTTTGTATAACACCATCCTTGTTGTTTCGGTTCCCCTTTAGCTGCAGAGGGTGATTATCTACATACCCAATCACTGTATGTTTGTTCTCCATCTAGCACTTGAACTTTTTAGCAGTTTCCTTTATATTCACCTGGTGAGCTGGCCAGTAGCACCCTCCCTGTCTTAAGGCCCGTACACATAATGCGAATTTCGGACGGGAAATTTCTTTCAACGGTCGATCGTTCTTCATTCTTACCATTCGTATGCTCCTTTTGACAGCGGATTTTGAGTTTTCGTAAGACAAAAGCTGGTTGTGCAGGCTATAATTTTTTTTTTTCGAATGGAAACTCAACGTCCGATTTTCTTATCATTAGTACAGTTTGCATACGAAAATTGTACGATCTCGACTGCACATGCTCAGAAACGAAAAAAATACATACAAAACTTTTCAACACATTACATCACTTCTTACATTGAATTCGGTCGTACGAAAATTTTCGCATAGTTAGTCACTTTTGACATGAGACAATCATCCAACGAAAAATGACGTTCTGTGGTCCGAAATTTGCATCGTGTGTATGAGGCTTTTGTTGTCAGATTTCCTTCAGATTTACCAAAACCATGTAGTGTAAGGGCCTGCCTCATTACATACAAATTGAAGTTCCTAAGGTTTGACCTCATATATGGCTTTGGTAAATCTGAAGGAAAAAATCTACAGAAAATTGTATAGTGTGTATCCAGCTTTAGGGTGCCTCCACACTGGATGGAGGAGCAATGGAGTCATCCTTGAACAGCAGCATTATCAGTCTGAGGAGAATGTCGTGTTAAATGCACTAGCAGATTTAGATGGACTTGACTAACAAATTAAAGCTGAACTCCAACTAATGCTTTTTAAACAGTTATAGCAAGCAGTTTTTACTCCTTTTGGGATAAAGGTTTTACATGAATTAATATAAGCTGGCAATCGTAAGCGGCAATCGTAAGCACCCCTGTGAGTGGTAAATGGTTTGTCTCAACCTTTGAACTGTTACTTTTGCTGGACAAATTGGTCTGCTAAAGGAAGCTGAAAAATAACCGACTTGCTGGATGGATTACCAGGTGAACATAAAGGAAAAAAGCCTAAAAAAGGGAAAACTAATGTAGCCACCACATCTAAGGATTGGTAAGCTACAATATAATATTTATATATATTTTGTGTTTAATGCTGCTTTTATATAACATTTCTGCTTATGTCCTATGTTCTTAGCTTCGTTCTTATGATACCAAATAAGCTAAGAATATTTCCAATCGCATAATAACACCGATTTTAAAAAAAATCCGCTCCACACTTGTTGAAAACAACCGCATGTGTCACAATATGTCTCTAATTTGGGTGCCTTGTTTTTTTTAAGAAGTCTGATACTGCTAAAGGCAGACAGGAGATATAAATTGTGAAGCAGGAGCAGACATAGTGATTCATAGGAGCTCTTGTTCTACACAGCTTTACACAATGGGTGTTAAATGCTGAGGGGGAAGAAGAAGCGTGCAAATCAGATCTGGCTTGGCCCTCTGACCACAACATGCTGGACCCCAGCAGAAGGGCTGTGTTTTTTAACATAAAGTTCACAGTAAGGTGACTCCACACTGACTGAATCTCCCAAAATTCCAGATAAAACAAAGCCAGACACAAGTCCTCTGCAGTCACCCAATGTGGAATGTACAATAACTGAGAGTCCATATATCACCCTGTCAGCCGCCTTCCTCTGGGGAGGAGACATGGGCAGAGACCTCTACATCAAATCTCTTTTCCTGCGGGCCTCACAATGAGGTGTCTGCCGAAATAAATATGGACCATAAACCCTCGCTGAAGTGTAATGACTCCCCTGGGGGAGCGCTAAGCTTTTTTTAGGTTAAAAATCCTTGCTCGCAGTTACTCGATATTGCCATGTTTCCTCTCCCCCCCCAAAAAAACTTCTCTGAGTGATTTCTGGTTTCTAGGATGTTTAATATTTCATCTATTTATTATTTTGTACTTTTACAGAGGATGTACAAAGGGGCAAAAGGCAAGCATTGGGAATTTCCATCTTTGTAGAGATTAGACTTCAGTTTGCTGTATTCGGACTCTAGACTGAACTGTACATCCATATCAGAAGAGATGTCAATGACTCCATACCCTACTACAACTGATTCACGATGTATATATAGCTTGTTATTCCAGAATTATACTACGAGGAAGAAGTTCTTTATCTAACAACCTCCTGTTGTAATGAAATGAGAATGTCATATAACGACATCCTTACCGACCACAGATTAGTGTTTTTTTATTTAGAACAGAAGGACTAAAAGAGGAACTCCAGAAAAAGGACTAAAGAAAAGAGAGAAATACATGCATGTCTGCTTTTACTGAAAAGGGACAACAATTAGCTCTAATTTTGGCCAGCCATTTTGTGATGCTGACAGCTTTGCTAATCAGGAGGATAGTTCTGTCCATGCTTGCCTCCAGCACTTCTCCAGTGCCTCTATAAATCCTATGGAACTCCCTACCCCAATCTGTCCAACTAGTTCCTACTCTGTACACTTTTAGGAAATCTCTGAAAACTTTTTCTTTGGAGAAGCCTATGCCTCTACCTAACAACTGTATTATTATTTTCTCCATCAGCTCATCTCCCATAGTAACAAACAAAAAATAGGAAGGCACAAGCCATGTTGACACATTATAAAATTCATTGTACAAAAGACATAAATATGCAATGATACAAAGAGAAGTAGGGCAAATCAATCCTCAACTGGGATGGATAAAACTAAATGCCCTACAAGATGCTGGAAAAAAAGGAGAAAGCAATGTCCATCCACAAATGGCAGCCTCTGGCAGGACCTGAAGCAGATTCCACAAGATGGGTGATCTCCCCTGTGAAGACTGAAATCAAAAGCTCTTAGCTCAGAGCACTTGCGGGTTCAGAACTCCTCCTCACTGGGAGCACACTCTCCAGCCTCATACCCTCACCAACAGTTGGCTGGAGAGTGTGCTCCCAGTGAGGAGAAATTCTGAACACAGAAGTGATCCCAGCTAAGCGCTTTTGATTTCATTCTTCACAGGGGAGATTATTGAATGGTCGTTCACTGAACTCCCATTATTTTGCCTCCTGACACCCTCCATGAAGGTTCTGGACACCCAGGACAGGCAGGCTGTGATGTCATTGTCAACCATTTCCCCTTTTTGAGGCATGTTGGGATGTTCTTCTGTGTTGTACCACCTGTATCATTCATCTAGAGCAGGGGTCCTCAAACTATGGCCCTCCAGTTGTTCAAGAACTACAATTCCCATCATGCCTAGTCATGTCTGTGAATATCAGAGTTTTACCATGACTCATGGGATGTGTAGTTCCGCAACAGCTGGAGGGCCGTAGTTTGAGGATCCCTGATCTAGAGGATACAAGCAATGAAACCAAACCCATTCTTTGTAAGGTAGGTCTTCACTGAAGTCTTCCAGCTTTCTACATTCTCAGCACCAACTGAACTAGCCATGTAGGAATTCAGAGAGGAAGAGGAGAGTCACGGCTGCAGCCGG
>BLSH010421709.1:810504-824976 GCA_018402905.1 Glandirana rugosa
GAGGGAGGGTCGTGTCGGTGACTGGAGAGAGGGTCGTGACGGTGACTGGAGGGAGGGTCGTGTCGGTGACTGGAGAGAGGGTCTGGCTGTGCTGGGAGGGAGGTCAGTGGCAGTGCTGGGAGAGAGGTCAGTGGCTGTGCTGGGAGGGAGGTCAGTGGCAGTGCTGGGAGAGAGGTCAGTGGCTGTGCTGGGAGAGAGGTCAGTGGCTGTGCTTGGAGGGAGGTCAGTGGCAGTGCTGGGAGGGGGGTCAGTGGCAGTGTTGGGAGGGAGGTCAGTGGCAGTGTTGGGAGGGAGGTCAATGGCAGTGCTGGGAGGGGGGGTCAGTGGCTGTGCTGGGAGGGGGGCGGTGCTGGGAGGGGAGTCAGTGGCTGTGCTGGGAGGGGGGGGGTCAGTGGCTGTGCAGGGAGGAGAAGATCACAGGCAGTTGTACTCTGATGTCTTCTTCGGCTCCATGGTGTCTGTCTGGCAGCAGCGACACCTATGCCGAGGAGTGAGGTCTCCTCCGAGTCCAACCCCTCCCACTTCAGTCCTCAGCCCTCGAGTCTCCGCCCCCCGCTATCTCGGGACCTGAATGGGTGGGCGATAGGCTGAGTGGGCGGCCGTGATCTCCAGGTACAGCCCAGCTGCCTTGTGCCTCATACATGCAGCCGCTCACTGGGACGCACCATCTGCCTGCCTGGACGGGGGAGACATGGAGCTTCTCAAGTCCAGAAATCCCCTTTCCTTCTGCTATGGCCAACCCGCACAGCCAGGCAAAGAGCAGCACGGCGCCCATTACTCATTTGCACTAATAGCAGCGCCCCTGCACACAAAAATGCTGGGGAAAAAAAATTGGTTGTCAATTTGCCGCTCCTCTCCAGCGGCCGCCTGGGACCATGGGACCCACCCGGTCCCATGGTAGGGCCGGCCCTGGCTGAGAGCACTCATACGTCTATTTCCCAAAGACAACCTCTGGATATGACGCTGAGCACATGCACTCAACTCTTTGGTCAACCATGGCGATATCTGTTCTGAGTGGAACTTGTCCTGTTAAACCTCTGTTTGGTCTTGGCTACCGTGCTGCAGCTCAGTTTCAGGGTCTTGGCAATCTTCTTATAGCCTAGGCCATCTTTATGTAGGGCAACAATTCTTTTTTTTAGATCCTAAGAGAGTTCTTTGCCATGAGGTGCCATGTTGGACTTCAAGTAACCAGTATATGACAGTGAGAGTGTTAACACCAAATTCAACACACCTGCTCCCCATTCATACCTGGGACCTTGTAACTATAAAGAGTCACACGGCACTGGGGAGGGAAAATGGCTAGTTGTGCCCAATTTGGAATTTTTCACTTAGGGGTATACTCACTTTTGTTGCAAGTGGTTTAGACATTAATGGCTGTGTGTTGAGTTATTTTGAGGGGATGGCAAATTTACACTGTTATACAAGCTGTACACTCGCTACTTTACATTGTAGCAAAGTTTCATTTCTTCAGTGTTGTCACATGAAAAGATAGAATAAAATATTTACAAAAATGTGAGGGGTGTGATCACTTTTGTGAGATACTGTATATATATATATATATATATATATATATATATATATAATATGTATATTATAATATATACATGTATACTGTATATGTAAATAAAAAAGTATATATCTTTTTTTATTAGCATCCTTGTCATTCCTTAGATACAAAGATCTCAGAAGTGAACTCGGTCTTTGGTTAGGCATAAAACAGAGCTGGGTCAATTAATTCCTGACTTCACTTCCCAAACCAAAACATAACGCGCAGGAGTCCATATTCACAGCAGGCTTCCTGTCAGGCGAGTGTTTCACACTCAAGTACTGACATATCCTGCTGTGAGATGCTGTGCTATTTGTTTTCTTTTCTGCTTGTTCTGGCTTAGCTTCACATTTCCACAAGCATTTTAATACATGTGCAGAAAGCACTGATATGTTACATTTCGGCCTGTCTATGGATTGGAGGCATCACATGGACCAGAAGTCACCCAAGATAACCTGACTCAGCTCTAAGACAAAGAAATCGGTTTTCTGGTAGTAGGGGAATTGTGCAGGGTTAGTAATCATTAGAAAGAGAAGTGCAGAAAAAGATTTTAAAACTAATCTCTCCTCAGATGATCAATGAACATTTTCACTTTAAGGACTCAATCCCCCCTGTTCTTTGGTTCTGCCGTTTCATTGTGGAGTCTCTCTCTTTCTGCTGCAGTGAGTGGAGTCATGCTCCTTCTACAGCTTTTACTATTACACAAATGAATGGAAAAGGCAATACAAAGGGACAGAATATAGCCAGTGTATTTATGTGTCTTGGTATTGGCTCTAGATAACTAACTGCTGGAGTCAATGAGTAAGTGTATATAAATGCCAATATGAACTCAAAACAGAAATATCATTTTTTTGCATACTTTTACATTTTTTCATAGGTGTTATGACTGGGGAAGGGGGGCAAGGGGTCTTGCTGCACATTAGAGGAATCTGGCTGCCCCCAGCCTGAACATACAGTACTGTACCTGAAGTTATGCATTGCTGTCCAGTTTTCATCCAATTCAGTTTCTTACGGTGTATGCAAACTCCCATTCCCCACTGCCCAATCAGCCTCCATAAACAAGACATCATTCAATCAATAGATGTGGTTTTTCACAGCACATTATATCAAATAAAATGTCACCAGCAATGCACCTTTATATGGAAGAATTGGAGGGAAAGGTGGGGTAATAAGAACCAACCTTGGCCTGCCCATTGAGGACTTGACAAAGGAAGTTTATTCCAGACTATGAATTGTTGGTTGGTTGGAAACCCCATCTATACCACCAATTTATAAGTGAACTTGCCTTCTCTTTGACATTTGTTTCTCTTTCTGCTGAATGGACATCTCCCCATGGCCATAAATGCAATACATCACTCTAAGATGAAACAAAAATGATATAATGGCCAGTATTATCAAGACATTCTGCTCCACAGCAAAACATTTTTTATCAGATGCATGTCCAATACACTATACAATATGGCTATACATAGGGGTTGATTTACTAAAGCTGGAGAGTGCAAAAAACAGTGCAGCTGTGCATGCTAGCCAATCAGCTTCTAACCTCAACTTGTTCAATCAAGCTTTGAAAATAAAACCTTGAAGCTGATTGGTTTCTGTGCAGAGCTGCACCAATTTTTGCACTTTCAAGCTTTAGTAAATCAACCCCCTAGAGTACTTTAATGAAACCATCCAACCTAGAGGCCATCTGCCATAACTTCCTGTCCTTTAAATGATTTAATACTAAGGGTTGAAAAAATGATTAAAAAATATTCCTAAAACCTGTTTCTTGTTTTTTTTCAAAACCTTAATAAAATTAGGTTTAAATCAGGAACAGTGAACTGTTTTCTTTGGAAACCAGCAATTGTCATTTTAATGACCTCTCAGGTAAAAAAAAAGTGTAATTAATAAGACAAAAACTTAAAGTTTCTTTTAAGTTGTCACCTGGAAACACGATGTAAAAGTGTTTTCTTTACATAAAACAAACCAAGGGCATGCATGTGTCTTTATGAAAATATATGTTACTCATTGAGTACGGTATATTTTGTGCATGACCTGACCCATTTCATGTATTGGGGAAAATCATTGTAATATTCATATGTGAATAATCCCATAGGAACTTGCCATTCGGTCACTATTTTTATATATAATTTGTTATTATTATACAAAAGTAACAGGGTCTCCAAGTTTTGTGTGGCATGAATGAGGTTATTGTTCTGAAGTGGATATGGGTCAGAGGACAGCAATTAATAACCATTTAAGGATTACACCAAGGTATATGTTCTTTCCTCCTGACACTTCTCAGACCAGCTCCTTCATCACTTAGTTGTGATCAACACACATTCAGATCTCCATGTGTTTCTGATTTAGGGGCCAGCGTGGGAACTTTAGTAACCATTCTCTTCTTCTTCCCCCCACCCTTGTCATTTTTTTTCTCCAAGCCAGAAGTTTGACAGTCGTAGCTGACTGTCGGGAACAAAGTGGTGACTGATGAACAGAACTTAGCCTTGAACCTTCTATTCCTTGGAGAATGAGGTCCATACAGACATGGGGCACCTAAGCCACTACCCGCTGGCCTGACCGCCTCCTTTCCCTTCACTTAAACTTATGTTCCTTCAAAACCAAATAGAAGTTGGCAGTTCTGTTCTGTTCACGGTTCTTGCCCACTGTTCATGGAGACGAGGTCACAGAGTGCTACAGGTCTGTTTCTCATAAGTGGCGAAAATTATGTATGCTGACATTTGCGCCTGTGTCATGGCAGGTATAAATGAACACGATGGAGATGTTCCTTAGTTCGTTCACAAAACTGGGATGCTCAACGTCGGCCATTTATACTGTCAATATATTTCCTACCATCATTTAAAATTCTCATAGAAGCTGATAGCACCTTGCTTTTGAAATATAAGTATACCATCGACCACAATATACACATAATGCTAGATTCTCAAAGCTATTGTTCTCAAGTTCTGTGGTTATTTCTTTGATACTGTGCCATAATAACCTCATAACTTAGATCCACAAACATGCATTACAAGCTTTATTTAGTAATCTCTGTAAATTGTGGTAATTTACCACTGCCAATGCTAAATACTGTATATCACTGTCAGTGTTGATTTGCCATCCCATATGATAAAATGAGTGTAAAAGTCAGTGCACAAAGGTTAAATAACACCAGGGGGAGATAACTGGGAACTTTTCAATAGCTGTCCATAGTGGAGAGAAAGAAAACAAGCTATTTAAACTGGTAATAAAATAACACTTCACAAGATAAAATAAAGATTTATCAAAAGTAGGCCTTTTCCACAGAATAATGTCCACTTAAAATGAAAATATAAAGACTACACAAATTAGTGACATTTATGTTTGTAATTTTTAGGGGCAAATTATCATGAAATAGAATAAGTTGTGGTGTTTTAACACATCCAACTAACGGAATTGAACCTATATTGTCATATCTGACTTATTAGTGCAAGGATTTCACAGTCAAAATATATATCTATTAAAGTGCACCAGTCGTGCAGTATTAAAAAAAAAATAAAAAATCTACCAAAAAAATAGGATCATGAGTAAAAGTTTAGACTCCAGACATTTCAAATAGTGCTAGATGAGGCAAATTTGTAAAAAGAAAAAATATATGTTATCTCCTTTGGGAGAGGTTCTGACATAGGAAAGAAAGAAGAGTGAGGAGTTGGACACAAATTTTTAGACACTCAGAGGGGTCATTTCTATCAGTCGGTTGACTTAGCTTAGGCAGCACCACATTAAACCACATCTGAAAAAAACAGGGCTGTCTAGAGTTTAAATCCAAATGTATTTGAACCAATGAGGATGCCATACCAGTGTCTCACAAATTCAATGTTCTTATTTCAGTTACAACACAACGATAACAAGCATCTAATGTGTATCAAGGTCCAAAGACCCCCTTTATCAGGGCTTATAACGCTGTACTGGAGTGTTCAATGGACTCCAGAATGCACATGTGTGGACAAAACTATAGCAGGAGTTAAGCAAAGTAACAATCTGCCATTGCTTGCCAATGTGAGTGGCAGAATAGTAATTTTTGTGCTGTAACTGAAATAATAAAAACATTGGACTCTTGAGATGTTGATTTGGCACCCTCAATAGCATTATATAAAGCAGCTTTTAGTTGAACAAGCATACATGAATGCATGTAACATTCCAGAGCCTATCACAAATCTGTGGTGCATGCTTAGAATTTCTGCAGCATTAATCTTAGGATGCATTGTGAACATATGCGTTCTTTGTAAATGGCCTGTTCACTTTTTTATAAAGAATCTCACATATTTCGATCTATGTGTATGATAACAGCATCATGCAGAGGTTGAAAATAGTGTATAATACAGTATAATACACATAGCTCAAACCAGCATAGATTTAAATGTATGTAAAATGATGTACCAATTTTTCAGAAAATGGTGAAAACTGATTTATACTGGTAGTGATAAAACGATTGGTTGATTAAGAGTTTTGTGGTCTTTTTATCAAGCAGTGGAAAATATCCACTGCTTTGTTCTCAGGCATTCTCAGAGGAGATCTCTTTCCTCTGAGTGCCTGTTTATAAAGCGGTGTAGATCACTTCTCCTTTTGAGGAGTGAAGCGATCTACAAACGCTTGGAACTGTGAGGACGCCATCTGTTACCAGAAATTCACTGAAACACTCGAGGTGTCCATTTATTAAGCAGCGGTAAATTACCACTGCTGACTACACGGGCATTCTCAGAGGATATATACATTTGTGCTCATAAGTTTACATACCCTGGCAGAATTTATGATTTCTTGGTCATTTTTCAGAGAATATGAATGAGAGCACAAAATACATTTCCTTCCCTCATGGTTAGTGTTTGGCTGAAACCATTTATGATGAAACAACTGTGTTTACTCTTTTTAAATCATAATGACAACAGAAACGACCTAAATGACCCTGATCAAATGTTTACATACCCAAGTTATTAATACCGTGTATTGGCCCCTTTAACATCAATGACAGCTTGAAGTCTTTTGTGGTATTTGTGGATGAGGCTCTTTATCTTGTCAGATGATAAAGTTGCCCATTTCTCTTGGCAAAAAGCCTGCAGCTCCTGAAAATTGTTGGGGTGTCTTGCATGAACTGCACGTTTGAGGTCTCCCCAGAGTGGCTCAATGATATTGAAGTCAGGAGACTGAGATGGCGTCTCCAGAACCTTCACTTTATTCTGCTTACCTTTTCCTGCAGATCCTTTGACAATTCTTTTGCTTTCCCCATAACTCAGAATCCAGAAACGTCAGTGCAGCACTGGATGCAAGATGCAAGGGTCTGTCAGGAGTCCAGAAACTCATTGACCTTTTATACAGACACTAATTACAAGCAAACAGATCACAGGTGAGGATGGTTACCTTTAATAGCCATTCAAACCCCTTTGTGTCAACTTGTGTGCATGTTATCAGGCCAAAATCACCAGGGTATATAAACTTTTGATCAGGGTCATTTGGGTAGTTCCCGTTGTCATTAGAATTTAAAAAGAGTAAACACAGTTGATTGATAATAAATGGCTTCAGTCAAATACTAACCATGAGTGAAAGAAATTTTTTTGTATTCTCATTCATATTCCCTGAAAAATGGCCAAGAAATCATAAATGTAAACTCATGAGCACAACTGTATATATATATATATATATATATATATTTTATATACATACACATAAGCATGGCAGGGGGACATGTTTACCGCCTTGGGGGGGGGGTCCGATCGAGGAAGAAGGAAGTCAATAATCTTCCTCCATCCTCCTCAGTTTTCCAAGGATTATCTCTTCTCTTCTCTCTCTCTCTCTTCTCTCCCCAATGACCACCCACCATAACCCATTGAAGCATGGGCTCCAATCCAACCTCTGAAGGAGTTCTGTGGTATCTGGCACAAAGACTTCAGTAGCAGATCTTTTAAGTTATGTTAGTTATGAGGTGGGGCCTCCATGGATCAGGCTTGTTTTTGCAGCACATCCCACAAATGCTTGATTGGATTGAGATCTGGAGAATTTAAAGGCCAACTTTACACCTCAAACCTGTTGTTGTGTTCCTCAAACCATTCTTGAATTCATCAGACCAGGCCACCTTCTTCCATTGCCTCATGGTTTAGTTCTGATGCTCACGTGCCCATTGTATGCACCTTTGGATGTGGATATGGGTCAGCATGGGCACCCTGCCCAGTCCACGGCTATGCAGCCTCATGCACAACAAAATGCAATGAACTGTGTGTTCTGGCATCTTTCTATCGGAACCAGCATTAACTTTTTTTAGCAATTTGAGCTACAGTAGCTCTTCTATTGGATCGGATTACACGGGCCAGCCTTGGCCCCGCCCCCCCACGTGTATTAATGAGCCTTGGCCACCCATGACCCTGTTGCCAGTTCGCTGTCAGGTTTTCCTACCTTGGGCCACTTTTGTTAGGTGCTGACCTGGTCTGCAGTGACCAGGAACATCCTAGAAGAGCTGCAGTTATGGAGTTGCTCTGACTCAGTTGTCTAGACATCACAATTTGACCCTTGTCAAAATCACATAAATCCTTATGCGTGCCCATTTTTCTGCTTTAAGGACATCAACTTCAGGGACAACATGTGGACTTGCTGTCTTATATATCCCACCCACTTTCAGATGCCATTGTAACAAGATTATGGAAAATTGTTTTCATACTTACCGAAATTTTCTATTCCTGCATCCTCCTCATGTCAGCCTACTCTGGGTCAGCTCCGCCCTCTCTGACCCCTTCAGGACAACCTCTTTCCAAGCCTATAAGAGGTGACTGTCTGCCACTATGCAGTGTTCAGTTTACCCACCTTGTGATGGACTTTAGTTGGGAGTTCCTCGGCTGATATGAGGAGGATCCAGGAAAGGAAAATTACGGTAAGTATGAAAACAATTTTCCTTATTCCTGGACCTCCTCATGTCAACCTACTATGGGACGTACCAAGCAATCAACCACATAAGGGGAGGAAAAGACACAAATAACAAGAATCATAAATCAATATCAATTATTTTAATGGCCGACAGCGCCCGACATAACAGTAGACCCAAACGCTTCCGATGCCGTCAGAGTTACATTCACTCTGTAGTGCTGAATCAACGTATTAGGTGCACTCCAGCTAGCTGCCCCCCCCCCTCTGCACACTGTTTCTGCTGACACCTTAGCATAGGAACCTTATGCACAGGAATCTGCCATGCCTCTCGTAGAATGTGCTTTGACCTCCAATGGCAGAGGATATCCCAACTCTCTATATGCCATCTGGATAGTTTTTACAATCCATGAATACACCATTCTAGGTGGCATAGCCATGCCTTTCCTGGAGCCAGAGGGAAAGATGAAGAGCTGATCTTGTTTCCGAAAATCCTTAGTTCGCTCTAGGTATATTGATAAAGCCTGCTCTAGATCCAGCCTAGTCCATTCGTCTTCCGAGTTACTATCCGGGAAAGCCGATAAGACTGATCCCCAATTCATATGCAAAGCTGATGCTACTTTTGGAAGAAAACTTGGGCCCGGTCTGAGTACTATTTTATCTTGGAGTATTAGGCAATACGGCTCTCTGGATGAGAAAGCACACAGTTCAGACACCCTTGCCATCAAAAAATTGCACTTATAGACAAGTGAAACAAAGAGCATGCTAATAAGGCTTACAGAAATAAAGGCAGGTCCCACTTCAGAAAAAGATTTATTGGAGACCTGATCTTTATTGCTGCCTTTAAGAAACTCATCACTAGAGGATCCAAGGCTCAACTTTGTTCAACATATGCGACAGGGCAGACTTGAACTTTTAAGAAACCATATGCTAAAACCTTGCTCAGACCTTCCTGGAGAAATTCCAATATGTTAGAGACTGAGGGTGACCTCAGATCCCAGCTCTTTCCTGCTAAGATGTGGCAAAAGGCTTTATAGATCTTATAATAAAGTATTATTGGTAGTTTTCTTTCGACGAAATGCTCTATAGATCTCCTCCCAACCTCCACGCCATCAACTTCAGTTTCCCCGGTTTCGGGTTAAACTGCTTGTTCTGCAGCAGAAAATCTTTGTGAGGAGGCAGAGGAATTGGCTGACACATCTTCATTTTCCATGCTAGTGAAAACCATGGTCTTCTGGGCCAGAAGGGCCACACCGCTATTGCTGTTACCTTCTCCTGTTGAATCTTCATTAAAACTCTGAGGATTAGCGAGAGAGGAGGAAACACATAGACTAGGGGAAAGTCCCATGGAATGGATAGAGTATAGAGCTTGCGGGTGCCACCTTTGGGAGAAGTAACATGTAATCTGAGAGTTCTCCTCCAATGCCACCCAATCTATGACCTGTCCTCCCCAGACCATTTTGAACAGGTATCTGTGATTCAGGCCCCATTAGTTCAGATCCAAGAATCTCTGACTCAGTTGATCCGCCAGCTTGTCTTGTGGACCCGGAAGGTATGCTGCTGTTAGGGAGCACACGTTCTTCTCTGCCCAAAGGAAAATCTGGCATTCCAATCTGTGTAGTGGGAGGTTCCTGGTGCCCCCTTGCCGGGCCACGTAGGCTACCATGGTTTGTTGTCGGAAAAGACTTTGACTTCTCCCTTTGCAAAATCGATTGGAAGGCTACTAGAGAGTGCCGAACGGCCTCTAATTCTAACAGGTTTGAATGCTGAGATAGAGATGCCTCTCATTTGCCCTGTACTTGTTGGCCTAAGGAATGAGCTGCCCGGCCTACTAGGCTGGCATCTGTAGTCAGCATTACTGAAACTGGAGGTTCGAGAGGCACCCCGTGGTATAGATTCTGAGATATCTTCCACCACATCAGATACTGGATGGTAGATCTTCTGGGTTAACGAGTGGCGATCCCATTGATGGAGAAAATTGTATTGAAATCTCCCTGTCCGTCACCTGGCCCAGGGTACTACCTGGAGCGTGGAAGACAACAGGCCCAGGTACTGCATACACTCCCTGGCAATCAGAAATGGCCTAGTCATTACAATTTCCGATTTGGTCTGAATTTCCACAATCTTCCTGCGAGGCAGAAATACATGACCTTGGGTAGCGTCGAATTGCATTCCTGGATACTCTAGGACTTGAGCTGGTTGCAACCGACTCTTGCGATGGTTGATTAACCAACCAAAATGTCTGATCGTGCTGCAGGTTATCAGCACGTGCTGTTGAAGGAGGGACTTTGATGTGGCCCGGAGGAGAATGTCATCCAGATAATGAAAAATTTGAATGCCTCTGATTCTTAAGATAGCGATGACCACTGCCAAAACTTTTGAAAATGTTCTTGGAGCTGTGCACAGCCTGAATGACAGACAACAAAATTGGAAATGGAAACGATGGTGTGATGCACTTATGGGTACATGTAGGTAGGTAGGCATCTGCTAGCAAATCTCCCTTCTTCACAATGGACAATGATGGTTTGCAAGGACTTCATTCTGAATGGAGGGACTTTCATGAAGGCATTCAGGGCTCTTAAGTCCAGGACCGGCCTGAATCCTCCTGAGGAATTGTTACCAAGAACAGAGGAGAATAGAATCCTTCTTCCTTCTTGTGCTCTGGAACTGGCAGAATTGCTTTAGATGCCAATAAATTCTTTAGATACATTAATAAACAACGGCCTTTTCTCTGGACAAGTAGGAATCCGGGTCTCCACAGAATGAGACTAGGGAGGTCTTTCCTTGAATTCTAGGCGATATCCTCTTTGAATGATGTCCAAGACCCAGGCATCTTAAACTTCTTCTGCCCAGACCTCTCCAAAGTAAGACAGTCTGCTCCCACTTGGGAAGTCTGGACGGAGACACCTTCAGAAGAGCTTGTCTGAAGCTTTCACTGGCTGCTTTGCTTTGGCTTTGATTGCTTTGGGAAAGGCTGGACCCTGCCCCTTCCACTGTCTAAAGAACGGTTGCCCCAGTCGGTACGTGGAAGCTTCCCCGAAACCTTTTTTAGATCTCTCAGAAGGGCGAAAGGGCTGAGGGAATCTTCTCTTTTCCTGCAGAATAAGCCCCAAGTTCCCTCCAGAAACTCGTTGAACCTCTGACACCAAGGTCTTGCCAAAAAATTTCCCATCGAAAGGAACTGAGCAAAGGCTGTGCTTGGAAGCACTATCCACTGACCAATGATTTACAGAATGAGCCATCAATTTCACCGTCATCCTGACCTAATCCACGGCTACTTCTGCTAGAAAATACACTGTGATCTTAATGGACTGCAAAGGGGGGGACCTTCGTCTCTCATCACTGGCCTCTAACTCTGCAATGCACACCTTTAAGGCTGCCGCCACTGAGGTAAGTGCTATAGCCGGCCTGCAGGCCGCTCCTGCTACCATGTACATTCTTTTGAGATCTGTATCCTACAATCCATCGGATCTTGCAGGATACTGAGTCATCTAGAATCAAAGTGATGTGCCAAGCTAGTCTCTGTAATGAGGCATCCACCCTTTAGGCGTGGAATACCAAAGCTCAGCGGAGAGGGTACAACTTTGAGACCCTGTTGTGGACGTTCAATCTTTTATCAGGCTTTGCCCATTCATCTTCCATTATTTCAAAAAATTAATGATAAGGATGTGAGTGACCTTATCAAGTCCGGATAATATTCTCGCTGTTTTCTAGGGGGTGAGGTTCACACTTTCCATTTCATAGCCTCTTTACTGACTCCACTAAGGCTCGATTCACACCCATGCATCCCCAGTGTCCCCCGCATCCCGCAGACCCACATGACAGAATGTGTTCCATAGGAAACAATGTTAAATAGACTGTAGTGCAAATCCCCAAAATGCACCAAAAAAGCACGGGTGCGAATCAGGCCCAAAGAAGGAATCAAGGAAAAATCGAATGCCTGAATGTCTGGTTCCAGATCCTCTGAATGTTCATCTGAACTGTAGCGATATGTAGCACCTGGCTCTGATTCTGAAGCGTATGAGTGCCGCCTAGGCTGAGATCTCTTAGATACAATTTTCAAGTCTTTTTTGATTGTCGCCTTAATATAGTGCTTCACCTGGCATGCATCTGCTGCATTATCATGCATGGCTTCCTTCAAACAAGAGAAGCATACACACCTCCCTGGTAGAGAGTTTGCCCCGCATGCCCAGCAGGCCTTCTCCTCTTCCCGGGCCGAGGCTCTTCCAGAAGATGAAGAGGATCTGCGTCTTTATTTATGCACATGCTTGCGCTTAGTGGTCGCTTTTTGGTGTTGCGACAGCAATTGGCCTGGGCTCAAGGCATTGCAACGAGGCACCAGTGAGGGTGATCAGGAGTGGCGTTCCACAGGGATTTTATCCCGCCGCTGACCACTCCTCTGAGCCGGTTTATCACGCTTTGAGCGCTTCTTTCTTTGCGGGTGATACGGCTCTTTAGTACTTCACTGCGGGCGTTTATCCCGCATCTGGGTCTTCTCTCTGCGTAGAGAAGAAGAATGCACTTTTTTAAAAACCAAAAAACAAATAAAAACAACAAAAACAAAACACTTTAAAAATAGAAAACCTTTCCATGCTTTCTTCAGTGCTATAGAGGCAGGCAAAAGGACCTAGGATATCTGGGAACACATAGACAGCCAGAGATCTATCCAGCAACCCAAGGTAGCAGCCATTTTGAGATCCCACATCACTCAACACAGAGGCAGTGTTTTTGAGACAAGCTGGAACTACAGGTGGTGTAATCACAGCAGGGAAACAGGAACCAGAGCATGGGAGAAGGCGTTCCTATCATACCAGGATATGGCCACTCTCAGTGACCTCCTGAGAGTCCCTGTGGGACTACAAGCCTCAGCCTGCCTGCTGTTTCACCAATCCGCCGCACAGCCCATACCAGCAATGTTTAACTGCTCTCTGGAGGCCGGTGTACACAAGCAGTCATTTATACTGCTGAACTGAGACCCAGCACTATGGGTACCACCACAAAGGGAGATTTACAGCCTAGACAGGGGGTCCTCTGAACTCAGGAGAGGCATGAACCTGAGCAGAATCGCATGGATATTACAAGGTTTTGCAGTAAGTCTCCTACCGTGCTTCTTCTTGTGTGTGTGTATATATATATATATATATACACATACATATATATATATATTTTTTTTTTTTTTGAAGAGGCGCCCGGAAACGAGGACGAAAAAAGAACACTGTATAGGGGCAGACAGCCGCCTCTTATAGGCTTTGAAAGAGGTTGTCCTGAAGGGGTCAGAGGGGAGCTGACCCATAGTAGGCTGACATGAGGAGGTCCAGGAAAATCAGTTATTCACTTAACCTGCCAGTGTTCATAATGTTATGGCTGATCAGTGTAAGTCCTCAGTGCAGGTAGTTTAAGGTACTTAACTCTCTAGGCTTATTATAATTCTCTGCATGTCCAGATTTACTTATTTGAAAACGTAAAACCCTGTAATATTTGACAATTTGGCACCCCTGATTTTTTCTTACAAAGAAGGGTTGTTATTAATGCCTTCATAATTTAAGATACAGGCTGCTTTTAATTGCTCTTCTAGATCTGCTGTACTTGGAAAAGGACATGGTCATGCCAAAAGGAACTAGAACTGCGCTTCAGGATAAGCGTTTTTTTGTAACACCACTAAGCAGTCAGCACTCCCAGCCTCTGACCCACTTCCTTTTAAATTTAAAATATATATTATTTGTTTTAATATTTACTTGAAGGGTGCTGTTCTGCTTGCCTTTATTTTAAACGCTTTACTTAATACCTCTAATAACTATCATTTCATGACTGACTGAGATGCCTGGATGTCCACTATTGGTTGCCTTTGACCCTTAACTAATCGTTGCTCCATCTCTTGAATATCATTAAGTCTTTACAATCATTTTACTATTTAGGTATATCAGAGTTTATTCTTTGCTGCAGACACAACATGTCAAGAGGGAATCAAGTCAAAGAATAGTCAGGCCCAACCAAGTAATTAGCATTGCGTGAACCAGCAGCTGAGAGTCCTGTTATTTTCAAAATGAGGTCATTATGTCCCA
>BLSH010421709.1:854273-868829 GCA_018402905.1 Glandirana rugosa
TTACGTCTACTGTGAACACCCTCCCCCCCCCCCACCCCCTCCTAAACCTGCCCCTTATGTACCTTTCTTCCTCTGTTCGACTTTGATTCACTTCCCCCCCCCTTAATTCTCCTATGACATACAGGATCCCCCCTTTAAAACCGTCTTCTCTAATGAACATGATCCTCCCCCTTACCTATACTTTGGACTGGTGGGGGGTCGTGTTCAAGAGAGAAGAGCCCCCCCCCCCTCCCACAAGTGTCATCTGCATTGTAATTATTACAGACCTCAGATCAGCGTGCTGATCGACGTCTCTCCTTCCGGGCTCCTCCTGTCTGTACAGGAACAGATCAGAGTCGAGGGAGGAGGGGTGGGTTCAGTGTGATAGGTGGCCAAAGGACAGTGTAGACTGCAGAGCGGAGATCGCGTCGTGTGGGACACCTAACACCCCGCACAAGCTGCGGGGTGGATGACACTCGGTGCCCCACACTAGCCGCACCCCTGCCTGCAAGTGACTGGAGTGGAGCCAAGTTCCGACACTTGGCTCTACTCCTGGGTTTGCCGGCACTCCTATCCAGGAATGGAATTTACCGCCCTCACCACTCTGGCGCCCTCAGGCGGCCGTCTGACCAGCCTTGCGGTAGCGCCGGCCCTGCCCCGTGTCAGGAGAGCTGCTCACATGGTATAGAGCCTACGTCATAGGCTCTTTACTAAGATTAGAGATGCGGTGTGTCAGAGCAACACACCGCAATACTGATCGTCACACTGTACACCCTCGGGTGCGCAAGCGAGCTGCTTATTCTGCTGGACGTCATATGACGCCCAGTCACAATAATAAACTCCCTGCCTGACCATCATTTTACTATAGGCCAGGCGGGATGTGGTTAAAAATGGAAAAAAGTCAGTGCTACACCCAAAATCAAACTAGAAACATAAATGTGAAGCTGCTGGCAAAAGCTTGTAAATGCGACTAAACGCGTTTAGCAGCATTTCGTTTATAGGTGTCTGTCATTAAAAAAAAAAAGCTTCTAGACGCGAACGCGGCTAAACGCGGCATTTAAGAACGGCTAAACGGACATTTTAAACATCTGTTTCTAGATGTCAAGTTAAAATCGTTCAGGGGAGGTTAAACAACGGCCCGTGTACATTAAGCTTTTTAATTGTGAAAAACATCTCCAAATGTGTTTGATAGAAGAAGTGGCAACTCACAGAAAAAAAGAGGCTGTCTAAAGAGAACAGCACAAACGCATAAATGTAGTTCCTCCGTTATAAGCTCATCCGGGTACAGTGTCTAAAATATCTCCTCCAAGTGCCACACAATTACAGCGTGTAAATTACCATGAAATCCCAAAAAAAAAGCTTATAGTGTAGTAATATGAAAAACTGTGTAAATAAAGTGCCTTGAAAAAGTATTCATACCCCAAGAAATTTCCCACATTTTGTTATGTTACAACCAAAAACATGAATGTATTTTATTGGGATATTATGTGATAGATCAACACAAAATGGCACATACTTGTGAAGTGGAAGGAAAATGATAAATGGTTTTCAATATTTTTTACAAATAAATATGTGAAAAGTGTGGTGTGCATTTGTATTCAGCCCCCTTTACTCTGATACCCCTAACTAAAATCTAGTGGAACCAATTGCCTTCTGAAGTCACCTAATTAGGGAATAGAGTCCACCTATGTGTAATTTTATCTCAGTATAAATACAGCTGTTCTGTGAAGCCCTCAGAGGTTTGTTAGAGTCCCTCAGTGAACAAACAGCATCATGAAGGCCAAGGACCATACCAGACAGGTCAGGGATAAAATTGTGGAGAAGTTTAAAGCAGGGTTAGGTTATAAAAAATATCCCAAGCTTTAAACATCTCATGGAGCACTGTTCCATCCATCATCCGGAAATGCAAAAAGTATGGCACAACTGCAAACCTACCAAGAAATGGCTGTCTACCTAAACTGACAGGCCAGGCAAAGAGAGCATTAATCAGAGAAGCAGCCAAGAGGCCCATGGTAACTCTGGAGGAGCTGCAGAGATCCACAGCTCAGGTGGGAGAATCTGTCTACAGGACAAATATTAGTCGTGCACTCCACAAATCTGACCTTTATGGAAAAGTGGCAAGAAGAAAGCCATAAGAAGTTCCGTTTGCAGTTTGCGAGAAGCCATGTGGGGGACACAGCAAACATGTGGAAGAAGGAGCTCTGGTCAGATGAGACCAAAATTGAACTTTTAGGCCTAAAAGCAAAACACTATGTGTGGTGGAAAACTAACACTGCACATCACCCTGAACACACCATCCCCACCGTGAAACATGGTGGTGGCAGCATCATGTTGTGGGGATGCTTTTCTTCAGCAGGGATAGGGAAGCTGGTCAGAGTTGATGAGAAGATGGATGGAGCCAAATACAGGGCAATCTTAGAAGAAAACCTGAGAGTTACAATGGAATGGTTTAGATCAAAGCATATTCATTGTGCTGCCATTAAGAGCGCAGCTACCCCAATTAACAAGATGAGTAAATGGATGGATCCAAACCAGACAAAAATCTCCTCCAGTATGAACTCCTCTCCTTAATCTTTATTTAGGGGACACTACGGCAGCTCATTTGGTCACACTGTACCACAGACAGTAGAAGGCAGCAGATCCAGTTATGCAAAGGCCAGAAGTTGAAGAGCTATGCACCAGAAGGATGAGATGAATGCACACCAGTCAACAAATTCATAGTACAACAAATATTTTAAATCATAAAAATGTATTGCAGTAATCCACTCATATGAGGTAAATTTAAAAATTGCAGTATACAGAAAGCAAGATATTGTCATAAACCTAGAATCCACCCAAAAGAATTAATAGCTGTGAAACTTTCCTAACTTTCCTAACTTTCAATCTCAAACTCACAGGATTCGCCTCAAACCTATGGTAGTGACAAACCCGGGGCTCACTCCTATCCATTCAGTGCAGATAACTGAAATACTGTTCAAAACTCCCTCTAAACATCTCCAGCCACTCTCCTATATGAATGCACCCACAACTCCCATTCCAGAATAATAACAACCACCACCCTTGTATTGTTAATCTGACAATTTAAACGCTTACACACAAACTCCATTTCCTGAAAGCTTGACCTCAAACAATATTTGTTAGTGCAAAAAAAAACAAAAAAACATATACAGTACTCCACTTGGTTGATACAAATGAACTAATGCAACATTAGTACACACTGAGATCTTGATTTTTTTATTTTTTTTTGCTCTCTCATGTGTAAATATGAATAGAGTATTACACATCCTATGCATTTCTGATGTTCAACGATCAGGCTTACTATTGCTTTTTCTTTTTAATAATGTGAGTGTTCTTTACTTGTGAGCAGTCAAAGGTTTAGTGCAGTGAGCTGTCCGGGGAGTGCTCAAGCCTGTCAGCGTTCAGCTCCATTCAGCGCAGCTCCAGAGGAGCTTCACTGTTGCCGTCTTTACATTTCAGCAAAGCTTCCCTGCAGAGCACCTGCTGTGCACATCTTGCTGACTGTAGGTTGATGTAAGTGGATAGAACAAGTATATATATTTACATCAACCAGAATTTGGCAGGGTGTGTGTACACAGCATGTAACTTATAAACTGCGTCAATGCCCCTCAACTTAATCCATACTAGATAGAGCTGATGGCTGTTGGATGTGCCACAAATGCCCATCACAAGCCGTAATTGTATTCTTTCTCCTTATTCCCTTCAATGTCAGTTATTTATTCTGATTTCTTTTCATTTTTTTATTACTCGAGAAGTTTTGTACCTAAATAAAAACAATAAGTTATTATGCTTATTAACTCTGATTTTGATTAAGGTGTTCTACTTGAATACAAATGTTGTAGAAAGGATCTTACAAAGGTTGGATTCTTTTTAGATTTGCTATTTTGCTGTTGTAATTTTCATAAACATATTCTAAAAAATTCATTGAAAGAGAACTTTTTTTTCAGCTGGAACTGGATGGAACTCCTACCACCTCTGGCTCAGGTCCTCTGCTCACTTGCCCATCACTTTCACTTGTAAACACAGAAGTCCGTCTTCTGTGTTTACAAGTGACAGCTTGTCTTCCAACGGCTCCCCCAGATCTGATCTCCTAAATGGCTCCCACTGATGGGGACAAGGGAGATGCAGGTGCCGACACCCCCACTAGATGATCTCCCTGCAAGTGAGAGGCGGAGCCAACTACAGTGTGCGGGTAGGTACTAGAGTCGACTGAGTGCTTCAACTTAATACAGCATTGCAATGACAAAAGTAAGACACGTGGAAGATGATGGAGCTTTTAAGGAGGTGGGGAAAAGTGGGTGAAAGTGAGATGTGGATGGGGGGTGTAGAAGTGGTTGAGTTATGGTTGAGTTATTGTACAAAGAGGAGAGGTGAGAGTGCATCCTTGCTGCCAAAAGAAGCCATCTCCATGTGATCAGTAGTGGGCAGCTATGAAGCAGCATCTGAGGGCTGGATGTGGAGGAACACCAAGACATGGGGGGCAAAGAAGTGAGGAGGCATGCTACAAAGTATTCCATTCTGAATTTTCAAGGGGAGTGATACTGGGTGGAAGAGTGTGAGACCTATGTCCTTTAACTATACTGAAAATGTTGGGGCTGTCAGTGTGCGTTGGAAAGATCTTTAGGCTGGGTACACACAGGCTTAATCTTTTGTCAATACGCACAGCTGTTTTTCCAACAAGGAAACATGCTGGAAAACCAGCATCCAATCAGCGCTGGCAAACAGTGTGTTCTGGCAGAGGGACAGTCCCCCTGTCAGAACAGAAAGGCACAGTGGGGAAGATGGCCACACCAACATCTCATGTGTTAGTACAGCGATCTGTCAGTTTTTTTTTTCATTCAGCCAGCTGGTTTTAACTAAATTTTTTTTAATGTGTGTGCCCAACTTTAGAAGGTTCTGATGGAGGGGAGAAGACTGGAATATATATACATTTATATACACAGTATATATATATATATATATATATATATGTAGCGCCCCCATAGAATAGGTGCATTTTTCTAGCAGGGTCTGCTAGGTAAGGAAAAATTTAGTCATGTTTTGATCTGGGCTGGGAGGAGTGGCTCAGGGAGGATTGAGTGAACTTGACATGTGAGGTCAGGTGAGAACCTCCCACTTATTTCTAGAAACCTCGGGAAGGTTTCTAGTGAGAGAGCTGGGAGATAGGTGGAGCCATCTTTAGTATTCTGGGGAGCCCTGACCAATTCCCAAGCAGGATCGGCAGGGGGCAGGCCTCCTTAAATACTCTGAGTCAGCCCAATATGAGAGAAGTGTCGGGTGGAAGCCTGGAGATGTAGTGGAGGCCTCTACCCAGGAGGTCGCCCCAGTCTGGGGAGGGTGACCTTGGGGCCTGGAGGTTCGGGTGCAGCCAGGAAAGTGGTGATTCCTGGAGTCGCACAAGGAACAGAACAACGGAGGTGCTACACAGTGAGAGAATTTAAAGTGATCCACCGGTTTGGTGATGGACTGGAGTTGTAGTCCATCAAAGGACCGGCTAGCACTCAAGTACTTTTTGCCACACATTCAGGGGCCCGTGATCCCTGGCCTGTAATGGGTGTCTAGGAGGTTCTGCTTAGAGTAGGCCTTGCCTCGTGCTGAAGAGAAAGGAAAAGAAAAGCTTGATAAATTTCCCTTCAAGCTGGAAACTAAGTGAGGTGCTGGAGAGAAGTAATAGAGTGAGAATTTACTAAGTTGAGTGCTGGAGAGAGAACAGTAGGAGAAACGGCAAGTTGAGTGCTGGAGAGTTGTGAGGAGTAACAGTCTGCAGAGGAATGGTTGGTCTGCAGAGAAGTGCGCATATACAGGAGTGTATATGGACTTCATGTAATATAATTCTTTGGGCATCCCACAGTCATCCCTTATCCCCATCCAAGTTATTTCCCCTAAATAAAACAACAAAAACAAGAGCCTGCCTGGTCAGTGTCTACGGATGTGTGAAATATGGTGTGATTGAGGGCAGCTATAAGGTAGACCACTACTACCAGCCACTCTCAAGGGAGCACATGGCTACATATACAGTGTATATACAGTATCTCACAAAAGTGAGTACACCACTCACATTTTTGCAAATATTTTATTATATCTTTTCATGTGACAACACTGAAGAAATTACACTTTGCTACAATGTAAAGTAGTTAGTGTACAGCTTGTATAACAGTGTAAATTTGGTTTTCCCTAAAAAAAAAACGCAACACACAGCCATTCATGTCTAAACTGCTTGCAACACCCCTAAGTGAAAATGTCCAAATTGGGCCCAAATAGCCATTTTCCCTCCCCGATATCACGTGACTCCTTAGTGTTATAAGGTCTCAGGTGTGAATGGGGAGCAGGTGTGTTATCGATCTAACTCTCTCTTGCTGGTCACTGAAAGTTCAACATGGACCCTCATTGCAAAGAACTCTCTGAAGATCGAAAAAAAAAAAGAATTGTTGCTCTACATAAAGATGGCCTAGGCTATAAGAAGAGACAAGACCCTGAAACTGAGCTACAGCATAGTGGCCAAGACCATACAGCGGTTTAACAAGACAGATTCCACTCAGAACAGACCTCACCATGGTCGACCAAAGAAGTTGAGTGCATGTACTCAGCGTCATATCCAGAGGCTGTCTTTGGAAAGAGATGTATGAGTGCTGCCAGCATTGCTGCAGAGGTTGAAGGAGTGGGGGGGTCAGCCTGTCAGTGCTCAGTCCATACGCCACACACTGCATCAAATTGGTCTGCAAGGCTGTCGTCCCAGAAGAAAGCCTCTTCTAAAGTTCATGCACAAGAAAGCCCGCAAACAGTTTGCTGAAGACAAGCAGACTAAGGACAAGGATTACTGGAACCCTGTCCTGTGGTCTGATGAGACCAAGATAAACTTATTTGGTTCAGATGGTGTCAAGCGTGTGTGGCGGCAACCAGGTGAGGAGTACAAAGACAAGTATGTCTTGTATGCAGTCAAGCATAGTGGTGGGAGTGGTATGATCTGGGGCTGCATGAGTGCTGTTGGCATTGGGGAGCTACAGTTCACCGAGGGAACCATGAATGCCAACATGTACTGTGACATACTGAAGCAGAGCATGATCCCCTCCCTTTGGAGACTGGGTCGCAGGGCAGTAGTCCAACATGATAACGACCCCAAACACACCTCCAAGACGACCACTGCCTTGCTAAAGTAGCTGAGGGTAAAGGTGATGGACTGACCAAGCATGTCTGCAGATCTAAACCCTATTGAGCATCTGTGGGGCATCCTCAAACGGAAGGTGGAGGAGCGCAAGGTCTCTAACATCCACTAGCTCTGCGATGTTGTCATGGAGGAGTGGAAGAGGACTCCAGTGGCAACCTGTGAAACTCTGGTGAGCTCCATGCCCAAGAGGGTTAAGGCAGTGCTGGAAAATAATGGCGGCCACACAAAATATTGACACTTTGGGTCCGATTTTCACTTAGGGGTATACTCACTTTTGTTGCCAGCGGTTTAGACATTAATAGCTGTGTGTTGAGTTATTTTGAGGGGACAGCAAATTTATATTGTTATACAAGCTGTACACTTACTACTTTACATTGTAGCAAAGTGTTATTTCTTCAGTGTTGTCACATGAAAAGATATAATAAAATATTTACAAAAATGTGAGGGGTGTACTCACTTTTGTGAGATACTGGAGGTCCGCTAATTGCATATAACTGATGCAAAGCAACAATTCTTTTTTTCAGATCCTTAGAGAGTTCTTTGCCATAAAGTGCCATGTTAAACTTCAAGTGACCAGTATGAGAGAGTGAGAGCGATAACACCAAATTTAACACATCTGCTCCCCATTTACACCTGAGACCTTGTAACACCAACGACCCACATGGCACCGGGGAGGGAAAATGGCTAATTGGGAACAATTTGGACATTTTCACTTAGTGGTGTACTCACTTTTGTTGCCAGCTGTTTAGATATTGATGGCTGTGTGTTGAGTTATTTTGATAGGAAAGCAAATTTACACTGTTATTGAAGGTGTACACTCACTACTTTACATTGTAGCAAAGTATAATTTCTTCAGTGTTGTCACATGAAAAGATATACTAAAATATTTACAAAAATGTAAGGGGTGTACTCACTTTTGTGAGCTGCTGTATATATATATATATATATATATATATATATATATAATTATATTAGCTCTCATGGTAGATGTGAGTTCACATCAGTCTGAGCTTTTTTTAAACAAATAGTAAAGGTCCATCTAAGATTCCAAAGTCGAGGTCCCAGTTTCACTCAGCAACAACATTAACATAAAATACCAAGCCAACTGGCTCTTCGGTCAGCAGTACCTGTTAGGTCTCCCAGACCAAAGGCTATTCAAAAGCTTCCAGCCTAGATTGCAGTACATCGCTACATATGCTCACTTCTGGCCTCCAAACAGGCTTATTCAGCCCCCCCTTTGGTTTTCTCGTTTGTCCAGAGACTTCCAGACTTCCTTCAGCCCCCCTGGACTCATTAGTTGCCTCAGCTTTCTCAAGCTCCCAGGCTCTCTCTTGGTCTCTCAGGCCCGTGTAGCTGTCCAGAGCCTCCCAGTCCTTCGGGCAGAAGTTCCCCATACAAGAGATGTAGTCTTTGATAAGAATAACCCAATCTCCTGACAGGGCTCTGTCTTGAAATGGCAGCAACTGCCCTGAGCTCTCACCAGACCATCATTATAAGGGCTGTGTGCACCTGGACACTAGGTTGGATATTTCTTCCCTCCCAAGACACTTTGAAATCTCCAAACTATGGAGCCCAATCCAGGAATACCAAAATACAGACAAAGCTGTAAAAACAGTTTCCCCCATTCATAATCTATTTTTTGGAGTCCTACAAGCTGCTCACATGCAATTTCCTTTTTCCAACTATTTTCTAATCTCAGTATACAGTAATATACAGTATATATAACAGCTAAGATGTGTTTGTTACCAGCCAATGGGTTGCAAAGCTTATTTCCTTTTGTAAGTTTCTAGTGTAGCACTGCCCCCTGGGGGACTGCTTGGAAATTCTGGGTCCTCTGCATCACCCGGGCCTCTTGAACTCTCTAACCCCTCTGGCACTCTGGGTCCAGACATGGTTTTAGATACACCTTGGACAAACACTATGACACAAGTTATAAAGATGTATTTTGTGATTTTACTAGAACAGCAGTAATATACACAGAAGAATTCTAAACATCTGAGTCCTGGATAGCAATCCCGCGACAATGGATCCTTCCGTTGAAGGCCGCAACCGCTCTCTCCCCTGATGCGGAGAGATGTACACTCAAGCAAGGTCCAGGAAGAAGAGAGAGCTGACTAGGCCTGCCTAGTCTTTTATCCCCTTTCCCAGTGGCGCCTTGATGTTTATGTTGCATTCTGGGATGTGTAGTTTAGCCGTAGCTTCACAACTTCTATACACCTGCCGAACGGACTATTAATTCCACAATCCTCCTGGCCTGAGCCAGACATATGAGGTCAGTTAATTAACACCCAGCACTAGGGGAAACATAAAAATGCATAGAATGGCGGAGATAGTCTGCTGCACAAAATAGCCACAGCCCACTGTCGACTACACTAGTAAAGACTGTCAAAGCACTGTTCACAGGGGTGCCCCTTAAAGCAGAATTAATTCCTCCAATCCTTTACAGATGAGGATGGAGCCATCTTAGCCTCTTTGTAGATCTGTAGATGTGGATTTGTGTAGGCAGGTGCAGCCTACTTTCACCACTGCAGGTGGTGCTCCCATAGTTCCTCTATGGTTTCCTCTGTCACTGGGAAAGCATCCAATTGGATGCTGCCAACCCATGTGACTCTAGCGGCCATATTGGCTCAGGCACAGCTTATTTAACCACTTTAGCCTCGGAAGGATTTCACACTTTAGGACCAGAGCACTATTAGGCACTGCATCGCTTTAACTGACAATTGCACGGTCATGCGACATTGTACCCAAACAAAATTTGCGTCCTTTTTCCCCACAAGTTTCTTTTGGTGGTATTTGATCCCCTCTGCATCATTTCTGATCGCCGCTATAAATAAAAAAATAGCGACAATTTTGCAAAAAAATCAATATTTCTTACATTTTGCTAAAATACAAATCCCCAAAAAAATATAAAAAAACATTTTTTTCATTGGTTTTGGCTGATATATATACTTCCTCATATTTTTGGTTTATTGATTGGTTTGCGCAAAAGTTGCCGCGTTTACGGATGATGAGAATTAATTTCTGGGGTTTTTATTTTATTTAATTTTTTTACTAGTACTGGCGGCGGTCTGCGATTTTTAGTGGTACTGTGATATTGGGGCGGACATGTTGGACCATTTTGACACTTTTTTGGGACCATTGGATTTATACAGCGATCAGTGCTATAAAAATGCACTGATTACTGTGTAATGCCGATGGCAGTGAAGGGGTTAACCTGCAGGGGGCGCTCTAAGGGTTAATTGTGTTCCCTGGGTGTGTTCTAACTGTATGTGGGCTGGGCTGGCAGGGGGAAGGGAGTGATCACGGCTTACATATACAGGAAACCTGTGATCACAGACCATCCCCCTCTATGAGAACGGAGATCCGTGTTTACATACACGGACCCCCATTCTCTCACTGCGAGGGGGACATCGCGGGTAGCCGGCGGCGATCGAGCCCACCCTACCGGCTCCCTGGCCCCCCCGGACACAGTGAGCACGCGAGCGTGCCTCCAGCGGTGCGCGCACGCTCACAGTACTAGTTATCGCAGCCACCGTCATATGACGGCGGTTTGCGATTACGAGCCACCTTGTCGCCGTCAGATGCCAGTCGGCGGTCGGCAAGTGGTTAAGGCCCCGTCTCCAAAGTTTGGCATGCATTTATGAGTTTATAGAGTGGTGACAGGTACCCCACCTGTTAGGGAAAGCACTAGCAGCAGGGAAAGGTTCCTAACAAGGAGAGAAAGTGTTGAGCTCAAAGATTCTCTGGACACCTGCCTGTTTTGCACAAGATGGCCAAGCCAAATTCTTATCCTCTCTACAGATGCTGACAGTTGGCTACAGTCTGCTCTCTACACGTTGTTGGAACTATAAGTGTCCCTGGTTGGGCTGCTTCCCACAGGGTTATTTGTGAAAATTTCTCTGCGTTATTTCAATTCAACTGCGACTGTGTGTGTTATTCTGCTGCATCATGCTGCATCCCACCTACACATGAGCTGTAATGATACCAGCCTTTTGAAGGTTTGAAGGTCGATAGACAGCTGGCTCATGTAAATTGACAACTGTGACAGGTATGCCTTGAATGTAACAGTTTTAGGAAAAAGTTAAATCAGTGGATTTATTTCTGCTTTAGGCCAATCTCTTGTCAAGACTTGGAGGGGGGCTAAAACAGTTAGATGCCAGCACAAAATAATATATTTCTCTTTTCAATAAAAGCAGATTCATGAGGGACAACTAAACAGAAAAATGAGAACTTCAGTAAAAAGACTAAACAATCAATTTCCGGCACTGTATACGGTGCCCTGAAAAAGTATTCATACCCCTTGAAATTTTCCACATTTTGTCATGTTACAAGCAGGGCCCTCTGATTCCTACTGTATTTAAGTGTATTGTATTTGTACTGTCTACCCTCAAGTTGTAAAGCGCTGCGTAAACTGTTGGCGCTATATAAATCCTGTATAATAATAATAATGATACAACTGAAAACGTAAATGTATTTAATTGGGATTTTATGTGATAGACCAACACAAAGTGGCACATAATTGTGAAGTTAAAGGAAAATGATAAATGGTTTTAAAAATTTTTTACAAAGAAATATGTGAAAAGTGTGGCGTGCTGTCATGAAACCATAGTAAACATTCTGTCTTGAAACCTAAGCAAACGTTCATGTCTTATCTGTTGCCTACCTTTGCTGCATGTGTCCAGTTAAAGGCTGGGCCTCCCTCACCTGTGTGCTTTAGTAGGCCCTCCTCGGCTGGTCTCCACCCCAGGCCTTAATTGGTAACTGGATATCATACCTGGCAGTGCTAGGCCGCATTGCTGATTAACGTTTGTCCGTGTTTGGCTTGTGTGGTTGTCGCCTTCGTTTTCTCTCAGTATTATCCGTGTTCTGATCTTTGGCTTGTCTGACTATCCCTTCCTGCCTGATATCTCGATCTTCGGCTTGTTCTCGATTTTTCCTGTCTGCTTGTAGCCCTTACCCTTTGCTATTCCTCTGACTATTCTTGCTTATTCCTGTGCTGCTGCTTCCCTTCTTCCACCTGTAGCCAGCCCGAGCGTGAGCTAGGGGACACCGGGGGCCGCGACCTGGATCCAGTTGCAGCCAAATCCATCCTCACCCCCAGAGGCTCTGATGAATACCCACTGGCTCTTAGATTCCGCACCCTGGGGAAACCGATGCACTAGCTCCCTGTGTTTCAGTGTCCGGGTTCTAGGGGGCCCTCTCCCCGTATCAGCCGGAACTACTTAGCAGCAATCAGCCGTAGCTCCATAACCTTGCAGTACACTTTGCAACCTTAGCATGCGCTTCACACTTCAGTGTTGCAATTTACACTCCTGCGGTGCGCATCTGTCACCTGATATCGGGTGCTGTGACACATGAATTTGTATTCAGCTCCCTTTACTCTGATACACCTAACTAAAATCTAGTTGAATCAATTGCCTCCAGAAGTCACCTAATTAGTAGAGTCCATCTGTGTGTAATTTAATCTCAGTATAATAAAAGTTGTTCTGTGAAGCCCTCAGAGGTTTGTTAGAGAACCTTAGTGAACAAAGAGCATCATGAAAGCCAAGGAACACACCAGACATATCAGGGATAAAGTTGTGGAGAAATTTAAAGCAGGGTTAGGCTATAAAAAATATCCCAAGCTTTGAATATCTCATGTCCAATCCATCATCCAAAAATAAAAAGAGTATGGCACAACTAAAAACCTACCAATACATTGTCCACCTAAACTGACAGGCCGGGCAAGGAGAGCATTAATCAGAGAAGTAGCCAAGAGGCCCATGGTAACTCTGGAGAAGCTGCAGAGATCCACAGCTCAGTTGGGAAAATCTGTCCACAGGGAAACTATTAGTCATGCCCTCCACAAATCTAGCCTTTAAGAAGTCCCGTTTGCAGTTTGCAAGAAGCCATGTGAGGGACACAGCAAACATGCGGAAAAAGGTGCATATGAGACCAAAATGTTACTTTTTGACCTAAAAGCAAAATGCTATGTGCGGTGGAAAACTAACACTGCAATTAGCCTGAACACACCATCCCCACCGTGAAACATGGTGGTGGCAGCATCATGTTGTGGGGATACTTTTCTTCAGCAGGGACAGGAAGCTGGTCAGAGTTGATGGGAAGATGGATGGAGCTAAATACTGGGCAATCTTAGAAAAAAACCTGTTAGAGTCTGCAAAAGACTTGAGAATGTGGCAGAGGTTCACCTTCCAGCAGGAAAATGACCCTAAACATACAGCCAGACAATACAAGCTACAATGGAATGGTTTGGATCAAAGAATATTCATGTGCTAGAATGGCCCAGTCAAACTCCAGGACTAAATCTAACTGAGAATCTGTGCATGACTTGAAAATTGCTGTTCACAGACTCTTTCCGTCCAATCTGACAGAGCTTGAGCTAGTTTGCAAAGAAGAATGGGCAAAAATGTCACTCTAGATGTGCAACGCTGGTAGAGACATCCCCAAAAAGACTTAAAGCTGTAATCACAGTGAAAGGTGGTTCTGCAAATATTGACTCAGGGGGGCTGAATACAAATGCACGCCGTACTTTTCACATATTTATTTGTAAAAAAAAAAATTGAAAAACATTCATCTTTTTCCTTCCACTTCACAATTATGTGCCATTTTGTGTTGGTCTATCACATAAAATCCCAATAAAATACATTTACGTTTTTGGTTGTAACTTGACAAAATGTGGAAAATTTCAAGGGGTATGAATACTTTTCAAGGCGCTGTAGATCTGCAAAGAACATCACTGTAGCGTTAGTGCTGTTGGCTAAGATTCGGCAATGGCTTACAAATACAGGTATAGTATATATCCAGGGAATGGATGGTACATTTTTTAGTTTTGGTGCTATAAACTAGTTTGGAAATTTTATGTTAGCCTGCCAGCTCATACAGAAACAAAAATCAGCTGTAAGTACGTAACGGTTCACACAGTATATCTTTTAGTGAATTTTGTATTTTATCTAGAGTTCTTTTATAACACTTGTCTAGAGTATTCCATTTCTATTATTGGTAGTCCCTTGATGTTGGTGTGGGTACTGCACAGGTACTGACATTGACAGGCAGCTCCTGTGTGGAGCAAAATGAGTTTAAAACACATCATTCCTTTGAAGGACAAAGCGCCAGTTTGTTTACCTATCTTGCTTAACCAGCAGCGCCTGGAAGGACAGGTTGTTGAGATCCCCAGGGCCTTCTGGGAAGAGGAATTGTACGCTTGGCTCGGCCTCATCAGTCACCGTTGATTATTCGGTGTGTCAGTAGGAATCAGTGGCCGTGATCTGATTAGAGGAATAATTTAACCACTGTCACAGGGAGAGATAACCATGATTTATGACCAGGGCTATAATTTGGTTGCAAGCCCACTGGTGTATCTGGGCGAGCATCCCAAAAGGACAGCAACCTTTCTA
>BLSH010421709.1:868839-879543 GCA_018402905.1 Glandirana rugosa
ACGACCCACGACTTACATCTGTCCTTCACCAACTTTTTCTGACCTCCTTTAGCCGTCGTGACTCTACCTTTTTCTTTGTTATTTTTTCTACTTTTGACATAAAATATCTTTTGACGTATACTATGTGTTACGAAATAATTTGATTTACAATAAGTCAAACTCAAATGTAAGTAAATATCGGATTGACTAATTACCTAAACTCTTTCTGTAGAGGGTCCGTACCACCACTTTCTATGAACACTTTTGTTCAATAAGTATTTTCACATGAAGAGTTGCAATTGTTACAAGGTAATTAAACGAGTCTCAATGAAAAATACACGGGAAGCTATAGCCAGGCACATAAAAAGTAACTCTGAGCAAATTAATGGAACATTGTTAACGTTGAGAAGTACACTTTTATGAATAACTTGTTTTCACAAGTATCTTTCACCACCATGCCTGGGAGATGTCTTTCTCAAATCCATTAATCAGTTAGGCTATAAATGAATGTAAACTCAAACTGAATAACATTTAGTTTAATAAAGCATTGTGTATCATATGCAGTTTTCTATAAAATACAGTTTTCATCTTTTTTATTGTTTCTTTTTCCATCTCAGTGCTGCCGATTTCCTCCAGTCTTTTTCAACCACTTCCTGTCTACATTCAGCACCCAGCATTGACTGTACATCATTGTTGCAGATCTGCTTCTTGATTGTGACAATGGACCATGTCAGCGCAATGTTTGTCAGAACAGCACAATTGTAGTCTCAACCAGGGTGGCAATGCAGGAGAATCATTAAAAGATAGTTGTCATCTCATAACAGGAAATGCCTGAGGTTTACAGGGTGGTTTAAAAAAAAATTAAAGCAGCCTACTGAAATTATATTAACATATAAAGGCTTGTATGTGATTTTAGTGATTGAGTGCTTGAGGTTTACAGGATGGATTAAAAAAGAAAAAAAAAAAAAGAAAGCAACCGTTGAAATTAGATTAACATATAAACGCTTGTATGTGATTTTAGTAGTTGAGTTAATATATACAATACTTACAGGCCTCAGGCTTCAGGCCTTGTATGTTCAGAGAATACATCATATGCGCAAGCATGGATAAACGCCTGTTCATTTACATGAGTATAGCCAAATACAGCCATTCACTTGTATGGCAGGCTGTGGCTCTGTGGGCGTAGGAAATACCTGGAATTTTACACCCAGCATGTTTTCAGCTTCTCACTGTCTGTGCTTTTCCCGGATCCCCCACTGGCTCTCCTGGCTCTTCCTCTCTGGCGAGTGCCCCCATAGAAATCCGCTTTCTATTAAGGCACTCATGCGGCTCCCTCCTGAGCCTCGCTGTCTGCATCTGTAGACACAGACACTGGGACTCTGCCCTGCCCCTCGCTCCCTCGTCACTGGTTTTGATTGGCAGGAGCCAATGGCCCTTGCTGCCTCAGCAAAGCCAGTGAGAGCAGAAAGTGAGCAGAAAGAAGAGTTGTAGATGTGCACAGAGACTGGATTGAATGAGGGCTTAGGTAAGTAAAAGGGGGGTTAGGGGGATTACTAATGCCTAAACATTTTTTGTAGGTCAGTAATACCTTGCACCAATTATACGGTATAAAGCTATAAAAGCTGCACCCCTGACTAAGGTAATAATATTACTTTAGATAGTATGTGTTTAAAATATAAGGGGCGCTCCTACTAAATCCACCATGAACAGTATAATTGAGTACAAGGTTAATTAACTCACAAACTAATAAAATGCATAGTGCTACTATACTGTGAAAGTCATGAACAGATAAATAATATACAATATGCAAAATAATTCCTTTGTCACCAAGGATTCCTGTAGAACAACTAGTACTAGGAATACACCTAACTGGTGACAAACATACACTCAAAAACTCTAGGATTAATAAACCAGCTGCTGTGAGTAATACATCAAATAATTTGTGCCACAATGAATTAAGATATTACAAAACAATTGATTGGCTGGATAATAAATAAAGTGCAATAAAAAAAGAAAAGTTCATATATGTGCAAAGCCACAATTGGCTGTTATGGACCAGCAGTGAAAAAAATTGTGAAAAAAATAGTCTTTAGTGCAATAATAATTCCTATTCGTGCTTCATGTCTTCAGATCAGCATCACTTTATCAATCCATCACTGACTGTAAAACATTTACACCCAATAAAGGTGCTGCTTTCCAAAAATATACGACCTCTTTAATGAAAAAGCAGGTCAAATTACACTTTTGCAAGATACAGATTGCTCAGTGATGGAGAGTTTCTTTAGGATGTATCCTCTTCCGTGAGCTCATGCATAGGGTATATAAAAGAAGAACAGGGGAACCACATTGCGTAATCCAGTTTATTAAAAATATTTAAAAAATATTACAAATTTGGCGCTTACATTTATAAGTGCCTAACTCGGCAGTAAGGTTCTCTCACGTGTAGGTTAGAGCCGTCCTGTTCCTCCAGCTTGCGCTGGGAGTTCAGCGTGCGTTACACCACTGTGTGCTGTAAGCCAGGGACGTGACCAAGAAGCGCCTCGACGTACGTTTCATATTTAATATGTCATCAGGAAGCATTCTTGGTCATTGAAAGCTTCAGACTAAATAGCATGGGAACAGAGGGCAATGGGCTGGTCCCAGCCTACTTTTAATTAACCACTTCGTTACCCATATATTCCAGCTGCTAAAGGGATGTCTGCTATTTCTGACATTCAAAACAACACTGAGCTCACATATTTAAAATGGGACTCTACGCTGTGATTGCAAACAAATACATTTAAAAAACAAAATTTGAAATCATTTTTAAAAGACATTGTACAGTACACCAGTTGCTGCATATAAATTTGTATGCATAATGCTCCTGGGTGTTACATTTGATAGATTGCATTCTAACAGCATCCAAGTACATATTCTTTCTTCACAAACGCCAAACAACCATATCTGGATTGGTATCTAATCCAGGCAGTACTTACTTTTGTTAACCAGAGCAGCCAATAGAGCAACACCGATATGACAAGACATGATCTCAATCATTTGTGAGAAAACAATTGAGATCTATCTCAATATTCATACCAGCCGGCTGCAATGTATCTAACCGGTGTATCCATTCTGTTTCCTTTTGTGACACTGCTCTAGTTAAATGGGTACCTCTCCAGTGTGTTGAAACCTTTTTAATTCCGTAAAAAGTTAGTAGTTTGGGATCTCTATTATGGTAAAGGCGAAAAGGCCTAGATACACTATGTTTTAGAAAACCTTTCTTTATATTAAAAATATGTTCATTAATTCTAGTTTGTAACCTACGCATTGTCCTCTCCACATATTGGAGGGAACAAGGACATTCCAACATGTAGGTGACACTCAGAACTGCAGGTGATAAATGGTCTGATGGTTTATTCTTGTTGGGAGTGCAATTGACTAATTTACTACTTTACTACTTGCAACATCCTGTACCTGTAACATCAAAAAACATACTATTTTTTTTTGGGGGGGGGGTTAGGTATGTTAGGTGCGATTTTATTCCTAAGCCCTGATGCCCTTCTGTATTTAAATTTAGGTTTTTGTAGCAAAACTTTTTGAAGATCCTTATTTTTAAGCAAAATTGACCAGTGTTTTTTTAAAAATAGTTTCCACTTTCCTTGTATTGTCGGTGGAAGCCTGAAATAAATGATGGATCTCCTTTGAAAGATGTCTTTTTCTTATTATTCAGCAGTGATTCTCTGTCCATACCAAGCACTTGATTGTTTTACTTTATTCACTAGATGAGTTGCCTTTCTCCTTAAAATGGTTGGTAAGTATTTCTGATTGGGCATGGAAGTCTCCTACGTTATCACAGTTCCTGCTCACCCGCATATATTGGCCCTTAGGGATCGCTACAAGCCATTGGGGATAATGGCAACTTTGAATTGGTACACAACCATTTCTGTCCTTTTCTTTGAAAAATGTTTTTGTGCTAATCCTATTCCCTTTTTTTGTTAATGCCAAGTCTAAATAATTAATGGTAACAAGGTCTCATTGTGCTGTATATTTTAGACCATACTCATTATAATTAATAGATTGCAGAAATAGTTCTAGCTCTGCCTAGGACCCCTCCCACAGTAGGATGACATCATCAATGTACCTTTTATAAAATTGAAGCCCCTTCCGCCTCTGTTGTATAGTTTCTAATTCCCATTTATTGAGTACTATGTTCGCCACACTGGGGGCATAATTGCCCCCATGGCTATGCCTTTTATTTGGTTGTAATATTGGTCTTGAGACCAAAAATAGTTTTTGCTCATAGCCATTCTTAATCCTTCAATAAGGAAATTAATTTGTGCCTTTTTGAGCTCTGACTGATTTGTAATATCTTAATTCATTGTGGTATAACGTATTTGATATATTACTCGCAGCAGTTGGTTTATGAATCCTAGAGTTTTTGAGTGTATGTTTGTTACCAGTTAGGAAAAGTTTTTTTTTCCTTAGTAATTGTCCTGACCAAGGGCTATTTTTATTATGGTAGTTTATGACCATTGGTACTTCTTCCCTTTAGCTCAGAAAGGGGGCGTGGTCCATTTTGCAGAGGGTTGATCTCCCCACCACTTATGAATGGTCAGTGTGTAAACCTATGAGCTGTATGTTGTGGCTATTTAAAGCGGATGTGTGCGTCACTTCCCCATCCGCTGATGAAGTTCCGGTCGGAACGATACGCGTTCGGAACAGGGAAGTGACGTCATCAGCAGCCGCCGCTGTCTCCAAGCATGGATGTCTCCTCGAGCGTCCATACCATCTGATGTGTTTCGTTTTATACACCTTGCACTTGGTATAAGTGCTTCTCAATGTGAGTACCCTTTGTATGTTTACATGAATAAAGACTGCCTTTTATACAGTGAGCACTAGATTTGGCATTCTTATCATTTTCATGTTCCGGGGAGCTGAGCCACGGATCCCTATTTTGGAGATATTCTGTGGGGGGGAACCTGCTATAGTGGTGTTCTGCTTGAGTTGTGGATGTGGATTGGAAGGGTTTGGAAGAGGAAGATGCTGTGCCCCCCGCCCTTTTTGGATCACTCATGAGTCTGATTGTCTCTCTACACGCTATTTGGATTTTGTAATGAGAGCCTAATAGGGAAGGTGAGCATTTAGTGTGGCTGGTGGAGGTTTTGTGACACCTGATCACTTGTGTCTGCCTGATTCACTGAAGCACACGAGGTGATAAGCATCAAGAGGACTGTTCTAGTGTTTACAAGCGCTGCACTATTTTATTTTTGGACGTATTTCTAGTACTAGTAGTTCTACAGGAATCCTTGGTGACAAAAGGATTTTTGGCACATTGTATATTATTTATCTGTTCATGAATTTCACAGTTATGTATAGTAGCATTATGCACTTTATAATTTGATGGGTTAATTAACCTTGTACTCAATTATACTCTTCATAGTGGATTTAGTAGGAGCGCCCCCTATATTTTAAACACTAAACATTTTTTTACCTTAATGCATGGAATGCATTAAGGTAAAGAATGTTTAGGCTTTAGAACCACTTTAAGCTCTAAGTCAACTATGTTTCATTTCAAGATGGACTGGTCATCATGACTTATGGTTTACACCTGAATGTAGACAAACAGTGGAATATATAGATGAGAGCTGTTTTACCCCTCAAAGGATTTGAGCTTCTGTCCATCTGACATTTACACTGTCTGGCTGTACTGTACTCAAAGAACCACATTTTACTGATAAGCCAAAAATCTTACTTTTTTATTGTGCAGTACTGAGCACAGGATATTTGTCCTAACTATGGGACATCCAAAAACAGTCCAACTGAGAATGGGCAGCCCAGCAAAAACACTAATAGGCCTGTGTAACAAACAGGTCACGTTACACTCCACAGAACACTTAAAACAGTTTGAGCATATTACATTAAAACCTGCAACCCGAAAAGGGGCCTGAGCATCCACCTGGTTAAAGGATAAGTTCACTTTTTAGAAAAAAATAATAAATGAACATTTTTTTGCAGGTAATAAAATGTGCATTTTTGTTTGGAGCCTGTAAAGTATTGTACCAATGATCAGCAGATTGCTGCTGCCATACAAGTCTTCTCAAGATCTGTCAGAGAATCTGTGTGCCCGTGCATCCAGTACGGGCAAGCAGATGCAATCTGACAGGAAGAATCAATGAATAGAGTTGAGCGAACCCGAACTGTGTCCAGGACCCGGACCCGAACCCGGACTTTTCAAAAAAAGTCTGTGTTCGGGTCCGGGGTTCTGGTATTTTATTCCACGTGTTGAAAAGCTGCCAAGGGCAGCCAATCAACAAGTGTTTCACTGGTTTTCCCTAGAAGCCATCACAGCCATGCTTAATAATGGCATGGCTGTGATTGGCCAGTGCACCATGTGACCCAGCCTCTATATGGGGCTGGAGTCACCGTGCTGCATGTCATATGCTCTCAGGCTAGTTTAGGGAGAGGATGCTGCTGGCTCTGTGAGGGACAGATTGCAGAACATCTCATCCTGCATTACTGAACAATCTGATTGTGGAATAGGGAGAGATGCTAGTACTGGTGCTTTGAGGGACAGATTGCACATCTCATCCTGCTGCACAGAACAATCTGACTGGACTAGGTATAGTCTGTTGCTTTAAGGGAAAGATTATTCTTCTAAAAGCATCATCAAGTTGTACAGGGAAAGGTTCCAGCTGTTGCTTTAAGGGAACGATTAGTGTTCTAAAATCATCATCAAGTTGTACAGGGAAAGCTTCCAGCTGTTGCTTTAAGGGAAAGATTAGTGTTCTAAAATCGTCATCAAGTTGTACAGGGAAAGGTTCCAGCTGTTGCTTTAAAGGAAAGATTAGTGTTCTAAAATCATCTTTAAAGTGTGTGGGAAAAGCCTATTGCAGGGGCATGGAGCCATATTACTGTTCTAAAATCATCTTCAAAGTGTGTGGGAAAAGCCTGTTTCAGCCGCATAGAGCCATATTAGTGTTCTAAAATCATCTTTACAGTGTGTGGGAAAAGCTTGTTTCAGCCGCATAGAGCCATATTAGTGTTCTAAAATCATCTTCACAGTGTGTGGAAAAAGCCCATTTCAGGTGCATAGAGCCATATTAGTGTTCTAAAATCATCTTCACAGTGTGTGGGAAAAGCCTGTTTCAGCTGCATAGAGCCATATTAGTGTTCTAAAATCATCTTCACAGTGTGTGGGAAAAGCCTGTTTCAGCCGCATAGAGCCATATTAGTGTTCTAAAATCATCTTCACAGTGTGTGGGTAAAGCCTGTTTCAGCCGCATAGAGCCATATTAGTGTTCTAAATTCATCTTCACAGTGTGTGGGAAAAGCCTGTTTCAGCCGCATAGAGCCATATTAGTGTTCTAAAATCATCTTCACAGTGTGTGGGAAAAGCCTGTTTCAGCCGCATAGAGCCATATTAGTGTTCTAAAATCATCTTCACAGTGTGTGCGAAAAGCCTCTTTCAGCCGCATAGAGCCATGTTAGTGTTCTAAAATCATCTTCACAGTGTGTGGGAAAAGCCTGTTTCAGCCGCATAGAGCCATATTAGTGTTCTAAAATCATCTTCACAGAGCCGCATAGAGCCATATTAGTGTTCTAAAATCATCTTCAAAGTGTATGGGAAAAGCCTATTGCAGGGGCATAGAGCCATATTACTGTTCTTCCAGCCGCATAGAGAGCCATCTAATTGTTCTAAATTTTAGAACACTAATATGGCTCTATATGGGGCTGGAGTCACCGTGCTGCATGTCATATGCTCTCAGGCTAGTTTAAGGAGAGGATGCTGCTGGCTCTGTGAGGGACAGATTGCAGAACATCTCATCCTGCATTACTGAACGATCTGATTGTGGAATAGGGAGAGATACTAGTAGCTTTGAGGGACAGATTGCAAACCTCATCGTGCTGCACAGAACGATCTGACTGGACAAGGTAGAGTCTGTTGCTTTAAGGGAAAGATTATTCTTCTAAAATCATCATCAAGTTGTACAGGGAAAGGTTCCACCTGTTGCTTTAAGATTAAGATTAGTGTTCTAAAATCATCATCAAGTTGTACAGGGAAAGGTTCCAGCTGTTGCTTTAAGGGAAAAATTAGTGTTTTAACCACTTGACCACTGGGCCCCCTTCCTAACCAGACCAATTTTCAGCTTTCAGTGCTCTCACATTTTGAATGACAATTACTCAGTAATACTACACTGTACCCATATGAAATTTTCGTCCTTTTTTTCACACAAATAGAGCTTTCTTTTGGTGGTATTTAATCACCATTGGGGTGTTTATTTTTTGAGCAATAAATGGAAAAATACAGAAAATTTTGTAAAAAAATGCATTTTTCTTTATTTCTGTTATAACATTTTGCAAATTAGTAATTTTCTTCATAAATTTTGGCCAAAATTTATACTGCTACATGTCTTTGGTAAAAATAGCCCAAATTAGTGCATATTATTTGGTCTTTGTGAAAGTTATAGAGTCTACAATCTATGGTGCCAATCACTGAAAATTGATCACACCTGATGCACTGACGGCTGATCTAATTTCTTGAGGCCCTAACAAGACAAAAAAGTACAAATACCCCCCAAATGACCCCTTTTTGGAAAGTAGACAGTCCAACGTATTTAGTAAGAGGCATGGCGAGTTTTTTGAAGTTGTCATTTTTTTCCCACAATTCTTTGCAAAATGAAGATTTTTTTTCATTTTTTTTTCCACTAAATTGTCATATTAACAGGTTATTTCTCACACCCAGCATATGCATACCACAAATTACACCCCAAAACACATTCTGCTACTCCTCCTGAGTATGGTGATACCACATGTGTGAGACTTTTACACTTTTAGCCTGGCCACATACAGAGGCCTAACATGCAGGGAGCGCCATCAGGCGTTCTAAGGACATAAATTACACATATAATTTCCTGACTACCTCTTGCACTTTTGAAGGTCCTGGAGCACCAGGGCAATGGAAACGCCCCAAAAATGACCCCATTTTGGAAAGTAAACACCCCAACTTATATTCTATGAGGCATAATGAGTCTTTTGAACGGTTCATTTTTTCTACAAGTTTTTGGAAAATGTGGAAAGAAAATGAAAACGCATTTCTTTTTTACACAAGGTTGTTCATTTATACAATATTTCTAACACACAGCATGTACATAGCAAAAATGACACCCAAAAAATATTCTGCTACTCGTCCCGAGTATGGTGATACCACATGTGTGACACTTTTACACAGCCTGGCCACATACAGAGGCCCAATATGCAGGGAGCACCATCAGGCGTTCTAAGCACATAAATTACACATATAATTTCCTGACTACCTCTTGCACTTTTGAAGGTCCTGGAGCACCAGGGCAATGGAAACGCCCAAAAAATGACCCCATTTTGGAAAGTAAACATCCAAACCTATATTCTATGAGGCATAATGAGTGTTTTGAACGGTTCATTTTTTCCACAAGTTTTTGGAAAATGTGGAAAGAAAATAAAAACGCAATTTTTTTTACACAAGGTTGTCCATTTATACAATATTTCAAACACACAGCATGTACATAGCAAAAATGACACCCTAAAATATATTCTGCTACTCGTCCCGAGTATGGTGATACCACATGTGTAACACTTTTACACAGCCTGGCCACATACAGAGGCCCAATATGCAGGGAGCACCATCAGGCATTCTAAGGACATAAATTACACATATAATTTCCTGACTACCTCTTGCACTTTTGAAGGTCCTGGAGCACCATGGCAATGGAAATGCCCAAAAAATGACCCCATTTTGGAAAGTAAACACCCCAACTTATATTCTATGAGGCATAATGAGTCTTTTGAACGGTTCATTTTTTTCCACACGTTTTTGGAAAATGTAGAAAGAAAATGAAAATGCATTTTTTTTTACACAAGGTTGTCCATTTATACAATATTTCTAACACACAACATGTACCTAGCAAAACACAACATGTACCTAGCAAAAATTTCACCCTAAAATATATTCTACTACTTGTCCCGAGTACGGCGATACCACATATGTGACACTTTTACACAGCCTGGCCACATACAGAGTCCCAACATGCAGGGTGCACCATCAGGCGTTCTAGGGGCATACATTTCAAATCTAATTTGACTAACTATTACATTATTGTGAGGCACTGTGGTGGCACTGATGGGCACTGTAGTGGCACTGATGGGTGCTGTAGTGGCATGGATGTGTCATGGATGAGAACTGATGTGGTATGGATGAGCATGAATGAGGCATAAATGAGCACAAATTGGGGTGAATAAGCCATAGATGGGGATGACTGAGCACGGATGGATGGGTAAGCACGCATGCATTGGTGAGCACGCATGCATGGGTGAGTACAGATGGATGGCTGAGCAAGGATGGATGGGTGAGCACGGATGGATGGGTGAGCACGGATGGATGGCGGAGCATAGATGCATGGGTGAACACGGATGAGGCTGGATGGGTGAGCACGGCTGGATTGGTGAGCATGGATGAGGCTGCATGGGTGAGTATGACTGGATTGGTGAGCACGGATGGATGGGTGAGCATAGATGGATGGCGGAGCACGGATGCATGGCTGAGCACGGATGCATGGCTGAGCATGGATGCATGGCTGAGCATGGATGCATGGGTGAGCACAAATGCATGGGTGAGCACGAATGCATGGGTGAGCATGGATGGATGGGTGAGCACGGATGGATGGGTGGGCATGGATGCAAGGATGAGCACGGATGGATGGTGGAGCACGG